>CM032449.1:29954700-30020392 GCA_019049505.1 Pachyrhynchus sulphureomaculatus | reverse complement strand
TTGATAGCCATGCAATTCGGGTGCAGTTTATTAATGCACTCCGAAATGCATATGCACGGATTTTTAGGGGTGGTTGGAGTAAGGAGTTGTTTTCTGCAAATGGGAGGATGGGGGAGAATATAATTGAAATGCGTCGTGGTTTTTAATTAGGAGTAATTAGAGAAAATAGTAGAGAAAGAACAATAGAGCGGAATTGTAGGTAGAAATTTGATAAAATTTTACGAGAATATTTTTAAATCTATAAAATTATTGTTTCTTTTGTTAAAGGGAAGTATTGTATTCGTAAAAAAAATCAGGGACTAAGATTTTTGCATCTCTTCACGTTTTAGAGACCCCAGATTTGTTGGCATGATAACTCTCCAACAAAATGAGATATCGATCTCGAATTTAGTACACAATTTTTCAAGTAGGAATGAAATCTATAGTGCTTAAGCGATATTGATTTAAAGAAAGGGTATAAAGAGTGTAAAGGAGTTGCCTCGTATTTATCGTGTTCTTGGGGTGAATAAATTTGAAAATTGGGATATTTTACAAATTATTTTCAGTTATTTATTATAAAACATAGAAGGAGGTTTGAGTGCTGTTTGCATTCGTAATATTTCGGTTTTATACATTTTTCGCAGGAGCGTCTCGGAGCCGTAGAGTTATCGCAAAAATCTCAGCGGGCATTACGATATTTTTGCAGATTGTTTTGTGAACAAACATTGGGCAGTCGAGGATAAAAATGGAACACTAATGATGACGGTAAAAAAAAAAAAAATAACAGAACGAGAAGGAGAGAATAGTTATGAAGACCGTAATTATGATGTACATAGAGCACTAAAAACCAACCTGAAATATAATAAGGAGAAAAGTAGAAGAAAGAGGTTTAAACAATTGTAAAAACAAGTAAGGTGCTTGGCTTCTATGACATCACAGGAGATAATGGATGGGATGAGACTGTCAAAAATAAATCCATAAAATAGATAATAACACTTGGAAAACTGGAATATGGCCGAATGATTGGAACGACATTGATAATAATAAACCTCTACATAATGAAACCCTCCACCTGTAAATGTAGTAGTTTGTCTGCACAATTATTTCTGTATCACATGCAAGTAAGGTAATAAAAACCGTTTTAAGATATTTTTACTATGTAGAAGAACAAATTTCTAGAGAAAAAGCCAAATTCGTTAGAGGAAGAGGCGCAAGAATTACTAACATCAGACAATTGATAGAAAAATGCGGAGAATATAACGTGTCTGTGATAATGTGGTGTGGAATAATTTTGAGAGTGTACTAGAGCACCGTATCAACTTGATTAAATTGATCGCAAACCGTTACTGGGGCATCACCATGATGCTCAGTAAATGTTTTCAATCAATTTAATTGTGAAGAATGGACAATACATCATCCGATCAATTTTCAATCATGCCAAGGTGTAGAGACAGGGATGTGTTTCTGTCTCCTACATTGGTTTTAATGTTTATGGTGATTTTAATATTGAAACAAATGCGCTGAACGAATGGAATGGTGGTGGAACCTTAATAGTTGGTGAGCGAAATAAATAACTTGTGTTGCGCAGATGATACCAACATATTTGTAACAACGGAGGATAGAGATGGCCACACTTTTAACTCGGATAGAGCAAAAAAGTGAGAAACTAAGTTTAATCGTAAACAGGGACCAAACAAAGATGAAAATTATAAGAATTTGTCGTGTCCAATATTATAGATGAGAGTACATAAGCCTTTTATATCTAGGATCAACTATAAGTAGTGGTGGCAGGGTGTAAGGATGACAAGAAAGAGAAAGAATATCTCTAGCAAAAAATTGAGATGGCGAGACCTTACAAAAATATAAAAATGGAAGGTCCGTATATAACCAAAAGAACCAAATTAATTCTCGCCCATCCCCGTAGTATGTTCATATTTTTCATTAGGCTTAACACAAAGGACACGTAAAATCCCAATTGATTCCCTTATGTAAATGTGGTTGTTATCGTAGGATGCTGAAGAAATATTTTGGACCTGCTAGAAGAACCTAATCAATCTAATACGAAAGAACTAAATATGGACCGTAAGATTATTCTCATTGTGTAATGACAAGAATTCTTCAGTATTTTGGACATATAGCCAGAATAACCCAGGTGATAATGTAGACCGCCTTATTTATGAATGGAAGAGGTCCGGAGAAAAAGGAGTAGAGGCCGTTAGCCAACAAGATGGTCGGATCAATAAAAAACAAGTTATAAATCATCCACTCCATGTATCAATAAACTTGGCGGAGGATCGAGGAGAATGTGGAGGAAAAAACCGTGGACAGAACTGTAAAGTCATACCAAAACAGATCATGAACCCTCAAAACTGAGGGAAACGAATAGAGAGAGGGAAAGAGAGAGATGATAGTATGTTAGAGAGAAATATTCAGGTTTTCCAGTTGTAACATATCTCTGAAGTCTTTCCTATGCTTTTTTTTCATGGTTTAATGTTTTACCATAAAGTACCTTCTGGTTCTTTAGTATGTGGAACTGTTAGTATTTACAATCATCATAAGCACTCACACAATATGAATTACTACAGGGTTCGTTTTCGACGTGTTTAATTTAAATAAAAGCTTACCGCATTGTTTTGGTTTACTCTATTCAAGAAATATCTTCTGAAATAAAATATAGTAAATCTAAAATATTTTAATGTAACTTAAAAAGTTTTTAATAGAAAATAAGTATATTTAATTGATGATTTTTAACCGTATATGTGTATATCTTTCGGTATCATGTCCGTGTAAGTTGTCATACTGAATGCGTAAGGTTAGTTGATACTTTAAGATATACTTATTTGTGACGGTAGAACTGTTGTATATTTATTATTCATTGTGACGTTTCCATACACTTTGTGGCATTTGGAAATAAATATTTATTGGTATGTACCTATCATTATAAAATGTCGACTTTGCTTATGTTACGTATTCATTAAGTGTGGAAACGACCAATTCAAATACCTAATTTTATACCGAGGTGTTGGCGAGGGACATACTGAGTACCAATTTTGTATGATTCTGAACAAGTTCAGGAGAATACAACCTGACTACAGATTTCTTATATCTGGCATCAATTTTTACTCAATTAATATAATCAAGGATATTTTCCATTTTGAAAATATTGATATTATAAGCAGTATATCGTAGATTAATTTAATAATGAACAACAAGTAATTAGTAATCGTTACCTGTTATTGCGAATATATCACTACAATGTTATCTGATAAGGAAAAGACAAAATTAAGAATAACTCTGTCAAGTGCAAAGTAGAAATTGCAACATGTAGTGTTTTTCGTAACCATTGATTACTTTTGAAAATAAAAATTTTTGTTAAGGAGGTAGAAAATGATAAAACACCCCCAATAAGTTTTCAAAAAAGTTGGTTTCCTAATCTTTACTGGAAAAGTAATCAACCTTAAAAATTTGTGGCTTTTTTAGTATACCAGATGAATTATTAAAGGACTGCACTCGTGATAATTTTCGTTCAATCTACACCTCCTGTGAGAATTTGTTCCAGAATTTTTTTCAAAATTTTTTTGATCCGTAAATTTTCGAGAAAAGGAAGGGGCAGCGATTTTTCGCGATTTTTATAAAAAGTAATACAAGAGAAATAGTGTGGGCGCCAAAGTATTGACATAATATAATTTTCTGAACGCGTGTTTTTTTCAATGCTTTCATTTTTACACCCCACTCGAAGATCGATAATTTTTTTTTTTTCTACTTCCGAATTTTTCACCCCCCAAACCCTAACCCCCTAAGTCAAAATTTAACTTTCAAAACTACACCGCTCTGACGAGGCCATTCAATTTTCTATATTAGCGCCTAATTTACAACTTTCTGTGTCAAATAAATTTTCGGGAGAAATAGCGGTGTGACAGACGGACGGGCCGGACAATCCACCCGAAGTGATCTTATAAGTGTTCCGTACGGAACACTAAAAATGTCTTGAAAATATATCTTAATAACGTGCTATTCAACAATGGAGTAATTTAATAAATAAAGTACAAAATTAATGTAAACAGATTTTTTGGTTGTTTTAATGAAACGGATATTACTAATTAGCAAGAAATCTTAATAAAATAAAATAAAATATACAAAATAATTGATTCAAAAACTGAAATTTGGAGTTTTGGAGTTCCTATATTATTATTTTTGGATAGATTCAGTAGAATTCCTTATGATATGTTTAACTATCAGTCACTTTTCTACTATTGCAAAAGTTTTAGTTATTTACAATCTTAACACTTAAAAATGTACGAGGCATGTTTTTTTAAGTAAGTACCGTTTTGGAAATTAAAAAAAGACGTGCAAAGATATCGCTATAATTTTATTTTTACATGAAAGCCTGTACTTAATCTACTTTTCTACATAATTTCCGTGAATATTGAGGCACTTGTCATAACGTGGCACCAGTTTTTGAATACCCTCCTCATAAAATTTCTGCCGCCTGACTTGTTAACCACTGTATCACAAATGTTTTGACTTCGTTATCGTCTTGAAGACGCTGACCACCCAGGTGCTTCTTCAAGTGCAGGAACAAATGGTAGTCGCTGGCCGCCAGATCAGGGCTGTATGGAGATGATCTAGAGTTTCCCATTTAAAAGATTGATGAGATCTTTGGTCTGATTAGCCACATGTGTAACGGGCATTGTCATGCAGCAAAACGATACCCTTACTCAACTTGCCACGTCTTTTTGTTCTGGATTGCACGACGCAGATTGTTCAATGTCTCACAATAAGACGCTGCATTGATTGTCTCATTACGAGGCAGAAACTCCACTAGCAATACTCCTTTTCTGTCCCAAAAAACTGTGCACATGATTTTGCGGGCAGAAATTGTTTGCTTAAACTTCACTTTTTTGGGTGATGAATGAATGTCGCCATTCCATGGATTGTTGTTTCGATTCTGGTGTGACGTAGGCCACCCATGTTTCGTCACCAGTAACAATTTGGTCTAAAAAATGTTCACCTTCATTGTGGTACCGCTCAAGGAAAGTCAATGCACTGCCTAAACGTTGGGTTTTGTGCAAATCCGTCAACATTTTTTGGAACCCAACGTGAACACAATTTCCGGTACTAATTCAAGTTCTCGGTCACAATGCGATACAAAACACTACGAGAATATTGAGGAAAGCAGTCGCACAATGATGAAATTGTAAAAGCGTCTGTTTTCTCTCACCTTTTCGTCCACTTTCTGCACCAAATCTTCATTAACGACCGAAGGACGCCCACTCGTAATGGATCCGTTCTTCATCATGCACATTTGTGCGGCCATCTTTAAATGCTCTCACCCATTTCCTTACCATTCCATCACTCATAATGTTTTGTCTACCGTAAACTTCACAGATCTCACGATGAATATCGATCGGTTTTACGCCTTTAGCACTAAGAAATCGTATAACAGCCGTACTTCACAATCGTCGGGACTCACGATTGTCGGAGCATCTTAAACACTCAGTAAACAACGTATACAATGAAGAATCAGACTGTAATGGCGTCAGTGCGTAGACATGAGAGATGTAGGTTACCAGCGCGCATGCGCGGAACGCCGACCGTATCGCTGCGGCGGCGGAATCGCAAAACGGTATTTACTTAAAAAACATGCCTCGTAAATATTGAAACTGTTAAATTAATAGGTTGTGCTTAGTGAATATGAACAAAATATAGTTGTTTTCTTTTACAAAAGATGTTTTCATCAATTATGTTGTTATTAACTAACATATGTTAAAATTTTTGTATAAATATATCTTCTTATCTGTATTCAAAATTAACAGTCTTAATTAATATCTTTTGTATAATAACATGGTGGTCTTCCACATAGCCATTAACTTCAAAAAATTATTTCTTAAAATTCCAAAAATATCACTTAAAGTTAAAGTTTATTCCCATTTAACATTTTTTTTGATGATGGTGAATGAAACTGTCGCTTGAGTGTTTATCTAAAATATCTGCCATTTACCTACATCGCATTTCTTAAAATTCTATTAATGCTTTGTGTTCCTTAGGCTGGGCGCTATCTATTACAGTTTGATTTGTCTTTGGTATAAGGCCAAAGATATAATGTTAATTTGTAGCAATTATTCTTACTTTGTAGATTAATAGTGAAATAAATAAAAAGTGTTATAATGAATTGTAAAGATTTATAGCTTCTATTGTACTATGCGCATGCACGAAATTTTGTATGGCAATAAAGCAGGTCTTACGTCAGGTTAGCAAATGAAAAAAATATGTGTATATGTATTGCAAAAATATTTTTTTTCTTGAATAGAATTCCATGAACAAATAATTTCTATATACGAGGCTGGTTTGAAAAGTCCGTGCAAAAATAAAAAACTACTTATGTGTTTGGGGTAAACCTTTTTTATTTTTCGACATAGTCTCCTTTTAGGCTCATACACTTCGTCCAACGATGTTCTAGTTTGTTGATCCCTTCCGAATAACAGGATTTGTCCAAGTCTGCAAAATATCCATTAGTGTCTGCAATCGCCTCCTCGTTTGAATAAAAATCTTTGTCCCGCCAGCCATTTCTTTCAAATTGGGGAACAAATAGTAGTCCGAGGGAGCCAAGTCTGGAGAATAGGGGGGATGTGAAACGAGTTGGAATCCTATTTACATTAATTTTGCGACCACAACTGCTGGTGCGCTGTCGTGATGGAAAAGGACTTTCTTGTGGGCCAATCACGGGGCGCTTTTTTCTTGCAGCTCGGTTTTCAAAACGGTCCAATAAACGATGAATAATATTCACCTGTAATAGTTTTACCCTTTTCCAGATAGTCGATGAGGATTATCCCTTGCGAATCCCAAAAGACAGTCGCCATAATCTTTCCGGCCGAAGGAACGGTCTTCGCCTTTTTTGGTGCAGATTCCCCCTTGGTAACCCATTGTTTTAGATTGTGTGTTTGGTCTCAGGAGTATAGTAATGTATCCATGTTTCATCCACAGTGACGAAACGACGCTTAAAGTCCCTCCGGATTCTTCTGGAACAGCTACAAACCATCCTTGCAACACTTCACACGATTCCGTTTTTGGTCAAGCGTGAGAAAAGAAAAAATCGCGGCACCCATCTTGCGGATAGCTTTCTCATGTCCAAATGTTTATGCAAAATATTATGTACCCGTTCAGTCGAGATGCCCACAGCACTAGCAATCTCACGCACCTTAACTCTTCTGTCATCCATCACCATATCATGGATTTGATCAATGATTTCTGGAGTCGTAACCTCCACAGGCCGTCCAGAACGTTCAGCGTCACTTGTGCCCATATGGCCAGTCCGAAAATTTTGAAACCACTTATAAACTGTTCTAATCGAAGGTGCAGAGTCACCATAATGTTTATCAAGCTTCTCTTTAGTCTCCTGAGGCGTTTTGCCTTTCATAAAGTAATGTTTAATCACCACACGAAATTCTTTTTCGTCCATTTCTTGAAAATCACTCGACTTCCTTGATTCACACGAATGCCAAACACAAAGAAATAGACCAATATGGCTGAAACTTGGTCTGCGTTCATTCAAGAGATGCTACTAACTAAACATGACCTCGATACGCGCCGGTGGTGCCATTTCTCGGACTTTGCACGGACTTTTCAAACCAGCCTCGTATATATATATATATATATATATATATATATATATATATATATATATATATATATATATATATATAAATATATATATAAATATATATATATATATATATATATATATATATATAAATATATATATATAAATATATATATATATATATATATATGTATATATATATATATATATATATATATATATATATATATATGTATATAGGGTGCCCCATATGTATGGAATAATGATTCTACAGCATTTATTAATCAGTGTACCAAAAAAATTTTTAAATAAAAGTTATAGGGTGTTATAAGGCGCACATGCTGACGTTGACAATAAAATGTTTTAAACTGTCAGTTCAAAAAATTACGCAATCTTGATTTTTTTTAAAATAGAAAGTCTTTTTAAATAGAAATATTATTTTATTATTGAGTCCTACTAGGTATTATTTGTCTAACATACCATATGTCTAAATTGAACTGTTTTGGAATTATTGTCACTTAAAATAAAAAAAAGACAAAAAAACTATCAGGTTTATTTTTAAGGTAACAGGGTAACAATTGCTCAAAATGCCTACCGTTAATAGCGAAGCATTGGCCCAGTCTGTCATCAGCAGCCTGAACAGAATATTGCAGAGAATCCGAGGTTATTTGTGCTACTTCATATGAATTCTTCTTTGTAAATCCTCTACAGTTTCAGGTCGATTTCGGTAAACTTTGGTTTTCAAATGACCCCATAAAAAAATCGAGTGGCGTAAGGTCGGGACTCCTTGGAGGCCATTCTACAGCAACTCTTCTCTCTCTATCCATCAATTAGGAAAAATCGCATCCAAATACCTACGAACATTGATTTCATAGTGAGGAGGTGTTCCGTCCTGTTGATACCACAGATTCCTGTTAGGGGTATCCAAATTATTTTCATCAGGAAAAAGACCTGCACAAGTTGGAATAACTTGCTCTTGGAGTAACTGTAAATACCTCTGTCCTGTAAGATTTCCATCTATAAAAAGAGGACCAATGATATGATGTCCATAAATCCCTGCCCATCACGTTTATCTTTTGGGATCTTTGAGAATGACTGTCGATTATCCAGTGGGGATTCTCAGTAGACCAGTACTAAGTTAAAGATCGTCCTAAATCTAGACTTTCAAAAGTTAAATCAAGCGATAATAAAAACTTAGATGTTTTATTGGAAATTACAGAAAATCCTCATACAGCCACTCGTCAGCTTTGCCTGGACAACAACCTAAGTAAAAGTACCTTAAGTCGTATACTGAATGAAGAAAAATTGTATTCATACAAACCCATTCTATTGTAAGAATTATCTGAAGATGATTACGATAGACGCCTTGAATTTTGCGAGGTCATGATGGAACGAATCAATAATGAACCTAACTTAATTCATAATATTGTTTTTTCTGACGAGGCCACATTTTGTCTTAACGGAAGAGTTAACAGGCATAACTGTTGTGTTACAAAAACGGGCCTTTATTGAAAAGGATTTAAGAATTTCTCTTAATAGAGGATGATTGTTTCGATAAATTGTATAGAATACTAAAAAACTACAGCCGGTACTCACATATAGAATGTGTTACTATAACGGACCATTATTTGGATCCAAAGGTTTTAAAAACTTCGTTTACCCAATAAACATTTTCTATTTACCTTGTATATTTATTTACAATTATGTTTGATGAATGGTATAAATAGTTTTTTAAGCGTCATTTTAGTCATGATTGAGTTTCAGTAATCAGTAAGTATCTGTATATCACTACTAATATTATGTCGAAAACAAATCTAACGTTGTAAGTATTTGTGATATAGTGTAAGACTTAAAAATACATTAATACGATAAACACAACATAAGTAAAATCCACACATATAAACCCAAGGTGTACCAGGGATTTACACTGAATTATTATATTAAACAGTAAAAATTGATTTGTTAAAAATATTTTTTTGCCTTTTATGTACTATGTCGTTTGTTCTTTTCGTCCAAAGATTATGCCATATAAGGAACACGATGCTAATTTATATTACTTGATCATTTCTGTACTATAAAGTGAAATTAAATTAAGGTTAAATAAATGTAATTACATAAAAATAAATTTAAATTAAATAAATTATTTTTAAATATGCATATAAAGTACAATTTGCCTTCTGACTCATAGATTGAAAACTACTTCATAAAACTTCAATTTAATGATGGCGCCTATGCAGGGGGCAGGTTATTAGTTTTTTTTCGTTTTTTTTTTGTTTAATTAAAGTAAAATACTTTTGCCAGTTTCGATAATTATAAAAACATAACATAAAAAATGGATTATTTAAAAATGTAATTTTTAAAATTGATACACAAAAAATTGTATTATTATTGAATATTAAAACATTTCTATATAAAGTATTTTTTCATTTTTATAGTTTTACTATATTCAAACATAAAATTGGAATAATTATCGAAACATAAAATGATGATTTCAGATTGAATTATTTCAATTTTACCTAGTAAATACTTTTGGAATTATAATTTAGGTGCATTTATTCTTATTATAAAAATTGGCGTCCAACCGGAGGCGAGTTAAAATTTATAGTAAATACTCATTTTTGTGCTGCAATATGGTAATATAATAAATAACCGGTCAAGTGCAAGTTGAACTTGCACAATTAGTGTTCCATACGTTGATTGCTTTTAAAATAAAAATGTTGTTACGGTAGTATAAAATGATCAGTGACTTCACAAAACACACCCCAAATGAGTTTTCAACAAAGTTTGTTTCCAATCTTTACTGAAAACTGATGACCTTGAAATTTTTTCTTTTTTTTTTATATACCAGATAAATTATTAAAGGTAATGTACTCGTAATAACTTTCGTTCAATCTACACCCCGTGGAGAATATTCCAAAATTTTTTGATCAGTACTTTTCGAGATAAGGTGGGGGGACAGCGATTTTTCGCGATTTTTTAAAAATAATACAAAGAAAAGTGTCCGCAAGTATTACAATACATATATATTTTTTACTTGTGTTTTCACAAGCTTTCACTTGACACCACACTCGATGACCTACTAAAAATTTTTTTTTTTCACTTTCGATTTCACCCCCAAAATTAACTCCTTAAGTCAAAATTTGACTTTCAAAACTACATGGCCCTGAAGAGGCCATCAATTCCTATATTATTACCAAATTTCTATGACAAATAGTTTCGGAGAAAATCGGGTGTGACAGACAGACAGACGAACAGACAGACAGGCAGACACCGAAGTGATCTTATAAGTGTTCCTTCCGTACGGAACACTAAAAATATTATCCCATGCTGTTAAAATGCATGCATGTTAAAACAAACAAAAGATGGCTAATTTATGTCAAATTATTTCTTTATTTAAAAAGTTGTTTGAGAGGCCGACCGTTATGTTAGAAAAAAAAATAACAGTAATTATTGTGGTAAGAGTGATAATAACAATCGGAATCCCATATCTTTAACTTTAAACCTACTTCCTTTCGGGTCTAAAAAGCGGATTTCAAATAATATGCAATTTATTCGAAGTAATAATCTTTTCGTAAGACGTCTATAACCGTTTGATAAATAGGAATATATTAATTTTACCTTCTACCAGCTAAATTTCAAATATTAATTTATAAAATAATCTTCTTATAAGTCCTTCTTTAAAATTTCGCTTATTTACAATTTTACAAATAATATTTCAATATGCCGAGCTTTAAAATCTTTTGTAAGTAACCCAGTAATAACTTAAATTTTCCGCTAGTCGCTGACTCTGCTTTGAAAATAATTCAGGAATATATTTGCGCCGTTAGGGTTATTTCTTCGAGCTCGAAGACGTTTTATTTAATCCATGCCTTGTGAAAATCTGAAAAGATATTCATGCGAATTAAGAAACTCGCACAGCTAAAAGGAAAACGATGATGGAATAAGTTTTCATAATTTCATTGGCGTAGACAAATTTTTAAGGCTAAAAGTTGTTTTTTTTTAAACTTCAATGAAATTGTTCTAATAAGTAAGGGCCAACGTATTTTTATACAGATAAAATATTTACTACTCGAACAGTTTCACTTTATCAGGGTCAACTTTTAAATTCTTACAAAAACAATGAAAGACGAAAAAAAATTTTTGGTACATGTCGTCTCATTGTTTCTCAAGATGTTCGCCTTTAAGATTTATACAGTTTTGCATGCGTTCGAACAAATTCTCGAAATTTTTTTCCTTTCTGAAGTTGGTACCTCAAAAACATGGTTTTTGGAAGGATTCAACAGGTTCTTGAGGTGATGAAAATCGCTGTCCGCGCATTTTTTTTTTGACGCTCGAGAACAAAAGAAGTCGTTAAGCAATAAATTAGATGAATACGGGCAATGAGACTGTAATTAGGTGTTTCTCTCCGTCAAGTAATCAATTGTTTGACGTGCTGTGTGAGCGCTGGCATTGTCATGATGAAGAATGATACGGCGTTTTTGGTTGTTGGTCCTGATTTCATCGATGACTTCTGGCAAATAAACTATTGTATACCATTCAGCATTAACTGTCCTTTGATCCTTTAAAGCACTGGTTGCAACATGTCCAGTATAACCGAAGAAAGAAGTGATCATTTTCTTGGAAGTGGTTCGCGAACAAACCACTTTTGTTGGATTCGGTTTATCTTGGAACACCCAAACAGTTGATTGTTGCTTAGTTTCCGGCTATATCCAAGTTTCGTCTCCTGTTATGATGTTCTATACCGATTTTGCGTATCCTCGGTCGAATTTCCTTACACCAATTGGCATGAGCCTGTTTTGAGTTTCGGTCAAGTTATGCGGAATCCATCGGGAACAGATATTTTTTACCTCTAAATATTTATGTAAAATCGAATGTAATGCAGTTTTCGATATGCCTAAGGATGCTTCTATCTCATGATAAATTATATGCCGATCCTTTTCATTCATGTTACGCACACCATCGATGTTTTTTGGAACACGAAACTGTTTTTTTGTTTAAATGCTCAATGTAAACAAACTACTCGGCCAATATCTCAGCTGCCACTGTTTTAACTATAACAGATGTCAAATTTTACAACAATGGTAATGTCATATCTCAATAGCGCCATCTAGTGGTCGTTTGTAAAAACTTAAAAGGCGACCCTCGTATTAACGTACGAATTGACTGTCATGGCTAGAAATTACTTCAAACTCAAACAAGCCATTGAAAGCATACAATGGCCATTTGGATATATAAGATATCCAAAATCTTTCTGATCGTTTGTTTTAACCTTAATTTTTCGCTTTGGAAGAAAAATTTGAAAATATTATTTGCCAACAAATTTATACGAGACTATCAAAAATTTATATACATACACTCTTGTATCAATGTGTTTTACGTTAGGCATGTCCTGACAATTTTACCGAATAAATGGGAAGTTGACAGGTATCTCCGGGTTATTAACTCAACATAAGGGTGGGCATCTCTCGATTAAATAGTCCTTTTAGAAATAGTAGGGCAAAAGATAATAAATAATCGAAGGGAAAATTTTATCGTACTCGAACAATGTATCTTTTTCGCACGGGCACCTCCGGGGTACTTTTAAAGGACCGGTGGTGGAGTGTTAGGTGGGACCCCCCCCTTCGATTATTATTATTATTATTATTATTACCGAATAAAGTTGCTAAACTAAGACGAGTTTTGACCGCTGCAAACAATCCACGTAATCTAGAAAGCAATTTAAAAAAATTACTTGGTGAGAAATCGAGCCTAGTCTTATTCAACTAATTTAATATATATATATATATATATATATTTATATATATATATATATATATATATATATATATATATATATGTATATATATATATATATATATATATATATATATATATATATATATATATATATATATATATATATACCATATATAAAGCTTTATTGTTCAAGAATATTTACTCTTAAAAAATCAAGCTAAGGAATTATATCCAGTTCTGAAATTAAGAAAGTAATTGAAAGAAAATATGTGTTATTTTTCTAGAATGTGAAGAAGCCGTAAAGTGATTTCCAGTACTTCGTCGCAATCACCGCTTGAAAAATAAATACGGAATTTAACTTCCTTACCTACTGAATACCGTCATCTAAGCATTATAACTCTATATTTTAAATGACAGGTACTTTACAGTAAGATATCAGTCCAAAAAAAAAAGTTATACAAGGATATTTGCAACTAAAACATGACATTTCCCTCTACACACTATGTCTCTTAAAACTGGAAATAATAGAAAAATAACATTTTTAGATTCCTTGATGTAACTCACTTTTAACAGAATATATTTGAAGCAACTTCCTCCACCACCTCTTTAAGCCCTTATATGTTTGACCAAAAATAATTGGCTTAAATTTTTTTCATTATTACAACCACTTATAAAACTATACAAGAATTATCGACGCCCACTCCTTTCATGTCTGTCCCCTAAAGCGACACTCAAAAAACTATAGTTTCATTTCCTACTTCAGGTATTCAAGTATATATTAAATTTGAAGTTGATATCCCGTTTCGTGCGAAAGCGATAGTGGCAACAGATAGATAGACCGACATACCTATTCAAATTGCAAAATATGTTCTTTTCATCTAGGTATTCTGAAACATGAAAAAAATGTAAACATTTCCAAGTATGATTTTTTTTACGAATACAATGATTTCTTATTCAGAGAATTAGATATACATAAGTATGAACCATATATGATTACATAATGCAAGAACATAATCAAAAGATTAATCTCGCTAATTCTCTTAAAATAGGTACAAAATATTATTTGCTACAGATCTTGTTTCTAATTTATTTCTTACATGGCATTAGTCAATACAATCAATATTACCTGTGTATAAAAAAGCTGGACTAATTTGTGTATACGACTATTTATTTTTGTAAGCTATAATAGGATTTTCCTTTTTTGTGCTTATCATCTTTAAAAGGACTTAAAGACACTAAAATTATTACTGTATATATAACACGTAGGCTGAAAAGTTTTTTGTCTAGCTACTTAAAAGATTTTTTTTTCGCAAAATTCGACTTTATTCATCAACATAGTCTCCTTCAAGAGCGATACAATCAGTACCATGCTTTTCTATGATTTCTATACCTTTTTTGTAGAAGAATTTGTTTTTGTCTTCAAAATAAGCCTCAGTTTCGGCGATAACTTCTTCACTGGAGCTAAATCTCTTTCTTACGGGCATTTTTTTGAGGTCTGCAAATAGATAATAGTCGCTGGGGGCCAAATCTGGAGAATAGAGTGGATGAGGAAGCAATTCGAACTTCAGTTCATGCAATTTTGCCATCGTAAGCATTGACTTGTGACACGGTCTTGATAAAAGAGCACTTTTTCTTGTTTATTTGGGGCCGTTTCTTTGCGATTTCTGCCTTTAAACGCACCAATAACTTTCTATAATATTGGGTATTGATGCTTTTTCTCGTCTCAGCATAGCCGATGAAAATTATTCCATGCGCATCCTAAAATATAGAGGCCAAAACCTTTTCAGCCGACTGTTGTGTCTTTGGTCGCTTCGGGCGACTTTCACCGGCTGCTGTCCACTCAGCTGACTGCCGATTTGATTCTAGTGTGTAGTGCTGGATCCATATTTCATTCATTATCACATATCGCATGAAAAAATCCTTTTTATTGCGCTTAATCAGGTCCAAACAGCGCTAAGAATCATTAACACGTTGTTATTTTTGGTCCATTGTGAGCAAACGTGGTACGCATTTCGAACAGACCTTTCTCATGCCTAAAAGTTCAAGCGAAATATGATCAACACGTTCTCTTGATATCTTCAGGGTGTAAGCTATCTCACACAATTTCACTTTACGGTCATCCAAAACAATTTTGAGGGTTTTTATGATATTTTCCCGTGGACATAGGTAGTAGTTGTTTGCAGAAATGCAAATAACGTCCGTGGCTGCACTACCGCGTTGTTTAAAAGGTGCCGTGAAATACAAAAATGTATGTTTCGGCAATTGGACAACGTTAACGGGTATTACGACATCGTCGCCTATATCTAGTGGATATGAAAAAAGGGTAAAATCTCTACTGAAGCGAGGAGGTGAGCAATAAAAAAAATCACCTCATTTGAGCGTCCAGGGCGTTCATCATCGTTTGTGTCTATACGACCGCGTTTAAATTCAGCATACCAGTAAATGATGAGTGATTTTCCAGAGGCAGAATCGCCATAACACTTATAAAGCCATTGCTTTCCTAAAACGGTATTTTTTCCCATCAAAAACAGTGTTTAATCAACACACGAAATTAGATTTTTTCCATTGTTTTGAAAATATCAAAAGTAGCGTCATTAAAACCACTGTAACTTCTAAACTAATTGGCAAAATGCCATGAAATTTTGACACGTATCGTTTGAAGGTTGATACTTCCTAAAAATCATATAGATTTTTTGGAAAGGGCGATATCTATGTGTCAGACCAAAAACTTTTTAGCCTACATGTTAATTTAAGGAGTTACTTACACCTCGAGTTTTCAAAAATTCGATTCTTTTTACGGATTTTTATTCTCTTTGCTTATATAAATAACACCAAGTTGTAAGAGGAAGAAGGCATACAGTACGAAGCTGGAATGGGAGACTAGCCGTAAGTTCACTTTTTATCTACCTGAATTTTCAACGCGTTTTTCTTGAAACTGTTTCCAGACACTGTCTGCAATATTATTCAGTGAATTTTTAATATCTTTTAACATTTTTTTTTTTTAAATCTTAATAATTACTTTTACTACAAAATATCGAAAGGGTTTTTAAATTTTTCTAATAGACAATTTTTCATAGATAATTAAACACACATTTTTTTTGGTCGAAAATTGCATACTAAGGTTTGAAACACCATTAATTTTTTATTTTTGAAAAAAAAAAACCTTCAGCAATTCTTGACTACTTCATTAATTTACAAGATTAATTTTTATTTTTGCAGATTAGATTATTTTTGTGAAGTTATCCTGCAGACAAGGAGGTACCATAATTTTCATCAGTGGTCCATTTAACCTGATAAAAAATAATGTTAACATTTAAGACATATTTTAAAAAATTTACCTCTTCTTTTTCTATTATTCGCTTAATAACTTTTAAAATATATTTTTTAAAATATACATACTTTTTAAGCGCCCAGATATATGTAACCCCTTAAGAGAGTACCTATATGAAAGTAAACACTGAAGAAAATTTGTATGATAACAATTTAAGCAATTTAAATGTACACTGTAATCTATAATATATATAAAATGCAACGTCTCTCTGTCTGTCTGTCTGTCTGTCTGTTTGTCTGTTTGTCCGTTACTTACTGGAGTTTATTTACGTACTTTTTTTTTTTAAAACATATATATGTTCTCTGGCCAGGTTATAGGCTATATTTTATTACGATAGGTAGCATAAGGAATGAGCAGTGACGTAAAATAGTGAATGAAGTCGGAAAAAAGTTTGCCGCTAACGCGTTCCATTGCAAGCACAGCCTACATCATTAAATATGGAACAATATTATGTAGCAGAGAATATCTATAATCTATAATATATATATAAAATGGAATGTCTCTCTGTCTGTCTGTCTGTCCATTAGTGCGTTTATCACGCGAGAATCATTTATCCGATTTACGTGTCTTTTTTTAAATCATACATATATTCTTTGGCCAGGTTATATAATAATAATAATAATAATCTATATCTATAATATGTATAAAATGCAACGTATCTCTGTCTGTCTGTCTATCCGTTAGTGCGCTTATCCCTCGAGAACCACTTATCCGATTTACGTGATTTTTTAAATTCATACATATGTTCTCTTACCAGGTTATAGATATATATTTTATTACATCTATAATATATATATAAAATGCAACGTATTTCTGTCTGTCTGTCTGTTCGTTAGTGCGCTTATCACTGGAGAACCACTTATCCGATTTACGTGTTTTTTTTAAACATGCTAAACCATTAAATATGGAACAATATTATGTAGCAAAGAATATCTATAATTATATAAAATGTAACGTCTCTCTGTCTGTCTGTCTGCCCGTTAGTGCGTTTATCACTGGAGAACCACTTATCCGATTTTCGTGCTTTTTTTTAAACATACATATGTTCTCTGGCCAGGTTATAGGATATATTTTATTATGTTAGGTGACATAAGGAATAAGCAGTGACGATAATAGTGAATCAAGTCGGATAAAGTTTGCCGCTAGCGCGTTCTCTTGCAATACACTACCTAAAGCATTAAATCTGGAACAATATCATGTAGCAAAAAATATATAATATATAATATGCAACGTCTCTCTGTCTGTCTGTCTGTCCGTTAGTGCGCTTATCACTCGAGAACCACTTATCCGATTTACGTGTTTTTATAAATTTATACATATGTTCTATATAATTCGATATAAGCCTAGATAATGGGAAATAAGATGATGGTGATAATGGGAGATAAGGAGAAATAATGGGAGATAAGGAGAAATAATGGGAGATGAGCAGAGATAAGCCTAGACAATGGAAATTCTGTAGAGATAATTGGGATAAGATATTGGGAGATAAGGGGAAATAATGGGAGATACTTTATTACGTTGGGTAACATAAGGAATAAGCAGTGACGATAGTAGTGAATCAAGTCCACGCAAGCGGAGCCGCGGGCCCTGCTAGTGTAAAATAAAAATAAAACTGTTCTTTTCAACCTAAAATATTCCAAAAATTACCTACACTGTTTTCGTTCTCCTTGTAGGGCTGAAGAGAACTGAGAACAAATTGCCAATAGAGTATCAAGACGTGGATTGTTCTATATTATTTAAAAATGTTAATTTGACAATTCAAATTACATTTTATAAATATTTTAAAAACCTTAATTAGCTCAAAAAATTATTATTTGGACTAGGTATATCAATAATAAATTAAAAATAATAGTTTAGAATAATAGCACCATCATACATCAAGCCTCAGTCAAATCCCATAATAAACCCATTTATACATCACATAATCGACATCGCTACAGCTACAAACAAAATCAATTTGACACCCAAATTAGACAAATTAAACTGTTGTTTTATGTCGTGTTCCTAAACCCCAACTCGTCGAGCCAATTAATTATTCCCAATTATAATAATTGAACACATCATTACTAATTAAGTCTAAATCTATTTGACACCGAAAACAACGATTGTAAGGTTTAACATCGAAAAAAAAAAAAACAACCTTAAATCTGTTGTAAATAGGGAGATTAGCAGTGCGTGAGTTAAACTCCACCTTAACTCGATTTTAGCGCGTTCGAGACTAGGTATAGAAGGCTTTTCGATATCTTTTATCTTTGTTTTCCCTATTTAAAACGATAAAGCAAGCAGTACTTGGCCGGATGTTCTCGAACACAGTTGAAAAAACAATCAAGCAAGCTTAGGCTTCATGGCGGCTTCAGACTAGAGCGAAAATCGCAATGCGCCATGGAAAACAAGAGAGTGATGCGTTATTGGTTAAGGGGAGGCGCCGCCTCTTTTGACAAACTTCTATTCAAACTGGAATATTAGGGAGTATCTTGTAGTCAATAGCCTCCCAACACCGGTATTTTTCCCTTTGTATTAACTTCTGGCTTCAGTTTACGATGGGACACGGTAGGAACGGTAGCTAGGAACTGTTAAACGGTCATTTTTATAACAATTATTCCCGGTTTTTTACTTACCTGTCAATCATATCTCGCGCCTCCAGAACAAATGACTTTCTTGCGAAACTGACATTTCATAAATTATTTGGTGCGGATGACCTAATTATGATTTTCAACTGTTTTCAAGAAATACTTTTAAAAAATGTTCATTTATTATTTCTTATGCGTTGATGTTATTCGAGGGTGAACAAAGTGGTGTCAATCAGTGACGTTTTTGGTGGAGATACTCAATATGAACAATGAAATTGAGAGTGGAGTGAAAAATTTTTCTGGTAATTGACTTACTTTAATAAATATTTTAATAATATCATATTTTCCATATTTCTAATAGACAATAAATTTTTATGAATAGTTTATGGATACAAAATTAAAATAGTAAATGGAATGTTCATTAAAATATATCTTTTTTTTACAAACAAATTTTCCAGAAGAAAACGGCAAACATAATATTGGTTTTTAAACAGATAATTGTGAAAAACCAATAATAACCGAGAAGAGGCTACACTTAGCATCAATTGATTTGATTTAAAATATTAAATTTGAAATTGATACTTATAAAAATTGCTTCAGATATCGATATATACTTTATCAACTAATCTTATAACTACGGGCTCAAAATGAGGCAAGTATTCAAGTTTAATAGCTGAACTAACATACATTTGTAATACCGTTTTGACTTAGTAAGAATTATCAAAATTTTTCAAAAGAAAGTGTGTATTACAAGTTGACACATTGTGAGCGAAAGTTTGTGCTATTATCACTTTTCCGTCGGAAAATTTTCTGCACCTACAATGCAGCTATAGAGAATGATATGATGATTTTTTTTGTATAATTTTACTTAATTAAAATTTTAATTTATTGTAAAATAAAAGATTTAGGTACATTAATTGAGAGTAAAAAAGTATTTATCTTTAAGATGTATCTAGGATATGAATCTGACTTAATTAATGTTAAAAATAAACAATTAAAATGCTTTATAACTAAAACTAACCTCATTCTTTAATGTACTTCAAAAATATGTATTTATAATGCGAAATTATATTTAATTAGATCGTTATTTGAACCATGGCGAAATTCATTCAAAATAGTATAATTTATTTTATTATTATATCGGCACATACCTAGGTGTAAAATTTTTTGTAAACATCATATACGTTCTTTTTGTTGTAAATTCCATTTAAAAAGCTTTAACGTTCATCGAAGTTATATTTATTTTTTATATTATATATATTATATTTAAAAAATGTTAATCAATTCTTTATATGAATAAAATCAGACTGGACATTATTGAAAATAACATTAATATTCAAACATAAAAATCTCAAAATTGGGGCACACAATCGTAATGGTTGGCTTATCAGTTTAACCAAAACAGTTATTTGTACTGAGATTTTTGCATTTAAACATTTCAGTAGCATTGGTGGTTTATATGAATGAGCTTATTATTGATCGTATGTCAATACGCTAACAAAATTGAGCATGATACCCACATATACTTAGGTGATTTAAATATATATTTTGACTCTACTCAGTGTATAGCACCACTACACTAAACACTTTATTTTTGCGTGGTTAGCGAAACTCGCGTCGAGTGCAAAAATAAAGTTTTTGGTGTATATACTGAATAACTTCATTGTGCCAAAGATTCCACATTCTCAACATATATTTTGACACGTATTCCTTTACTCATCAGATATATTTTTATTAAACCAAAATAGTTTTAATTCTTCAGTTACTTTAAGTTGGTCATTATGGATTATGAAATTCTTTGCATAACTACTATTTTACTAATTTAATTGTCAGTGTTGCTTGGGTATAGTAAGAGCAGCAAGTATCATCTAGTCCCCAAACCAATAAAGGATTATTATTCCGAATATAGTCGATTTGAGTATGTACAGAAGTCATATAATTCAGAACTCGGCAATTTCACTATGATTTAAATATATACTAATTATTTTTTACTAAAAATAAAACTTTAATTTCCACTTGCCAAATGTTAAATGTTTCGTTTTATATTATGTGAAATAATATGTAATGCCAATGGTCATTTAATGCTCCAAGTTTGTTATCTTTAAAAAAAAATACAATTTGGTGTCAGTTAACCATGGTGAAATTCAATCAGAATAGTATAATTTTATTTAATTATTATAGTGGTACATACATAGGTGTAATTTTTTTTGCAAACATCATATACGTTTTTTTGTTGTAAATTCTATTTATATATGTATTGCCAGAAAAAAACTAAATACGAAAAAATATTTGGGAAAAGATTCGGAATTTATTAGATGGTTTGTGGTTTCAAGGGGATTCCTCAAACAGTGATATTTGTAAGAACTTAGAAATTAACAAAAATATTTTAAAAACTGAAGTAGACAAAAACTAAATAATTAAGATATAGCTTTACTCGTCAAATAACTGATTTCTTGAAAGCAAATAAAATTTCATATTAATATATTTACTGAGATCCTTTATACCTAAATAGGAATGAAATTACTGAAATTGAAAAACAATTACCTAATCCAATAACAAGACAGTTTAATATTTCTCAAGTAATTTTTTTATGAAAATAAGCGAGCATAAAATGAAAATAGCTAGAACAAACCTGTCACATTCAAAAGTTCATTTTCAAAATGAAAACAAAATATTGCTCGTAACTATGTATAACTTTCTACGCACTTTGTGTAATAATTATTTCGCTTTAAAATGCCTTTGAGAAGAAATATTTACTTTCAATATTAAATTGTGTTTTTTCATATAATATATCGAAAACTACCTTCTTAGAAATAGCTAAACAAGTTGTAAAATTATAAAATTCCCTGAACTTTCTATGATAATCATGTAAAAATAACTAAATTTTATAATATAATATTCTGTGGAATATTAATGATACTCTTTGGAAATCATAAGCAACTTTTCAGTATTAGAATATTTAATTTTAATACTGATTTGTAATGAGCGTAATTAAAATGCAATGAACTTGTACCATACAGAATATGTCTTATACCACAATTAACTTTTTTAGGTGTTTTATGCTTCTCTAAAGTATTGGTATTAATATTATTTATTACACCATTGTTAAATTTTCTCTCAAATCAACACAGGAATTTTGGGCTGTTATAACAGGCCGTCACATCCTTATGTATATATATATATATATATATATATATATATATATATATATATATATATATATATATATATATATATATATATATATATATATATATATATATATATATTAGATTAGACAGACAAGAGACAGAATGATTTTCATCCTCTAATTTCTTTTTACTATTTTAAACAATACCAAACTCTACAGGGTATAGCCTGTCCCAAAATATAAGATCCCAATTTTTGCCGTTTTAAGTGGGCAATATAAAAATTCTGACCTTTTGTTTATGACAGGTTGCAGAGATGGACTTAATAATTTTATTCATTAATGCAAATAAATAAAATTATAAGTGTTTTTGGGGATGTTTATTTATAGATGCATGTAAAAACAAATGGATAAGAACTACAAATATACAGTTTGAATGAATGGGGTTTACAAGAGGGGACATATTGTATAAATAGAAATATGTTTTAACTTAAGCCTAATTTGGTTTCACTATCACTGTCATCAGCTGAGGTAATTATCTGGTTTTATATTATTACATAAATATATGAATCTTCAACTTTAACAACGTGCTGAATGGAATTCTTCCAGCATTCAGAAGGTATATCATTTACAACGTTTTTTACTAATTCAACCACTGACACGCTTAAAGTAGGAGAAACATTTTGTGCCCTTATTTTTGCTTTAACTTGATGCCAAATATGTTCAATTGGATTAAACACACAATAATACGGAGGAAGCCACAAAACAGTGCGTCCCATTTTCTCAGCCATACAATCAAAAACATATTTCCTTTTCAATTTATTGTCTTTCAAAACTTCCAAAAGGTCACTTTTTTATAACTAAAGTCAAAATAAATGTCACTTTCTAACATATATTTCTGTATTTCCGATTTGGTGTTGGCTGCATTAGGAATCTTATTTAGTAGGCGACTATGGTAACTTGCATTATCCATAACTATAACACTCTGTTCGGGAACATTTGACCAAAGGGAATTTTGAAACCAATTTTCAAAAAGTTCTGCGGTCGTGTCTTCGTGATAGTTCAAACTAGAATCTTTTATGTTTTTTGCAGATAATAGTAGACAATTTGAAACCCAGACCCTTTCAGATCCAGCATGCAAAATAGTTATTCGTTTACCTTTATTTGAAGGTGCGTTAGTCTGACATTTTGTACTGCTGTCAACCCACCCTTTTTGCACAGTGTCATGGGTATTGAACCACGTTTCTGCAAGGTAAATTATTGGCCAATTTTCTGGTCGATATTTTTTAGTTTTTTGTAAATAGGTATGTCGCAAGATTCGTAATCTTCGTGACTCCATCACTACTTGCCTTTTGTTGATTTTTCGGAACGTGAATCCCATTCTTGAGCGAATCCTGTGAAGAGTTGATCGGCCACAATGTATATTGATACCGTCCTGCACCAGTCTTAATTTTATTTTGTCTAGTATCGGCGCCAACTGCTCTTCATACATAGAAAATATTTTTCTCCTAATGACGTCTTTTTCACAATCGTCTGCATGATGCATTTGAAAATCTTTCCGTTTTTTCCTGTTCCTGAGTGATGGTTTTCCTACAATACCCTTAATCGTAGAAATTGGGGTTTTTGTTAGTTCACTGGTTTCTTGCAAAGCACTTTGTTTATTCAAATTTCTTTTTACCAAACTGTCGTAAACATTTTTCACTATTTGTTTAGCGTCAAGTGATAAATGTTTTCTCTTGCGATAGCCACTATCGCAATTTTCCCACGGACGCCACATAATTAAAATAGAACCGTTACGTTAAAAGTTGTAAGTAAAACAAAACATAAAAATAATAAAAAGTATCTTTCGAATTCTAATGGGGACCTGTGGTCATTAGGCCTATATTATCAAATACTCCAAATGGCTCCAAACCGGGTTGCCAGGTAGTAAATATATAGGTAAAAATAGATCCAATATGATTGCAGGTGCAAGTGATGGAGGTATACATAGCAAATCTGTTTATCGTAATACCTGGCATTTATGCACAAAACCTTAATAGGGTCGTTTATTGCCCCATTGAAAAAGCAAAAAGGCAGGATCTTATATCTTGGGATTTACTATAACACATTTAAATGTTAAAATTATTTTCAAAATATAAGTTACAGCTGTAATGAAATCGGAAGAGTATGTACTATAAAATAATACACTTCATTGTATTAATAGATAGCGTAGTTTAAAATAGCAAATGTTATAAATTAATTTACATGACTGAATAAAAGAATATAGGATATTCTTAATGTACTAATGTTTCTCAATATCATCGTCGTCATTAGCTTAGTCTATCCATAGTCGGATTTAAGCCTCCCCAAGGTTTCTCCAACGAGCTTTGTTGTTCGCTTTTTGCATCCAATCGTGTCCTGCTAATCTTTTTATGTCGTCCGTCCATCTTGTCTGTGGTCTACCTCTGCATCTTTTATGTTCTCTAGGCCTCCATTCAACTAGACGGCGTGTCTATCTGTTATCATTCAACCTTGTGATATGCCCCGCCCAATTCCACCTTAATATACATATTAGTTGCATTACATCTGTCACTTTTGATCTTCTTCGTATCTCGATGTTAGGAATACAATCCTGGAGTCTGATATTTAATCATTCTCCTCTCCATTGCTCTTTGGGTTATCTGGAGTTTATTTATTATGTTTTTATTTAAAGCCTACGTTTCAGTGCCACATGTTAATACCAGCAGTTGGCTTTTATTGTATTTGGGATGTCCAATTTGAATGTAGATTGTAACCTTCTGAACGCAGACCAAGCTAACGAGTCAGCCTTTATTATTTTTTGATATTTCGATTTTTTGTCTTAAATATATGAATGTTTGTACCTTTTCTATTCTTTCACCTTCTATTAATAGTTCCTGGCTGTTATCTTCATCTCAATATAGAATTACTTAATTCACTACGCACTAGCCGAACCGAAGCGCTAATACAAAATAAAACAATAGTACGTAATGATGGTTCTAATTAACTAGGCGATGTCGCCATATCTGTCAAAAATTCATAAATGTTAATACAACTTTCAATAATTTCAGGTGTTTCTCATCGTTAAAAACCCTAAGTTGAATGTTAAGTTTTAAATATGCATTAATATTTATGTAAGTTATTTTAACTCCATGATATTCATTTTTTTCAAATATTGAACGCATAAACGAGATAAATTTACAGTAATATCATAGACTTATGGTAAGTTATAAGATATGGTATGTTATAAGACTATGTAACTCAATGCAAGTTTTAAACAATGAAAACAGAGAATAGCTGAAGCAGCAGAAGCATCCCTGGGCAAACAGCAACAACGCAGGGGCGCGGGAATATGATATATTAAATAGTATGTAGAATTTGTCAGAGTGCTAATAAAATAGGCGCCATTGAAGTTCCTACGTCTTCTAGTAATTTTTATTTTTTGTTAAACAGCCATTTGAGATTGAAGTCTGAAGTTTTTAGTCGATGGTAATGCCATAGGAAAAAAATATTTCTATGAAACTATGTAACTTCGTGTAAATTTTTGACAACCAAAATGGTCGGTAAAGTAAGAAAGTAAAGTGAGGAAGTAAACTCTTTTCAAGAACAAAGGTGGAGCTTCATGACGTGGTATCCTGTATTTCAATAATATGCGGAATTCACCACAAGATATGCTAATAAAATAAACTCATTTGAAGTTCTTACTATTTCTAGGAATTTTTCATTTCCCATTGAATAGTGGCCATTTGAGTTTCAATTCTATATCAGTTCATTTCAGTCATTTCGACGAGGGTCCATCTTTCACTTTTTCAAAATGCTAGTTGAAAAGTAGTCATAATAACGTTTAATCGATTATGGTATAACTTAAGCCTTTTGTCGAAACAAACTATAGACTCAAATGTCCAAATTCGTTAACCATAACTACTCCGCAATTATTATTAATTTATTAATTAATACGCATGCGCAAACTTAAAATATCCAAAGAATCCTAAAGTTGGTAACACTATTCCAGAAGTGCTAAGGTTCTTTTAGGTTAGAGGGAAGCGGTAGTGTAAAAGAGCTCTTTTAATTAAACCAGTAATCTGTGCGATCTATTGATGAATAGATCATCTATAATATATATAAAATGCAACGTCTCTCTGTCTGTCTGTCTGTCCGTTAGTGCGCCTATCACTGAAGAACCACTTATCCGATTTACGTACTTTTTTTTTTAAAACATACATATGTCCTCTGGCCAGGTTATAGGCTATATTTTATTACGATAGGTAACATAAGGAATGAGCAGTGACGTAAAATAGTGAATGATGTCGGAAATAAGTTTGCCCCTAGCGCGTGCCTTTGCAATACACAGCCTAAACCATTATATATGGAACAATATTATGTAGCAAAGAATATCTGTAATGTATAATCTATAATATATATAAAATGCAATGTCTCTCTGTCTGTCTGTTCATTAGTGCGTTTATCACGCGGGAACCACTTATCCGATTTACCTGTCTTTTTTTTAAATTCATACATATTTTTGGCCAGGTTATATAATAATAATAATAATAATGTATATCTATAATATATATAAAATGCAATGTTTGTCTGTCTGTCTGTCTGTCCGTTAATGCGCTTATCCCTCGAGAACCACTTATCCAATTTACGTGATTTTTTAAATTCATACATATGTTCTCTGACCAGGTTATAGGTATATATTTTATTACATCTATAATATATATAAAATGCAACGTATCTCTGTCTGTCTGTCTGTCCGTTAGTGCGCTTATCACTGGAGAACTACTTATCCGATTTTCGTACTTTTTTTTTTAAAACATACATGTGTTCTCCGGCCAGGTTATAGGCTATACTTTATTACGATAGGTAGCATAAGGAATGAGCAGTGACAATAATAGTAAATGAAGTCGGACAAAGTTTGCCGCTAGCGCGTTCTCTTGCAATACACCGTCCAAACTATTAAATATGGAACAATATATTATGTAGCAGAGAATATCTAAAATATATATAAAATGCAATGTCTCTCTGTCCGTCTGTCTGTCTGTCTGTCTGTCCGTCCGTTAGTGTGCTTATCACTGGAGAACCACTTATCCGATTTACGTGCTTTTTTTTTTTAAACATACGTATGTTCTCTTGCCAGGTTATAGGATATATTTTATTAGATGACATAAGGAATAAGCAGTGACGATAATAGTGAATCAAGTCGGAGAAAAGTTTGCCGCTAGCGCGTTCTCTTGCAATACACTCCCTAAAGCATTAAATATGGAACAATATCATGTAGCAAAGAATACAATATATATAAAATGCAACGTCTCTCTGTCTGTCTGTCTGTCCATTAGTGCGCTTATCACTCGAGAACCACTTATCCGATTTACGTGTTTTTATAAATTTATACATATGTTCTATATAATTCGATATAAGCCTAGATAATGGGAGATAAGGTGAGATAATGGGAGATAAGGAGAAATAATGGGAGATAAGTCGAGGTAAGCCTCGATAAGGAGGTAAGGTGAGATAATGGGAGATAAGTATAAATAATGGGAGATAAGGAGAGATAATGGGAGATAAGCAGAGATAAGTCTAGATAATGAGAGTTATGGTGAGATAATGGGAGATAAGAAGAAATAATGGGAGATAAGTCGAGATAAGCCTAGATAATGGGAAATAAGATGAGATAATGGAGATAAGGAGAAATAATGGGAGATAAGGAGAAATAATGGGAGATGAGCAGAGATAAGCCTAGATAATGGAAATTATGTAGAGATAATGGGAAATAAGGAGAAATATTGGGAGATAAGGAGAAATAATGGGAGATATTTTGTTACGTTGGGTCACATAAGGAATAAGCAGTGGCGATAGTAGTTAATCAAGTCCACGCGAGCGGAGCCGCGGGCCCGGCTAGTCTAACTTAAATTACCAAAATTCAAGCCGTTCAGATAAAAAATAAAGTTAAAAATAAAATGAAATAAAGAAGGAGTAATACAGATTTTTTATTATAAACTTTAAAAAAAATTAATAGTATAAATTTTCAATATGCGGCGTAGAATGTTCCAAATTGGCGATAAATATAATTCAATTTCGAAAAATATAAGAGATATAAAACCGGTTAAATGGGAAAAATTTAAAAAAGGGTAATTAATAAAACTGAATTTAAAAAATCTGGAAAATTCCAGAGAACGGTTATTCTGAGTTTTTAGGGTCGAAATGCTCTACTTCAAAAAAGTTATTATTTTAACTTGTCTTTTGGTCAAAAAAAGAATTTTTGGCAATTTTTAGCCCCCCCTAAAACCACACTTTAAAATTTATTTAGTTTTCTCCGATTTTTCTTAACAAATCATCGCAAAAAAGATTGTCTTGGTTTGGGAGCATCAGGGCAATAACTACGTAACATTTTTGGTGGCACGTGATCTCACCAGTCTTCTAAAAAAATAAAGAAATCGAAATTTTTAAAAATTGACGAACTGTTGATGGGTGTATAAATTTGTTTTTTTTTTTTTTTAAATCACATTTTTTTTCCCAATCTAACCCCCAGAATTTTTTTTTTCGGGGTGTACCACCCTTAAAAATTGAATTTTCCTGATTTTTTACCATTTTAATGATGTACCATTGTATTCAAAAAAATTTTTTAGCATCAAATTGGGATTCTACGGAGAATTTTACTAAAGAAACTCCTGCATGCATCCTAATGTTTTTTCTAGTGAAAGAAAAATTGAATCGAATTATTTAAGGACATTTTTAGCACTAAACTGACTATTTTTCGCTTTTTTTTAGCCACTCAGAAAGTACATTTCACAAAAAACTGATTTCTGTATGTATCGGAGTATTTTTATGGACATAAAGGGAAATTAAATTGCAATTTGCAGGTCATTTTTAGCTCGAAATTGACTAATTATCGCCTTTTTGGCCATTTTAAAGTACAATTTCATTCCAAATAATACTTTCGGCCTCAGATTTGCATTCTAGGGGAAATTTTACAAAAGTATTTATTAACCCTGCGACTTTCACTTTTGATTTCTTTCAATTTTTAGTGTTCCGTACGGAACACTTATAAGATCACTTCGGTGTCTGTCTGTCTGTCTGTCTGTCTGTCTGTCTATCTGTCTGTCTGTCTGTCTGTCTGTCTGTCTGTCACACCCGATTTTCTCCGAAACTATCTGACATAGAAAGTTGAAATTTGGTAATAATATAGGAATTGATGGCCTCTTCAGAGCCTTGTGGTTTTGAGAATTAAATTTTGACTTAAGGGGTTAGTTTTGGGGGGTGAAGTCGGAAGTGAAAAAAAAATTTTTTTACTAGGTCATCGAGTGTGGTGTCAAATGAAAGCTTGTGAAGACACGAGTAAAAAAATATATATATAATATTCTACTTGCGCGCACTTTTCTTTGTATTATTTTTAAAAAATCGCGAAAAAATCGCTGTCCCGGGCCTTATCTCCAAAAGTACTTATCAAAAAATTTCGAAAACATTCTGGAATATTCTCCACGGGGTGTAGATTGAACGAAAATTATCACGAGTGCATTACCTTTATTAATTTTCTGTTATTTAAAAAAAACAAAAATTTCAAGGTCATCAGATTTCAGTAAAGATTGGAAACAAACTTTGTTGAAAACTCATTTGGGGTGTGTTTTCTGAAGTCACTGATCATTTTATACATCTGTAACAATTTTTTATTTCAAAAGCAATCAACGTACGGAACACTAATTGCGCAAGTTCAACTTGCACTTAACCGGTTATTCTTTCTAATTTTGGCTGAAAGATGGTCTCTATTTTTTAAATAATACTCTTTTGGGCGAGAACTTTTTACTGTGTACATTGAAATCTCGATAATTTGCTTATGGTAATATATGTTTCTGAGGCCGCCGAATACTAAAAATAGTCATTTTAACGAAACTTTTGAGAATTTTAAGCTGATGACGAAAGAACGAAGAATTTCTGGTTCAACAATATTATGTTAAAGTAGTAAATAATATAGTAAATAATATATACTATAATAATTTTGGCAAAAATTAATCTAGTTTTCAGTAATGGCCAATTTATTTAAAAATTTTATTTCTTTGTTAGTGTTCCATACGGAACACTTATAAGATGACTTCGGTGTTTGTCTGTCCGTCTGTCTGTCCGTCTGTCTGTCCGTCTGCCTGTCCGTCTGTCGGTCCGTCTGTCTGTCCGTCCGTCTGTCCGTCTGTCTGTCCGTCTGTCTGTCTGACTGTCACACCCGATTTTCTCGAAACTATTTGTCATAGAAAGTTGAAATTTGGTAATAATATAGGAACTGATGGCCTCATCAGAGCCATGTAGTTTTGAAAGTTAAATTTTGACTTAAGGGGTTAGTTTTGGGGGTGAAATCGGAAATGAAAAAATTTTTTTATTACTAGGTAATCGAGTGTGGTGTCAAATGAAAGCTTGTGAAAACACGAGTAAAAAATATATATATAATATAATACTTGCGCGCACTTTTCTTTGTATTATTTTTAAAAAATCGCGAAAAAAATCGCTGTCCAGCCTCCTTATCTCGAAAAGTACTTATCAAAAAAATTTGAAAAAATTCTGGAATATTCTCCAAGGCGTGTAGATTGAACGAAAATTATCACGAGTGCATTACCTTTAATAATTTATCTGGTATATAAAAAAAAACAAAAATTTCAAGGTCATTAATTTTCAGTAAAAATTGGAAACAAGCTTTGTTGAAAACTCATTTAGGGTGTGTTTTGTGAAGTGACTGATTATTTTTTATTTTAAAAGCAATCAACGTACGGAACACTAATTGCGCAAGTTCAACTTGCACTTGACCGGTTATTTAAAACAGGTATTACAATTATTTTACTACTCTGCCATGCCTTTGTCAATTGAATTTTGCCGTCTTTTTTTTTGGTTGTAGAACCACTTTTAAGTTCTACATGGAAAATTTCCCCTAGAATCCAAATCTGAGGCCGAAAGTATTATTTTGAAAGGAATAGTACGTTAAAATAGCCAAAAAAAAACGATAATTGGTCAATTTAGAGCTAAAAATGCCCTGAAAACTGTAATTTAAGTTTCCTTTATGTCCATAAAACAACTCCGATACATCAGTTTTTGGAGTAAAATTTTCCGTAGAATCCGAATCTGAGGTTAAATGTACTTTTTGAATGCAATGGTACGTTAAAATGGCCAAAAAAAGGAAAAAAAATAGTTAATTTAGTGCTAAATAATTCGAATTAATTTTCCTTTCACTAGGAAAAAAAAATTAAAATGCATACAGATTTGAGTTTCTTTTTTAAAATTTTCAGTAGAATCCGAATTTGATTCTAAAAAAAATTATTTATACAATGGTACTTTAAAATGGTAAAAAACTGCAAAAAATCAAGTAAATCCAATTTTTAATGGTAGTGCACTCCGAGAAAAAAAATTTCGGGGGGTTAGATTAGGAAGAAAAAAATGTGATTTAAGAAAAAAAAAAATTAGTCACGTATCAACTGTTCGTCAATTTTAAAAATTTTCGATTTCTTTATTTTTTTTTAGAAGGCTGGTGATGTCACGTGACACCAAAAATATTACTTAGTTGTTGCCCTGATGCTCCCCTAACATCACAATTTTTTTTGCGATGATTCGTATATAATAAAAGACTGTTTTTAGTCAATTTCCACTGGTTTATTTAATTTGCGATGACGCGTTTCGCTGACGATGCAGCTTTTTCAGAGCTACATTTTACACTGTAGATCTGAAGAAGGTGACAGCGAAACGCGTCATCGCAATTTAAATAAACCAGTGGAAATGGACTAAAAACAGTCTTTTATTATATATTTATAATGAATTTCCATCAAGTAGAAGCTACAACCATCCAAAATGCGATGATTCGTTAAGAAAAACCGGAGAAAACTAAATAAATGTAAAAATGTGGTTTCTGAGGTTTTTAAGGGAGAGGGGAGTGGAAGGGGAGAGGCTAAAAAAATACCAAAAATTCTTTTTATACCCAAGGGAACAAGTTATATATAATAATAAAAAACGAGTTTTTTGAAGTAGGGCATTTTGACCCCAAAAACTCAGGATACCCTTTATATTTTCTTTTTGATATCCTTCCGGATGATTTTTTCCAAATAAATAAAATAATAATAAAAATTGCATTGCATTAGTTATCTAATATGCCAGTAAAAGATATATAAAGCTAACATAGAAACAAATAGGAGTTTTTGAAACTTACAATAAATTAATTGACTTGACCGATTATGGTAGACGAGTTATTTAAAAGCTCTATAAATTGGCAAATTTGTTGTTCTAAATTCTTAAAGTTATTTTAGATACACAGCGGGGATTTAATAGATCTATAGCTATTTAGATAATATTTTAAGTACCGTTAAAATCATTAATTAACGGGAGCCTTGAAGCTTGCCTCTTTTTAATTAATATTGCTTCATTTACATCGATAAGTCAAAACGACAAAACAACAATATTATGAAAGGCTAAGCTAAAGAATCTTTGAGACCACAATAAGGCTAATAGCTCGATTATTAGGCTAAATTAATGATCTTAATAGTGAGGTGTTGTTACTGGTTAGTTCAGGTTATCACTTCCTACTCCTGAAATTTGCTAAACTTTCAAGCTAGAAGCGCGCGCGGTGGCGGAAATTCGCACTTCCTCCGAATGTTTATGTGTTAAAGCTTGTTGTATTTGCGACATTGTATTAACAATTATGGATAAAACATTAGTAAAAAGTCGCGGAGAGAAGTGTTGTGTGGTTGGCTGTCAAAATAGTAAAGGGAATTCGCCCAATACGATATTCTATGGATTCAAGCAATAAGACGTTCAAAATGAGTTTATGAGAATTACAATACTTTTATACAGAAGTCATTTATTGAATAAATTTTTTTGCCGAGGAAGTTCTAGAAACTAAAAATGTTACGAAAGTAAGAATACATATTGAACGGATTATGCAACGAATTAGAACATATAATATTTTGTCAAAATTCACGATAAAAATGCTTCCTTACGCGGATAATATTATATTCATATGCTCCGCTTTAGTGAATTTGCGACCCCCGATTATCAAATTAGCGGAAAATCTGGGTGTCTGTAAAAAATGTACGGGTTGTTTATCGTCTCAATCAAGAAAAAGAAAAAATATTTTTCGTATCTGTTGCCTCACTTTACAAGTTTTCATTCGAATTTCCTTTCAAGACAATTCTTACACTAGAAAAAGTTTATATTGCTTCTTGCAATTCATACAATACTTTCGTGGTGTATTTATCAATTTATCTAAGTTATATTTTATCAGTCTTAGTATTTTTTCTGGAACAATTCAGGCAAAAAATAGATAAAATAAAAATTTTCCATCCTTGGCACGACATCCTTTAAAAACTCATCTCTGTGCACTTCAACTCTGCTTTACCCTTTTTTTTGAGTTTCATTACCAAAATGAAAATTATTCACAATTTGTGAAAATCCGCTACTCAAAACGATTTCCATATTTTTACATCTTTTTTAGAACTAAATTATGGGGAACATTGCCTTTAACCTGAGATATTTTGGCCTCGCACTATGGGAACTAGCTTAAAATGAAAAACAGTTGAAATTTCCCTTTCACCTTTTTTTTACCGAGAAAATAATAAATTAAGCAGAAAAAACGTCAATTTGCCATTTGAATTAATGTAAACATCGGTCGGAGAAAATGTGACTTTTTGACACCTAGGAGCGCCACTTGCTTCTTTGCACGAAGCAATAGATCTTTCAAATATTTAACTGCATAAATGAAATAAATTTATTTTTATTTTTAAATTGTCACTTCTTACCATTTAAGTCCAACATGACAATCACAATTCTTCAATTTACCAATCGGCGATAATTTTTATTTATTTTTACCGACCTGCAATTTTGGGCAACTACAAGCCAAATGAGGATATTAATAGGGCAACTGAAAAAAAATCACATTTATAATTATTAGACTTTACATCCAAGTATGTCATCGACATCTAATAAAATCCGTTAGGAATTAGAAGCAAATCCCAAACTAATAATTTCAGCAGGTCTTAGCTCAGTTACACCGGCCTTCGAGGACCTAGGTTCGAATCTAGGTTAAGGTTAATTTTTTTTTAAATTGCTCCTAATATAGATTTGTTAATTTAAAAATTAAGAGATTAAATACAGATCCTAAAAAAATCTACTATTTTAAATTATAGTTACATTTTCTCCACTTCACTTAGGGGAACACCTCTTACTTTGTCAGCCGATTAACCTATCACTAATATTTATTACGGTACTTTTGATAGTTTGCGATTGAAAATTTAGCTTATTCACCCTATTAATTCTGTTTGTTGAAGAAGTTCAAAGAATATGGAAATTCGCCATGTTTTTGCAAAAGACTTAGTTTTGAGGTCAGGACATGGCATCCTTACGAACAAAAGGAAATACATTTCTGAACATTGTCAAAAGAATATTTTAGGTTCTTACATGAATACATTTTTTTTTATCGTTCACCACAGGGATTTTACCTTTTTTCATATCCTGAGGATATCGGCGTGGATATCGTAACACCCGTCAACGTTGTCCAAGTGTCGAAACAGATATTTTTGTATTTCACGGCACTTTTTAGACAACACGGTAGTGCTGCCACGGACATTATTGCATTTTTGCAAACAACTACTACCTATGTACGTGGTCAGGCCATATATACTTAAATAAAAGTATACCGACCTGTCGGAAGTGGAACCCGAGACCCTCTGCACCGCAAGAAAGTACTAGCCCACGGAGCCATATCCACCACATAAAAAAAACTGCGTTTGTTAAGTTGATATAATGCGTTATTATTTCCATGCAATGTTGTATGACGACAAACAGTTTTATATTAATTGCAAAAACAACACAAACAGAAGCCCCGTTAAACCTTACATCGTTAAATTTTCATCAAGAATAGTAAGAGCTCGAATGGTAAAAGGACGTTGAACAGACGTTATCAAATTTCATTCATCAAATGTGATATTTTTCAACTCTCTGTGAATTTCCAAGATATTCAGTAAACTAATTATAAAAATATTTCTAGAATAATTATAAATATTTGAGGCCGAATTCACTAAAAGGTTAGACGTGGTCTACCTGTCCGGTTGACACCGTAAAATTTGGTGTTTTAAACATCACCAAACAAACGATTTTATAAGAAATTTTGATGGAGACTCGAAGCCTTGTAACCAGTAGGAACTATAACAGTTTTTAGGATTTTAATACAATATTGCATCTTTAATGGTTTAATTGTAAATAAAAATGAATTTTCTGGATTGATACTGCACTGCCTTAAAGTTAGCTTGTTGCTGCCCTTATCAATTTAAATCCCTTATTCTCAAATTAATTCTTAAACTCTTTATTGTATATGGGTCTGAAGAATCAACTAAAGAAAATGGATGTATTTTAATATTTTATGAGCTTTCAGCCGATACTAAACTATTTATTATAAATTACACGGTCATGAACAATATAATATGGTGTTTATCTTAAAAATAAACCAAAAATTATTGAAAATTCCTTACATGTTATGAGTATGAACCAACTCCCTTAAATTAAAGACTATAACTCTAACTAAGTAACACAGTTTATGTTCCTAACTATGTTAGTAAAGTACCTTTTTCCAAAAAGTAATTTAAAATTGTTTTCATGCTGCAAAATTAAAATAAAATTAGCCATTGTTGTTCAGTCAATTTATTTTGATTTTTTGAATATAGTAATTTTCTATAGTATAGAACGCTTCTTTCTTTAAACTGGACTTCGCATAGAGGCAAACATTTTTTTTACTAAAACGGTACGTTTTCTTTGGTATAAGCATAAATTTAATAAAACTATTTTATTTCAGTGGACACTATCCACGTGACGGCACCAAGCATTCTAAACAAGCCGTCACAAACTATGCCTCAACGGTCTCCCTTTGCAATACAGGAACTTCTGGGATTGGGAGATTCACACCATAGATCACCAACGGCCGCAGTTTCTGCAATAACACCCAATGTATACCCTCATCAAAAGGTATGTATTGAAGAGGAATAGCTAGATATAGAGAATATGTAAAACCTTGTACTTCATTGGAAACATAAACATTACAAAGTTATATTTTACACTATTTCAAGTCTCTGTACATTTTATTCATGATTTTTCACTCTCATTATAACATGCTACAACGTCTAATAGTTTGGTCCATTGAAAAGGCTGTAAGATAATAAATAGTGTCCGAAGTGAAACGCGGCAGTTCTCTTCTTTCTTTATGATTCCAAAAATTTATAAAAATATTTTAAATATTTTTTTTCTTCATATCTGAAAGTTGATCATAATCTCAAATATTGAGTATGTTATCTTGTTTCTCTCATCTCTTCCAAAATCAAAAAAAAACGTTAAATTTTGTGGTTTTTAATTCAACGTTGCCAAATACTCTCTCAATTTTGCAACCTCTAAAAGAATCAGAACTGGATAAAATTGTGACCATCTGGTATTCATATCAGAAATTATTTAACAAGTAATTAAATGTTGTCTTTATGTTATCTTATAAGTGTAGAAAGAATTATACAGAGTATTATTTGTATAAATTTTATATTTGCAGTTTATTTCTTTAGAAACTAACGATGTGGCAACATGACATTCCAACTTCCATGGCACAAGCCTTATGGATACTCCTTCCAGTTTAGATTTTTACTTAGTTGGTTTGAAATATATAGCCTCTTTAACATAAATTAACTAGGTTTTCTTTTTAGCAAAAATATCAATACATGCAAATTTTTTGAATTGTCATTCGTACGGTGACTTTTGAGTCTTCATGAGTCACTTCCAGGTTTATTTATTAGTAAGGCTAGCATCTTAAGCATTAACGCACGCTACTTAATATTATTTATCCATATTCAAAAATGATCTGAGTACTTTTTGAAGGCTGGGATTACTTTAGGCACTTGGCTCTTATATTAATATAATTTAATTGTTTCGTTTATTTCAGTATTGCGAAGGCACATCATAATGTTAAAGTAGCTTCTGCATAATTTAAGAATGTTCTTTCAGGACTACATAAATAAAAATTGTCAGCATATCTTCATAGCGAGTACAAATTTTAGCTTCAAAGCTTCATGTCAACTGGTAGATATACAAGTATTGTTTGCCAATTTTACTTTTTTGCATTACACACCCCCTTATTATTACTAAGGATTTGTTAAAACTGGAAATTACTTATTATTGGAACCACACTCATACTTTATATTTTCCAGTACCAACTTCAAGCCCCAGCCGGCTTCCACCCATCTGAACATGGTTTCAGTCACCACCACATGACAATGGCTGCAAGTAGGATGGCCTACTTTAACGCTCAGGCTGCAGTAGCGGCTGCGTTCTTACCGCATGGCATTGCCGCGGCAGCACAGATGAATGCTGCAGCGGCGGGCGGGGGTCAAGGATCAGCGGCAGCTATGCTCGGTCTAGCCGGACATCAAAGTCCTGGTTCTGGTAAGTAAAAGTGAGCATTGTATTAAAATTAATTCTGATTTTACTGGTACAAAGCATTGAAAACGTAATTTTGGAGACTAAAAATACTCTTATTAAAAACTTTCTTGTTATATTTTACGATTTAATCACGATCCGAAAAAATGTAGTACATAACATTATGTGCGATTTTTATTTGTACAGGGTGATTCAGGAAAATGACATTTATTTTTCTTGATAGAACAGTGAAAGGATGAACTATGTACGAGTTTGTATAAAGGAATTAAACAGGCCATTATTTTATTAAATTACACAAGTCTGCAAAAAAAAAAATTGAGAGCTGTTTTGGCTTTTTTGCGTAATTCTTATGTTTTTGGGCGTACTGAATCCGAAAATGACTTTCATTTTGTCATAGAACGTCACGTTTTCTGACAATCTAGGTATCTATGTTAAACAAGTTATCATCTTAAAATAAAAGATAAAAGACTACAACATTTTTTTTTAATTTATATTTGCGTAACAAAACTTATTTTTTTTATTTAAAATACATTCATTAGTAAGCACTAAACACATTTCTTTTTCCCAGTGAGATTCCTTTTGGTACATTTTCGCTTGTAGGAAGCATCTGGAAGGTCTCTCTGAAGCGTCCAACAGTAGTCTGCCATCATTGAGACGCTCCATCTTCCCTGGTATCTTTTTTCCATCTCCTTAATATCTTGGTGAAATCGTTCACTCAGATCTTCTAAATTTTCTGGAAAGTAGTCGAGGTGGGAATGAAGAAAATATACTTTTAAACTCATTAGGCAACCTAAAGCTTGAAATGCTTTTAACATTCTTTTGACGATTTGTTTGTAGTTAGGGTCTTTGTTATTGCCTAAAAATTTCTCTATGACCTCTTTAAAGGCAATCCACCCTTCTCTTTGAGGATCCGTCATGGTTGTGATGAATTGTGGATCAGCCATAAGCCGTCTAATATCTGGTCCAACGAAAACACCTTCCTTCAACTTTGCCTCCGAGAGGCCTGGAAACTTTGATATTAAGTATTTGAAGCAATTTCCATCTCTTGGAAGTGACTTTACAAATTGCTTCATCAATCCCAGCTTTATGTGAAGCGGTGGTAGAAGAACTTTATGAGGAGGCACCAAAGTTTCATGCAGGACGTTCTTTTCGTCAACTTTAAGCTCCCTCGGAGGCCAACACTTTTTGGTCCAGTGATTTGCTCGGTCTCTACTATCCCATAGACACAAAAAGCAAGGGAATTTGGTAAACCCAGATTGTTGTCCTAGCAACATGCCCAAGATTTTTAAATCACCGCACACTTGCCAACCGTGGTCTTTATATTTTAATTTGCAAAGAACCAATTTCAAGTTCTTGTAGGTTTTCTTGAGGTGTACGGAATGACCGACAGGAATGGAAGCATAGAAACCGCCATTGTGAAGCAGAACTGCTTTAAGGCTTCTTTTTGAAGAATCTATGAAAATACGCCACTGTGCTGGGTCGTATGAGATCTTAAATGTATCCATCAAACCTTCAATATTGTTACAATAAACCCACTCGTCCTCTTGAGCGAAGTAGGAAGTGAACTGCTTCTCACGATATCTAAACCAGGAGCAAGACACTCCCGGCAAAAGTAAGTTCCTGCTTTTGAGCCTTGATCCAAGCAACTCAGCAGCGTTTTTGGGAAGATTCAAGTCTCTTACCAAATCATTTAGCTCGCCATGGGAAAACAATTTCGGACTGCTGTCATCTTCAAATTGAAAACTTGACTTGTCATCGGGTTCAGGTACAGCACCATCTTGGTCAGAACTTGAAATCTCTTCCAAGGTAGCAGGGGCCTTGGGCACTGGTATTTCGGTCTCATGAGGAATGGGACGAATAGCTGATTGCAGATTGGGGTATGAAATGGACTGCTTCCATTTTGAATTATACCCTTTCACATTACACGAACAAAAGTAACAATCATCACTATGGTTCTTTTGCTCGCGCCATACCATAGGAATCGCATATCGGAAAGCTTTTTTCTTGCCCTCAAACCAATTTCGAAGGTCTTCCACACATCGTTTGCAGACTTTATGAGGTGCCCAAACTTTATCCTGATCTCCAAGTTTTAAGCCAAAATACGTGAAGTATACTTTTTTTACAAAGTCCGTAATATTAAGTTGTTGCTTTAATACCATATATTCGCCACAAATATAACAGAAACTGTCAGACGAATTCACACACTTCCACACAGATGACATTGCACTATATTGAACCAAGATATATAAAACAATGACGAGTTAACACGTAATTGTACCGCGCCACTTTCTACACTATCCGAGCGCGCACGTTCTGGTTACAACGTTTATGTTTGTTAATTTAGCTCACACAGGGCGTTCTTTATTTAGAAAGTAATGATAGTTATGGCCTGTATACATTTAAAAACAGTAATCAAAATAAAATTGTACCTATTTATTTATGACTTCAAGTTAGCCCAAAAAAACCCTTTTTTATAATAAAATTTTGCGTTTTGCAAAATAACCTGACGTTCTGGAATTTTTTGAGTATTTTTTTAGTTTTCAGAACACCTAAATACATAGAAATCAGTTGAAAACATCCAGACAGCATTTTTGTTGCAGACCTGTGTTATAATTAGTTAGATGGTTCTGGAGAAAATAATAATGTTTGTCAGCATTGGTTACAAGGAGAAGGCGCCTGGAGTAAAGTAGTCGACAAATGGGAATTTTGTAACTTTCTCCCTTATTATTTAAATGACGTACGTCGAACCGTACGTACATCCCTGTCTGATATAAATAGGAGTAATGGGCAATTTTTTAGATTGAAATATTTTGGAATCAATAACTGAGGTGTTTGACGGAAGTGTAGCTCGCAGTGAATAAGTGACTGATGACTACTGATTTATCACAAAGTTAATGCGCTTGTTATGCGTGTAAAAAAAAATAAAATATTACTTGAAACTGCAATAAGAAGATTAAATTACATAAAAACCGTAGGTAATTATATTCTAAGAAGATAATTTAATTTTTCTACAATTTCTCAAAAAATGCCTATTGTTACAGCTAGTAAGCGTGTAGCTAGTTTTATTGCCACAAAAACTCATAACTCTTCAGTCTTCAACCATGTAGATTCCGTTTAGTCATTGAGCTTCGGACATCGCCCCTCTATATTTTTTTAAGAAGCATTCCAACATATGTATTACTTCATCTTTAAGCTAATAGCTTTAATAGAATCAGTGAATAGTAATAGACTTTACTATAAAGATATACTTACTTCTTCTCAGTCGTTATGTTTCATTACAGAAGGTCGTGATCATCTTGAAAGTTTCTAGTCGCTTTAGCAACCAGTACTCATCACCTGTCTTTGTTTTCGGCTTGCATCAGGGCATCGGTCACTCTAAGGTCTATTGCTTCAGTTAGCTTCCACGCTTCTATGCCAAACAAGATAAACGGCAAGACCTAGCAGTCCACCATTTTCATCCGTAACTTCAATGACAAGTCGTGACTAGTTAAATTTTTTTTGTTTTTCATAAATGCAGCTCGGACCTTCTCTATTCGAATTTTGACTTCCACAGTCGGGTCTCAGTGGTCGTTAATATTGTTAACGAGATACATCAATTTATCAACTCTCTCTATCTTTGTGCCACTGACTGTGATATCACCATCTTCAATATTAGATTCTGTGCTTATAATCATATATTTTGTTTTATTTGCATTGAGTCTTAAACCAAACTGTGTACAAGTTATAGTTATTTTATCCATAAGTTTCTGTAGATCTTTTCCGTTATTAGTGATAACTAATGTATCGTCGGCCTATCTGGTGTTATTTATGTTGATTCCTTCAGTTGTACCAGTGAATGCTTCATTGAATATGACCTCCGAATAGAGGTGGCAGGATACAACCCTGACGCTTGATTTTAATTTCATCCGATAGTTGATGCTCCAACCGTACTTCCGCTGTCTGTTGCCAGTACAAATTGACCATGATACGAGTGTCTTTGACTTCCATAGGGGTCGTTTTTAAAATCTTTAGAAGTTTTTCGTGGCGTACCCTCTTAAAGGCTTTTCCTAAGTCAATTGAACATAGTAACACATTTTGGTTGACATCGCGACATCTCTGGATCAACACGTGGATACCAAACAGTGCCTCTCTAGTCCCTAATCCGTTTCGAAAATCAAACTGACTGTTTCCAATTCTTTCTTCAAGTTTATTATATATCCTGCCATGCATCACTTTCAAAAATATTTTTAAAACATGGAAACATGGCTCATGAGACTAATTGTTCGATGGTCACTACAATTGGTTGCTCTTCTTTTTTAGAATCATGACAAATGTTGATTTCAGACAATCAGTCGGTAGTATTCCGGTCTCATAAATGGAGTTAAAAAGTATTGTCAGGACTGTTATTTCTATATTACCCAATAGTTTTAAAATTTCACTGCACACTTGGTGCAGTCCAGCTGCTTTTCCATTTTTTGGTGGGCCTTGGAAACATCAGCCATGTCACATTCAGATCTCTCATCGTCGAACAGTTCTGTGATATAATCCTTAAATACCTCGAGCTGTTGTGTTATATCTGTTAATTGTGTCCAATTCGATCTTTCAGATAGTGGGTTGTACTCAGGCTTTTATTGCTGTTAACCTCCTTCAGTTCTTTATGTAAATTAATGTCGTGCTTTGCCTCATAGTGTTCAATCTCTTTAATATTTCCTAGTATGCTAGTCTGTCTTTGCTTGTCTTATTCTAAGTCTTATTTCACAATGTATTCTCTTATATTCATCCTCGTTTCTAGTCTTGTGCTTGTATCTCTGATCCATAAGGTCTAAAATGCCATCATTGAATAGTAGATATGATTAATGTATTATTTATTTACAATTTGCACCTGTTAACCGACTAAATCTTTTGTGTCAGACTTGCTATGTGGTAACATGGGAAAACATATCTGTTTATTGTAGTGGTAACAATTTTATTAAATTGTGACGTCACTATTTTTAAAGCGATCGTGTATTTTAAAGTAAAAACGTTAGATATAAAGCACGAATAAAATTCATTGCCAAACTCGTCATTGTAATCAAATGAATCTAATAGATGTAACCTCACCTCAGACCCACTGCTTCTATGATTGCGTCCAGCATTTAGGACAAACAGAATACCGCTCTCTCAAGACGCTTCGGAATTTTTTTTATTGATTGAAACACTACAACCAGAAGATGATGAAAACGACAGAAAAGATTCGGATGTTGAAGCTTCTCACAGCGATGGCGAGTGGACTTCAGATGAGCATGATGAAAGTTAGTTATAAATACACAACAATAATTTTTTGAAAATACTAGCTACATTAAATTCATCCAAACTAACGAGCATTGACATTTATTAAGTAGTAACCAGACCTCAGAAAGATGGTAAATAAGGTATATTTGACCATATGCAGTCAAGTACAGGAGCGGATGATTAGAACAAAATCAAATACCTAATCATTTCCTATTGAATTTTTATGAAAAAATATTTTTGGTCAGATTTTTAGCTTAAATATCTCTATATGCGGCGTGTCAAGCGGCAATTAATAATTTCATTATTAACTTAAAAGAGTGTCCAGGGCATAATAGTTCACAATTAGATAACATCATTTTTAAGAAATTTTTTTTAAGAACTGTAGTTGATTAAAATTGAGAATGAAAAAAACCTTTATATAAAAAAAGGTTTTTTAGTGTTCCGTACACTTATAAGATCACTTCGGTGTCTGTCTGCCTGTCCGTCTGTCACACCCGATTTTCCCCGAAACTTTTTGATATAGAAAGTAGAAATTTAGCACTAATATAGAAATTGATGGCCTCATTAGAGTCGTGCAGTTAAATTTTGACTCCTACATAAGTTCCAACAAACAGCAAAAGTGTTTAATATGCAAATATCTGCAAAGAAAACAAAATCCCTTACAATATCTAAAGAACCGAAAAAATGCAAACTCGCGATTTATGATCAGAGTGTAGAACAAATGATGTCCTTCAAATATCTAGGGACAAACATAACAAGTACCAGGAACCTTAAGGAGGAAGTAAAACCTCAAACAACAAAGGCATCATTAATATCAGGATACTTAAGAGATATAATTTGGAGAAACAAATGTATGAGCACCAGGAGCAAAGTAAGAATATACAAAACATGCGTAAGTTGATCATGACGTACGCGATAGAAACCAGAGCGGAGAACACAATAACAAAACGACTCCTAAGACAGAAATGCGAACACTTAGATTGATAACAGGACATACCTTATTTGACCGGAAGAGATGTGAAGAATTAAGGGAAATGTGCGAAATACAGGATGTGGTGAGATGGTCAAGAAATAGGAGAAGAGAATGGAGATACCATGTGGACAGAATGCCAAATGACCGGTTGGCTAAGGTTGCAAAAGAGAAGCGACCAAACACACCGCGACCGCTTGGAAGACCACCAATAAGATGGTATGAGAGCTGGTCTTCATCATCGCAATTCTCTCTGGGAAACCTTTGAAGTGAACATAGGACATGGTCCTAACGTATGTTAGGAAGAAGAAGAAGAAGAAATTTTGACTTAAGAGGTTAGTTTTGGGGGATGAAATCGGAAGTGAAAAAAAATTTACCAGGTCACCAAGTGGGGTGTGAAATAAAAGCTTTTAGAATTCAAAAATATAATGTAATACTTGCGCACACTTTTCTTTGTATTATTTTTTAAAAAATTGCGAGAAATCGCTGTACCTCCCTTATCTCCAAAAGTACTGATCAAAAAATTTTGAAAAAATTCTGGAATATTCTCCACAGGGTGCAGACTGAATGAAAATTATCACGAGTGCATTGCCTTTAATAATTTATTTGGTATATAAAAAAAACAAAAATTTCAAGGTCATCAGTTTTCAGTAAAGATCGGAAAAAACTTTATTAAAAACGCATTTGGGTTTTGTGAAGTCATTGATCATTCTATACCTCCGTAACAACATTTTTGATTTTAAAAGCGTACGGAACACTAATTGGGCAAGTCCGACTTGCACTTGGCCGGTTATTTCAATTGGTTTATAACCATAAATACTTTAAAATTATGGGGCAGCTCGTATATTTTTATTCAAGCCAAATCATTAGTATTTGTTTTTTTTTTACTTTTTTCGTTTCTGCCACGATTTTATCGTAGCCATCTGTCCCAAATTATAAAGATGACAAGATTGTAAAGACATACGAAAGATATAAACGTAGCCTCGAACAATATAAATACGATCCGCATATTAAAACTGTTTGCCTCGCACTTTCGCAGGTACCCAAGCAAGGCAAGTTAGTTATTTTCGAACACCTCGCTATTCACTGGTCTGAAAGAAGTAAACGGTGCGGTGAAGACGGCGTGAATATAGGGGGCAGGAAACGACCCCGGCCCCCTTAACCCCCGCACTTGACATGTGCTGGCTGCTTTTCACACGTTTTAAATGCGACGAAACGCTGTACACCACGAACATCACCTGATGAATTGCACACTGAGAATTAAGAATGAGAGTTAATTTTCAGCTTTAGACGAAGCTTTCAATTAAAAAAGTATTTGGATTTGCCTTTTATGTAGTTTTTTGCATAGAGATATAGTTGGCCAGCGAATAAAATTTTGCGCTTAGCAGTTCTAGAATGTATGTGAATAGGTGTAATTAAAAATAAAGAAATGCAACTCGTCGGTAAGAAATAATAATAATAATAAAAATAAACAGGAAATAAACTTAGTGGCTCAGCGGACAACGATTGTCGATATCCATTTTCTTTATTGATTTACTAGCTTTTACCCGCTACTTCGCACGCTTAGATGATGAGGTAATATAACTACTGATTTTTATTGGAATAGGGTGATGTTGCAGTATTTGTTTTGTAAAAGGGACCACTCGATTGGGTGGAAACAGTGTGATGTCTCTTAGTGTAAAATTTCCTTATAAACTACGTTTTTTGTTTGTTTATGTGCGAGCAAATCGCATAAAATTGGTCGTGCCAATTTTATGCGGCTATTTAGCCAGCTACTACTAATGGAATTATACAAATAAACCTAATCAAGAAATGTTTAAGGCAAGCGATGGAGTGGTAGGAATGACCCATTATGGATCGCGACACTGCTTGAGTTTTTGCGTTTTAACGTTGATGGGGTACGGACGTGTCATCAAATAGGACTACATAAAAAATTTAGATTTCCATTGTAACTTCAGGGATGTGATATTAGAATAAATATGAAAAACGTGTCTAATTATTTATATGTTATATATATATATATATATATATATATATATATATATATATATATATATATATATATATATATATATATGAGGCTGGTTTGAAAAGTCCGTGCAAAGTCCGAGAGATGGCACCATCGAGGTCATGTTTAGTTAGTAGCATCTCTTGAATGAACGCACACCAAGTTTCAGCCATATTGGTCTATTTCTTTGTGTTTGGCATTCGTGTGAATCAAGGAAGTCGAGTAATTTTCAAGAAATGGACGAAAAAGAATTTCGTGTGGTGATTAAACATTACTTTATGAAAGGCAAAACGCCTCAGGAGACTAAAAAGAAGCTTGATAAACATTATGGTGACTATGCACCTTCGATTAGAACAGTTTATAAGTGGTTTCAAAATTTTCGGACTGGCCATATGGGCACAAGTGACGCTGAACGTTCTGGACGGCCTGTGGAGGTTACGACTCCAGAAATCATTGATCAAATCCATGATATGGTGATGGATGATAGAAGAGTTAAGGTGCGTGAGATTGCTAGTGCTGTGGGCATCTCGACTGAACGGGTACATAATATTTTGCATAAACATTTGGACATGAGAAAGCTATCCGCAAGATGGGTGCCGCGATTGCTCACGCTTGACCAAAAACGGAATCGTGTGAAGTGTTGCAAGGATGATTTGCAGCTGTTCCAGAAGAATCCGGAGGACTTTAAGCGTCGTTTCGTCACTGTGGATGAAACATGGATACATTACTATACTCCTGAGACCAAACAACAATCTAAACAATGGGTTACCAAGGGGGAATCTGCACCAAAAAAGGCGAAGACCGTTCCTTCGGCCGGAAAGGTTATGGCGACTGTCTTTTGGGATTCGCAAGGGATAATCCTCATCGACTATCTGGAAAGGGGTAAAACTATTACAGGTGAATATTATTCATCGTTATTGGACCGTTTGAAAACCGAGCTGCAATAAAAACGCCCGCGATTGGCCCACAAGAAAGTCCTTTTCCATCACGACAACGCACCAGCACACACCTCAGCAGTTGTGGTCGCAAAATTAATGGAAATAGGATTCCAACTCGTTTCACATCCCCCCTATTCTCCAGACTTGGCTCCCTCGGACTACTATTTGTTCCCCAATTTGAAGAAATGGCTGGCGGGACAAAGATTTTATTCAAACGAGGAGATGATTGCAGACACTAATGGATATTTTGCAGACTTGGACAAATCCTATTATTCGGAAGGGATCAACAAACTAGAACATCGTTGGACGAAGTGTATAAGCCTAAAAGGAGACTATGTCGAAAAATAAAAAAGGTTTACCCCAAACACATACGTAGTTTTTATTTTTGCACGGACTTTTGAAACCAGCCTCGTACAAAATTTTGATCTCCATTATAACTTCAGGTATATGATATTAGAATAAATATGAAAAAACGTGTCTAATTATTTATATATACATATATATATATATATATATATATATATATATATATATATATATATATATATATATATATATATATATATATATATATATATATATATATATATATATATATATATATATATATATATATATATTGGTTGTAAGTTAATAAAATATTATACTGGGTGGAAATTGAATAAGAAACCAATATTTAAATATTTTTGAAAAGCCGCTTGTCTGAGCCGGGAATCGAACCGTCATAAATGAGAAATATATGAACCAAACATTGATAAAAATGCCTCATAAAAATATTTTTTCTTAAATTAGAAGGAAAACCATGAAATGTGAATTTTCTCTAATTAAAGGCATAATATTTCTCAAAAGTATTTGATCCTCATTATTGCGTCTATCCATTAGTGCCATAAAAGGAGGGGTTATTTATTTGTTGTCATTTAGGCCGGTTCGATACCCTGTTCAAGCAAGCGGTTTTTTAAAAATGAAATGTTTCCTTCGCATAAAATTTGCTCAATATTTCAAGTACTTCCCCCCACCGACCGCTTGAAATTTCCACCCTGTAAGTACATACAGGTAAACTTTGCAACTTAATTTTAACCTTTAGGAGGCTGTTTTTTTTAAAAAAAAAACACGCTAATTATTATATTTTGGAATAAGAATATTATTATTATTCAAAGTTTCAACATAAATATTTCTTTACATACAAACTTCATCAGTTTCTATGCTTGTTTCGTATTTTTTTCAGGTAGATCCGTGAAAATCTTGATAAATCAACCCTTAAATCAGTCAAAACGTATTTTTGTATTACTTACTTTCGAATAGTATACAAAAAAGTTTCAAAATCGCATCTTGAAAAAATAATTAATGTTTCACCATACAAATTTTGCCACCCCCGTTCACCCCCTTAGGAGATGAATTTTCCAAAATAATGAAACATGTGTTATTTTATTTCTTTTGAAGAGTATATTTATAAAGTGTCATCATCGTAACTTTAAAAAAAAATGTTTCTTCATGCAAACTTTACCACCCCTTTTTACCCCTTTAGGAATGGAATTTCAAAAAACCCCTCCTTAATGCACCCCTAGGGTACTCAAAGAATATTTTCTCCAAATTTCAAATCTCTAGGTTCATCAGTTTAGGCTGTGCGTTGCCTGTCAGTCAGTCACGGTACGATTTTATAGCTACAGATAAGTAGGGCATAACCTCTTACTTCTATTATTGAATGATGTTATTTATGAATGATTGCTTATTCTAACCTGAACTATCCTAAGCATTTACACTAGTGATCCTATACCAATTTAACCTAGGAAATGGGTTTGTTTACATGATTGTGTTCTAGTCTAACTTAACCTAGGACTTATGCTAATTTAAGCTAGGATTTAATGTTAACTTAACCTAGGACTTATGTTGACTTAACCTAGTTTTACAGTCTTCTGTCATGGTGAATGGGGAGGGCCATTGTCTTCACCCGAGAGCGGATCTGAGGATCTCAGGAATTGGCGGCGGGTTTGCGGGGGGATTCGGAAGGCGTCCCTGATGGTTGAATTGGGGTGCTGGAGTGCCTTGTCTATGAACTTTAATTGGGCTTTCCTCATTTGTGCCTTTACGTTTGGCACACATAGGTCTCTGTAAATTTGGTTGTTCCTCATGAACCATGGGGCTCCCGTGATCATCATCAGGGCTTTATTCTACACTGCCTGTCTTGGAGAGCATCATGTAGGGCAGGCGTAGGTAAGACCTGCCTTTACAATGGTATTGTAGATTAAGAGTTTGGTTTTTGTTTGTAACTTACTGGAGCGTATCGATATCCTTTAATACTGCATTAAAAGTATGGAGGTGTCAAAAATAATGGCCAATTTAAGATCCGTATATACAGGGTGAGTGAACAATAGAGTAAAGTTCATTATCTCATTTGTTTCGGGAATGACGAAAAAATGTTAAATACAATAGTTTAAGGGCATGTTAAGGTACACAGTCTAAAATTATTTTTGAGTATACAGGGTACTTCGCAAAAATGTGGCCGATATAACTTATGTTTTTTTAAAAGGAACGTCCTATTTTTGAATTTATTTTTAAATTCTGCGTAAAATTTTATAACTTTTTATTAATAATGTTATTTACCTAAACCTAGTAGTTTTTCTAATATTTCAATTTTTTTTTTTTTAAATACTAGTTTTCAGTTTTGTAAAAAATTGCCAGTAGCGCCATTGTTTCTGAAGGTGGAATACTCATAATTGGTACGAGCGTTCTATAGACATGAAAAAAAAGATATATATATATATAAAGAAATTTGAGTTAGATGCTACAGGGTGTTCAAAATAAATGTATGCATTTCGACTATTTTAAATAGAAAAATCTCAAATTTTTCAAATGGCACACCCTGTATATTACTATTTTTCTGATAGATTTTACAAAACCCTCCAACTTTCATTAAGTATATCATATATCTATTTCTAATAGTTTTCGATTTATTTTCAATTTTTTACCCTTGTTAGTGTTCCGTACGGAACACTTATAAGATCACTTCGGTGTCTGTCTGTCTGTCTGTCTGTCTGTCTGTCTGTCTGTCTGTCTGTCTGTCTGTCTGTCTGTCTGTCTGTCTGTCTGTCTGTCTGTCTGTCTGTCTGTCTGTCTGTCTGTCACACCCGATTTTCTCCGAAACTATTTGACATAGGAAGGTAAAATTTGGTAGTAATATAGGAATTGATGGCCTCATCAGAGCCATGTAGTTTTGAGAATTAAATTTTGACTTAAGGGGTTAGTTTTGGGGGATGAAGTCGGAAGTGAAAAAAAAAATTTTTTACTAGGTCATCGAGTGTGGTGTCAAATGAAAGCTTGTGAAAACACGAGTAAAAAATATATATATAATATTATACTTGCGCGCACTTTTCTTTGTATTATTTTTAAAAATTCGCGAAAAATCGCTGTCCGGGCCTTATCTCGAAAAGTACTTATCAAAAAATTTCGAAAAAATTCTGGAATATTCTCCACGGGGTGTAGATTGAACGAAAATTATCACGAGTGCATTACCTTTAATAGTTTATATGGTATATAAAAAAAACAAAAATTTCAGGGTCATCAGATTTCAGTAAAGATTGGAAACAAACTTTGTTGAAAACTCATTTGGGGTGTGTTTTGTGAAGTCACTGATCATTTTATACCACCGTAACATAAGTTTTGACTTAAGGGGTTCGTTTTGAGGGGTGAAATCGGAAGTGAAAAAAAAATTTTTTTTACTAGGTCATCGAGTGTGGTGTCAAATGAAAGCTTGTGAAAACACGAGTAAAATATATATATATATATATATATATATATATATATATATATATATATATGTATATATATATATATATATATATATATATATATATATATATATATATATATATATATATGTATATATATATATATATATATATATATATATATATATATATATATATATATATATATATGTATATATATATATATATATATATATATATATATATATATATATATATATATATATATATGTATATATATATATATATATATATATATATATATATATATAATGTAATACTTGCGCACATTTTTCTTCGTATTACTTTTAAAAAATCGCTGTCCCCTACCTTATCTCGAAAAGTACTGTTAAAAAAATTTTGAAAAAATTCTGGAATATTCTCCACGGGGTATAGATTGAACGAAAATTATCACGAGTGCATTACCTTTAATAATTTATTTGGTATATAAAACAAACAAAATTTCAAGGTCACCAGTTTTCAGTAAAGATTGGAAACAAACTTTGTTGAAAACTCATTTGGGGGTGTGTTTTGTGAAGTCACTGATCATTTTATACCACCCTAACAAAAATTTTTATTTTAAAAACAATCAACGTACGGAACACTAATTGTGCAAGTTCAACTTGCACTTGACCGGTTATTTCAATTAAACATAAAATTTAAACATTATTTTAGAAATAACGATTTATATTATATTTACTGTACATAATTTCGCTATAACATCATAGTTGCCAAGACAAAACAAGAATGTAGGCATTGTCAAATTTTGACATGTCTATTAAGCAAGTAAAAATAGTTTAATTTGTTGTAGTAAGTGACATATATAGGTAATAGTTGTGGATTTTCCTAAAAATAAAATAATTGATATGGTTTATATACTAGGCGAGGCGGGAAAAAATTGTCTTTGGGCAGTAAGGCTTTACGGAGCGCAGTACCCTAATAGACGTATACCACCTAGAAAATCTAGATATCTAAATTTTTTGCAAAACGAATTACCCCAGCTTCTTGAAGAAGCTGATAACTTTGAAAGAGAACAAATGGGGATTCAACAAGACGGAGCTCCTGCTCATTACCACCGGGAAGTTCGGGAATTTTTAAACGATCGTTACCCACAAAAATGGATCGGTAGGGATGGATTCATTCAGTGGCCCGTTCGATCATGTGACTTAACACCTTTAGACTTCTTTTTGTGGGGCTACATTAAAGATCGTGTTTATGTGAACCCCCTATAACACCAGTAGATATGAAAAATGGGATACGGGATGCGTGCAGGACAATAACGCCCTTTATGCTAAGGAAAGTGGGCATATTTTTGAACATTTATTACGTCATAAGAATTAATAATTAGATAAGTTAAACTATGTTAAAATTATTAGTAACTATTTGTTTATGTTTTCACAATAGCGTAAGTGTATTAAAAACAAGGGTAAAAATTGAAAAATTCAAAATAAATCGAAAACTATTAGAAACAGATATACGAGGCTGGTTTGAAAAGTCCGTGCAAAGTCCGAGAGATGGCATCGAGGTCATGTTTAGTTAGTAGCATCTCTTGAATGAACGCACACCAAGTTTCAGCCATATTGGTCTATTTCTTTGTGTTTGGCATTCGTGTGAATCAAGGAAGTCGAGTGATTTTCCAGAAATGGACGAAAAAGAATTTCGTGTGGTGATTAAACATTACTTTATGAAAGGCAAAACGCCTCAGGAGACTAAAGAGAAGCTTGATAAACATTATGGTGACTCTGCACCTTCGACTAGAACAGTTTATAAGTGGTTTCAAAATTTTCGGACTGGGCATATGGGCACAAGTGACGCTGAACGTTCTGGACGGCCTGTGGAGGTTACGACTCCAGAAATCATTGATCAAATCCATGATATGGTGATGGATGACAGAAGAGTTAAGGTGCGTGAGATTGCTAGTGCTGTGAGCATCTCGACTGAACGGGTACATAATATTTTGCATAAACATTTGGACATGAGAAAGCTATCAGCAAGATGGGTGCCGCGATTGCTCACGCTTGACTAAAAACGGAATCGTGTGAAGTGTTGCAAGGATGGTTTGCAGCTGTTCCAGAAGAATCCGGAGGACTTTAAGCGTCGTTTCGTCACTGTGGATGAAACATGGATACATTACTATACTCCTGAGACCAAACAACAATCTAAACAATGGGTTACCAAGGGGGAATCTGCACCAAAAAAGGCGAAGACCGTTCCTTCGGCCGGAAAGGTTATGGCGACTGTCTTTTGGGATTCGCAAGGGATAATCCTCATCGGCTATCTGGAAAAGGGTAAAACTATTACAGGTGAATATTATTCATCGTTATTGGACCGTTTGAAAACCGAGCTGCAAGAAAAACGAAACGCCCGCGATTGGCCCACAAGAAAGTCCTTTTCCATCGCGACAACGCACCAGCACACACCTCAGCAGTTGTGGTCGCAAAATTAATGGAAATAGGATTCCAACTCGTTTCACATCCCCCCTATTCTCCAGACTTGGCTCACTCAGACTACTATTTGTTCCCCAATTTGAAGAAATGGCTGGCGGGACAAAGATTTTATTCAAACGAGGAGGTGATTGCAGACACTAATGGATATTTTGCAGACTTGGACAAATCCTATTATTCGGAAGGGATCAACAAACTAGAACATCGTTGGACGAAGTGTATAAGCCTAAAAGGAGGACTATGTCGAAAAATAAAAAAGGTTTACCCCAAATACATAAGTAGTTTTTATTTTTGCACGGACTTTTCAAACCAGCGTCGTATGACATACTTAATAAAAGTTGCAAAGTTTTGTAAAATCTATCAGAAAAAATAATAATATACAGGGTCCGCCATTTAAAAAAATTTAGATTTTTCAATTTAAAATAGTCGAAATGTATAAAGTTATTTTGAACACTCTGTAGCATCTAACGCAAATTTCTTTACATCTTTCTCTCTCTATAGAACGCTCGTACCAATGATGAATATTCCACCTTCAGAAACAATGGCGCTACTGGCAATTTTTTACAAAACTGAAAACTAGTATTTTTTTTTTAAATTGAAATATTAGAAAAACTACTAGGTTTAGGTATATAACATTATTAATAAAAAAGTTATAAAATTTTACGCAGGATTTAAAACTAAATTAGAAAATAGGAGGTTTCGTTTAAAAAATCATATGTTATATCGGCCACACTTTTTTGAAGTATCCTGTATACTCAAAAATAATTTTAAACTGTGCACCTTAACGTTCTCTAAAACTATCGTATTTAACATTTTTTCGTCATTCCCGAAACAAATGAGATAATGAACTTTACTCTATCGTTGGCTCACCCTGTACATTGGATTGTCGAAAAGTATTGAGCCTTTTTCTCGTTAAATAGCTTTAGCTTGACATATCTCAGGAAATATAACTCGCATCGGGCCATATTTAGCATCCGTTGAAAGGTGACATTTGACAGTAGTAAAGTTACAAAAATTAATTTAGAGCGACTTGAAGATAAGTGAAATTTCTACAAAAGTTCGCTAGGGTTTACAATTTTATCCCGATAAAGGCGCAAATGCTGTGGTGTAGGCACGTGAAGAAATTTACGCTGTTTATGGTCAAAAGACGTTACCAAGAGCAATACCCAAAAGTTGGTTGGTTCTAGAAATTTCGAAGTCGAGGTTACTCCTCGCACTGGTCAACCAATGAGAAAAAAGGTGATAGAATAGCCATATCATCGCCAAGGTACTTAACATCCTTCTCCAAATATTTTTAAATCCTTTGGAGAAAGCTGGCTACAAAAAGAAGGTCAATGTTTGGGTGCCACATGATTTGACGTTAAAACATTTACTTCATCGAATTTCCATCTGCGAATCTCTATAGAAACATGATACAAACAAACCATTTCTAAAGCGGTTGATAAAAAGATAGTGGTCGAAAAAGGATCAAACTTCACGATAGCAAAGCCCGGATTGACGCCAAAGAAGGTGATGCTGTGTTTGAGGAGATTGGAAGGGAATAGTGCATCATGAGCTGTTGTCGCCTAGCCAAACGATTGATTTTGTCAGGAATTGACAAAATCGAAGCAAGTGATTCAAAAAATATGCCGAAACTAGTCAACAGAAAGAAGTCTTGAGAGATTGAGAGAGCTTGGCTGGAAGGTTTTAATGTATTCATCGTATAGCCCGAACGTAGCACCGTCAGCCTACCATTTGTTTCATTCTCTGTAGAACTCTCTGGTGTTAAGTTAGTTTGAAAAGAGATCTGTGAAAACTACTTGTCACAATTTTTACCCAGAAACCACAAAACTTCTACAGTGACGGTGATGATGTTGCCAGAAGGTTATCGAATAAAATGGCATATATTTAATAAAGTTATTTCAAAATACGAAAAACAATTTTGATTTTAAAAGGCTTGCTGGCACTGGACGCGAGGCTGATTTGTATTCGCTGGCATCGTACAAAGTCTTAGAATATAGGGCTCTTGTGTTTGTTTGCATATATTTAATATAATAAATATGTAAAAAGCCAAAGCCCAAAAAAAAAACCCCTTTTTTTTCGCGGGCTGCCGATAAGGAAAGGATTTTTTTTATGTAGAACAAAAGGAAGCCGAACAAGGTGAACAACTTTCGACCTACCAAAATAATTTATTTATTAAGCTGTCGTTTTTAGAATTACGCAAATAAATTTTTAGTGAATTGAGTGTGTTAAAATTTTTACTTATTATCATAAAATGTTGAAATAGAAAACTTGTGTAATTAATATTTGCTCAGGAAGTAATTATTTCAAAAAGGTAACAATCCTCAGAATATTTTTTTATTATTAAAGTTGTTTAGGAAACCTATTTAGGAACCTATTTAAATGTAAACAACGTTGTAGTAACTGTATATAATCTTACATTCTAGTTCAAGCTTAATTTTTTTATTAAAAACTTTCCCAGCGTAGTAAATTAGAAAAGTACCCTAATTTTAATAACAATAGCCAAAGTATCTTCACAATAAAACACAAATAACAATAGTCATTAAAGAATAAACATCCGGAAATGATTGAAAGATTATTGGGTACATAAGGTCTGGTATACCAACTATGCAGAACAGTTTTAATAAAGTTTTTTTGCATTTGAATGTGACATTTTGATTAACGCTTGACGACATTGAGCAGTTGTATGGTACACCAGTGGCGGCGTGAAAAAATATTCATGACGTCATTTCTGATTTTTTCCTTTATTATTGAGATCCGCTATTTAAGGTGAATTTTCTGTAATCGGTCTTGCTACAAGCCAGTTTCAATATATGCAGTGAATTCCGTTACCACTGTGGCGGCCCGTGGCTCCGTGGCGTACTTATTTCCGGTGCAGAAGGTCTCTGGTTTCAATCCCGGCAGGTCGGTATACTTACTTGTTAATATATTTAAGTATATTTGGCTTGGCCACGTACATAGGTAGTAGTTATTTGCAGATATGTAAAAATGTCCGTGGCAGTACTACCGCGTTGTCTAAAAGGTGCTGTGAAATATAAAAATGTATGTTTTAGCACTTGGATAACGTTGACGGGTATTACGACATCCTCGCTGATATCCTTAGGATATATAAAAAGGTAAAGTACCTACTCAGACAGAGTGATGAACGATAAAAAAAATATATCTAAAGTTTCACCTTATTCTCAACAACTAAGTAATAATAATTGATCAAAATATTACCATTTTATAATATTAACTTCAGTACATTATTAGCTCTTATGATATTTTGATGACCAAGTCAACAGCTCTAAATTTATTATTATATTAATATTAATTACCAGCATTAGTTTAACTGATGCTGCAAGTAATAAATGCACCACATCTTTACCTTCTATTGTTTCGAGTTCATTAAATATTTATTATTCCATTCACCCAGGTAGCAACTTAAGCTTTGTAAACAGTTTATCAAAATCTACCAGAAATTTATGTTGCTACACACATCTGTAGTTTATTACTACACTCCTTGGTATAACAGCCAGATGAACGATCCATAAGACAGAAAAGGGGAGACACTCCTATATGTACTGGTTTCTTTTCAATCATATTAAATTTAACCAAACACAGTACACCTACGACATCCTCATCGATATCCTTCCAATAAGGCTGTAAGCCCTATTCAGGCAGAGAGGTGACCAATAAAAAAACACTTGAAATATCACTTGATAGAAATAACTACTTAATATTGTCAAAATATAATATATCATTCAAGTTAGGATGGGCAGGACTGAAAAGATTCGATGTTAAAGATGAAAATATATTAATTGAATTAGAGATGGTCAAAAACCTTTAGAATAAAGGGGAAAGTTTTTTAATTGAAATTCTTCAGGACCCTAGTTTTCTTTAAAAAAAGGTTAATTAAGAAAAATATTCCCTAGAAAAATATACAGATTGCTCAAATATAAAAAAAGTGAGCAAACAAATGTAATGAAAGACTGATTTTGTCAATTTCCATTTTATTTTGTTTTTCAAAAAACTGTATAACGCGTTTCGCTATCACTGTAGCTTCGTCTGATAAAAAAGATTTATAGTGCCATTTTTTTTTTAGCAAAAACAACCCATGAAATGGGCTAAAACTATAGTAATAATGTAATGACTCTTAATGAAGAGTGAAAAATGGTAGATTTTTTATAGTCTAGAGAAGAGAATATGCATTTAAACCACAGCAAGCTATTTCTATTAATTAAACTAAAATTCACCTCTACCTCTAAAACTCAAATAACGCACGTGAGTTTAAATAACAAAAGGCAAATTCTTGTAGCTCTTAGGTCTAAATCTGGTTTGACCACCAGGCATTACTCTTAAAAGGTTGAGACTCACCCCTATAGGATGTAAAAACCTACAGAGGTATCTCATAAGTTTCAATAACGACGAAAAAAATTCAAGCTTTTGTAGTCTTAGGCAGGGTGAACAAATATTGAGTAGATTTGCTTAAAACACCCATACACGACTATAAACTGCCTTTAGACGGTAGTAGAAACTACCCCTACACTCTAATGATGCACATGGATGTTATTGAAATTCAGAAAGGATCAAGTACTCTTATCTCATTGTGCCAAACATTCAAGACAACTAGATCATCTTCCTAATAAGGTCGAAAATCATTCCCAGGAGAGGAGGGAACTACCTCCTGAGATTGAGGGATCTTAGAAGTTCTAGCATCGGAGAAAAAAATACAGGCTGTATTTCTCCATCCTACCTGAGACTATGAAAGTCTGTATTTTTTTTCTCAGATGTTAGAATTTCTAAGATCCATCAATCCCAGGGGGTAGGTCTCCCCCTCCTAGGGATGATTTTTGACCTTATTAGGAAGATGATCTTGAATATTTGGCACAATGAGATAAAAGTACTTGATTCTTTCCGAATTTCAATAACATCCATGTGCATCATAGTCGTATATCGGTGGTTCAAACGACTTTACCCCATATTTGTTCACCCTGCCTAAAACTAACAAAGCCTGAACTTTTTTCGTCGTTATTGAAACTTTTGAGATACCTCTGTAGTTGGGGGTGATTTTCACATCTTATAGAGATGAGTCTCAATCCTTTAAGAGTAATGTCTGGTTGTCACACCAGATTCAGATATTTTGTCCTAAGAGCTACAAGAATTTGTACATGTTATTTAAAAACACGTGCGTTATTTGAGTTTTAGAGGTACTTGTCACCCGCTATAAGGGTGGATTTTGGTTTAATTGATAGAAATAGCTTGCTGCGGTTTAGGACAAGAACCACAATTTAACTGAAAACACTCCAGATTTTCTTGCTCTAATTTGTTTTCCTTTTGCATTTTTAATAAATTTTCCCAATAAGTTGTTTGTTCTAAAAGTTATGTTGATATTATATTCATTTAAGTTGTGCTTAATTTTTTCTGATGTGTTACCAAAATAGGTTAAGACCTGATATTTTTTTATCTGTAACTTCTTTCTTTGGGTATTCTAAAGAAATAGCTTTATTTTTTAATTTTTTGTTCAGTATTGAATCTATGGTATGAGGAGAATATCCGTTGTTAACAGCAATTTGTTTTATTAGATTTATTTCTTTATTAAAATCATCTACAGACATGAAGACACTTACAACTCTATGCAACATGCTGTGGTAAGCTGCCGAATTTTGTTGTAGAGGGTGAATTGAATGTATATTTGTTGTAGTATCTGTATGTAAAGGTTTGAGAAAAATAGAAAATTTGTGTTTATTATAAATTCCAGTTATCGTTAGGTCAAGAATATTAATTTTATTGTCCCATACCTTAGGGTACTTTTTAAAATGTAATGTAAGTGTAAAGATATTTTGTATCAGACGAAGCTACAGTGATAGCGGAACGCGTCATACAGTTTTTATAAAACAAATTAAAGTGGAAATTGACAAAATCAGTCTTTTATTACATTCATTATGAATTTCCATCAAGTAATAGCCACAACAGTTCAAAGTTTAAGCAAACAAAATCAAAATATTTGAAATTGATATTTTTGACATTAAATGTTACAAAATTCTAAGTAAAGAATGTCTAATAACATGTTTTTATAGAGGTTACAGTCACTGAGATATTTGGGCATAATCATATACCGCCTAATTCTAAGTTGACAATTAAGAGTGTAAATTACCAAGAATTTAGAGCGTATTTTTAAAATCTTATATCTGCCAACAATGGTATTCAACTAAGGTCGTTAAAAAGTTAAACCAAAAATAAACCGCTGAATAGTTGTGAATGTTATTTCAAAATAACTTCGAAATTATGTACAGTAAATATAATATAAATCGTTATTTCTAAAATAATGTTTAAATTTTATGTTTAATTGAAATAACCGGTCAAGTGCAAGTTGAACTTGTGCAATTAGTGTTCCGTACGTTGATTGCTTTTAAAATAAAACATTTTGTTACGGAGGTATAAAATGATCAGTGACTTCACAAAACACACCCCAAATGATTTCAACAAAGTTTGTTTCCGATCTTTATTTAAAACTGGTGACCTTAAATTTTTTTTTTACATACCAGTTAAATTATTAAAGTTAATGTACTTGTGATAATTTTCGTGTGTGGAGAATATTTCAGACTTTTTTCAAAATTTTTCATCCGTACTTTTCGAGATAGGAGGGGAGGGACAGAGATCTTTCGCGATTTTTTAAAAATAATACAAAGAAAAGTGTTCGCAAGTATTACATTATATATATTTTTGACTAGTGTTTTTACAAGGTTTCAATTCCGATTTCACCTCCAAAACCCCTTAAGTCAAAATTTAACTTGCAAAACTACACGGCTCTGATGGGGTCATCAATTCCTATATTAGTACCAAATTTCAACTTTCTATGACAAATAGTTTCGGATCAAATCGGGTGTGACAGACGGACGGACAGACATACAGACACCGAAGTGATCCTCTAAGTACTTCGTACAGAACACTAAAAAACCTTTATTTTATACAAAGGTTTTTTCATTTTTAATTTTAATCAACTAAGATTCTTAAAAAATAATTTCTTAAAAATGATGTTATCTAATTGTGAACTATTATGCCCCGGGCACTCTTCTAAGTTCGTAATAAAATTATTAACTGCCCCTTGGAACGTGGCACATAGGGATATTTAAGCTAAAAACCTGACCAAAAATTGAAATTTGGTACTATTTCAACTTTCTATGTCAAGTAATTTCGGAGAAAATCGGGTGTGACAGACGGACAGACAGACGGACAGACAGACACCGAAGTGATCTTATAAGTGTTCCGTACGGAACACTAAAAATGCAGTTTGAAGAAATATTATTTAACCATCCATTATTTTATCTACAAAAAGCCCATTTAATAAAGACGAAAACTTCATATCATACATCAGAAATTTTCCCTAATAACCGATTAAAAATATCCGCATAAATATTAATTGCCAGTCAGTCTACACAATACTTATGAGACATAATTTTTCGCACTCTATCCGAGCATAATATTACTTCTCTCCCTAAAGAATGCGGTCCCTAATCCACTGGTGACAAGCAGACAAAGAACAGTGCCCTGCAGGGTCTAACTCTGAGCCCTTAGACCAAAATAGCCCCTAAAATTGGGCTAAATAAAGACGAAAATGTAATCCCCGGGCAATCGGTCGATTTTAAACTGGAGTGCGAGGCATCGGTATCACGCGAGTTTCTCTGTTGATTAAATTATTTGGAATGTACGGGTTTAACTTTCACTGGCAATTATATGTTAATTTTTTAGAGGATTATAGTTTGACCGATTTAATAACCATTTTATTAATTTGTGAATATTTATTCCATTCGGTGACTAACAGGCATGTCTGATTTACTAAAACTTTTGAACATTACTATTCGGAAATTTTCTTATTATACAATCTGTAATTAACGCTGGGTGATACATGATTGACATCTGGGAGGGATGTGAGTAATAATACTATAGCAACAAAGTTGGAACAAGTTAATTTTTTTTTCTTTGATTTTACCGCTTAAAGATGGAATTAAAGAAAATCTGTAACTTTAACTTACAGATGTAAATACCAGGTTGAAATAGAAAATTCCACAACTAATATTAAAAACAAACAAATTATTCAGAGGGATAGTTGTTAACAACCTGCAACCTTATAGATCCTCGAGAGGGGCTGCAAACAATATGCAAGTTTGTTCCGCCAAAGAGTCAAAATTTTTTTATTATTTAAAATCTTGTTTTATGAGTTTTTTTCAAGAAAATCTAGAAATAATAAAAATTGTGTTAGTAAGTATTATTAATATCTAGCAAACCAAGGAGAATTAAGAATATCGACCATGTTAGTAACATGGGGTAGAAGGTCTCGAGACTTCGAGATATGGCAGTACAAATAAAATAAAATTTTCAATAAGTGCCAACTCTCAGAAGATTCGTGTAAATTTTTTATGTCATTTTGTCTATTAGTTTGCGAGTTACAGCTGTTTGAGGCGTTACATACACCTTGAATTTTCAAAAATGCGATTTTTTTACGGATTTTTATTTTCTATACTTCTAAGAATTATTCAAAAAAAAAAAAAAAATTAAGAAAATTCCATTCCATTACAAAGTTATAGCATTAAATGTGACCTGGCGTTGGATTGGAACCGCTAACTATTTTCAGACACTGTCTGCGATATTACTCAGTAAATTTTTAATATTTCTTAACATTATTTTTTATATCTTAATAAGTACTTTTTCTACGAAATATCGAAAGGTTTTCTTTTCAATTTTTCTGGTAGACAGTTTTTTTTATAAATAACTAGCCGTGCCCGCGGCTCCGCTCGTGTGGACCTGATTCACTAGTATCGTCACTGCTTATTCCTTATGTTACCTAACGTAATAAAATATCTGCCATTATTTTCCCTTATCTCCCATTATTTTTCCTTATCTCCCATTATCTCTCCATAATTTCCATTATCTAGGCTTATCTCTGCTCATCTCCCATTATTTCTCCTTATATCCCATTATTTCTCCTTATCTCCCATTATCTCACCTTATCTCCCATTATCTAGGCTAATCTCGTCTTAGCTCGCAATATTTCTTCTTATCTCCCATTATTTTTCCTTATCTCCCATTATCTCACCATAACTCCCATTATCTAGACTTATCTCCGCTTATCTCCCATTCTTTCTCCTTATCTCCCATTATCTCACCTTATCTCCCGTTATCTAGGCTTATATCGAATTATATAGAACATATGTATAAATTTATAAAAACACGTAAATCGAATAAGTGGTTCTCAAGTGATAAGCGCACTAACGGACAGTCAGACAGACAGAGAGACGTTGCATTTTTATATACATCATATTCTTTGCAACATGATATTGTTCCATATTTAATGGTTTAGGCAGTGTATTGTAAGAGAACGCGCTAATGGTAACCTTTTTTCCGACTTTATTCACTATTATCGTTATTCTTTATGTTACCTAACACAATAAAATATATCCTATAACTTGACCAGAGAACATATGTGTGTTTTAAAAAAAAAGCACGTAACGCACTAACGGAGAGAGAGACAGATAGACAGATAGAGAGACGTTGCATTTTATATATATTATACATAGATAACTTGGCCAGAGTACATATGTATGTTTTTAAAAAAAAGCACGTAAATCGGATAAGTGGTTCTCCAGTGATAAGCGCACTAACGGACAGACAGACAGACAGACAGGCAGAGAGACAGGCAGACAGAGAGACGTTGCATTTTATATATATTAGAGATATAAGATTATAGATAACCTAGCCAGAGAACATATGTATGTTTTAAAAAAAAAGTACGTAAATCGGATAAGTAGTTCTCCAGTGATAAGCATACTAACAGACAGACAGACAGACAGAGATACGTTGCATTTTATATATATTATAGATATATATTATTATTATTATAATATAACCTGGCCGAAGAATATATGTATGAATTTAAAAAAAGACACGTAAATCTGATAAGTCGTTCTCGCGTGATAAACACACTAATGGACAGACAGATAGACAGAGAGACATTGCATTTTATATATATTATAGATTATAGAATATAGATATTCTCTGCTACATAATATTGTTACATATTTAATGGTTTAGGCTGTGTATTGCAAAGGAACGCGCTAGCGGCAAACTTTTTTCCGACTCCATTCACTATTATCGTCACTGCTCATTCGTTATGCTACCTATCGTAATAAAATATAGCCTATAACTTGGCCACAGAATATATGTATGTTTTAAAAAAAAGTACGTAAATCGGATAAGTGGTTCTCCAGTGATAAGTGCACTAACGGACAGATAGACAGACAGACAGACAGAGAGACGTTGCATTTTATATATATTATAGATTAAACATAAATTTCTTGATCGAAAATTGCATATTAAAGTCTGAAACACCGTAAATTTTTTATTTAAAAACAAAACCCTGGGATAATTTTTAACTGCTACATTATTTTACAAGATTCATTTTCATTTTTGCATATTGAATTATTTTTTGTGAAAGTTATTCTACAGACATAAAGGCGCCATAGTTTTCATTAGTGGTCCGTTTAACAGGGTAAAAAATAATGTGAACATTTAAAACATATTTAAGAAAAAAAATTTTCTTATAATTTAAAGTACAATAAAAATATATAATCGGTATTCTTTTGTAATATTCACTTAATAACCTTTGAAATATATTTGTTTTAAATAGACATACTTTTTGCACCACCCAGGTGTGCGAACAAGAAAAATTTCGTATGTTCATTCTTCTTCTTCTTCTTTAAGTGACGTCTCCGCTGCGAAGTTTGGCAATCATTATAGCGATTTCTTCAGCCACTAGTTCCGTCTCCTTCTTATGGATCTTCTTCCTACGATCTTTCCCTGCATGATAGTCTGGAGCAACCGATACTTCTCCCCTCTCAAGATGTGACCCATATATAACAGTTTTCCTGTCTTAATCGTTAGAATTACTTCCCTTTCTTTTTGCATAAGTCTCATCACTTCCACGTTGGTCACTTTCTCCACCCATGAAATCTTTAGCATTCTCCGGTATATCTATAGCTCAAATGCCTCCAGTCTCCTCACATCAATCGTCCAGACTTCCATCCCATAATATAGTACAGACATTACATAACATCTCATCATTCGTATTTTTAATTCAAGGTTTAGATCTCGACAACAGAAAAGCCTCTTCATTCTTATAAATGTACTTCTGGCCTGTTCAATTCTGATTTTTATTTCTTTGGAGCTATCGTTGTTGATTATTTACATATATCCTACGAGTTGTTTTTGTTATTAGCATATATTTTGTCGTATGTTCATTAAACATTGTTTTTTGATGGGAAAAAATACAGCTAGAACCCAAGATTGGCTTAAGAAGTGTTATGGCATATCTGCTCCGTCGAAAGCAACAGTTTGTTGATGGTTTAGTGACTTTAAATGCGGTCTTACAAGTATCGATGATGCACCACGTACCGGACGTTCAAATGAGGCAGTCATTCCAAAAGACACAAAAAAATCCTCCACATTGTTCTGAATGACCACAAAATGAAACTAACAGAGATAGCTAACATCGTGAAGATATCAACAGAATGCGTAAGGCATATTTTGCATGAATATTTGCATTTTTAAAAAGCTACGTGCCCTATGGGTTCCACACACTCTCACGATTGATCAAAAACAACAACGTGTTGAAAATTCAGAATGCTGTTTGGCATTGTTTCGACGTAATCCAAAGAAGTTTTTGAGTCGATTCCTAATAATGGACGAAACATGGATCCACTACTACATGCTTGAGTGCAACAGGCAGTCGGCAGTGTGGCTGGAACGCATGAAAGCCGTCCGAAGCGTCCAAAAATACAAACATCAGCTGGAAAAGTTTTGGCAGATATTTTTTGGGATGCGTATGGATTCATATGGGTCGACTATCTTGAGAATGGTGAAATCAAGAAAAAAATTCCACATTTAGCCAAGAAAAAGATGTTGTTTCACCAAGATAATGCACCAGCTCACAACTCCATAAAATCGATGGTGAAATTGGACCAATTGGACTATGGATTGCTTCCTCATCACCAGATCTGGTCCCAGAAATTACTAGTTATTTCCAAATTTGAAAAGGTGGCCTCAGAGAAACAGATTTGGCCAAATGAAGAAGCTGACGAATGGGAAACTGAGGCTTATATTACAGAGTTCGACAAATCGTACTAAACGAAAGGTATTCAAATGTTGGAGAATTGCTGGAATAAGTACATCGCTCTTGAATGAAACTATGTTAAAGAATAAAATCGATTTTTGGCAAGAACATTGTTTTTTCTTCAAAAGTCTCGGGAGTTTTCACCCCACCTAGTATTGCTGTGAGTATCCCTCTGTAATATTTAATACTTTTTGAAATTTAATGGACGTATCTAATTTTGATTTTTACTAATATGTTAAAAAAAAAACCAAAAAAATACAATAAGGGAAGGTGAAAATTAGTCGACATTTTATATCATCCGTTTCAAAAGCAGATTATATATCGTTTTTACAAGGCTTCTTTCACATGTTCATATCATTTTTTATCGATATTAGGGAAGAAAGATATGATATTTCTCTGTA
>CM032449.1:29802200-29952200 GCA_019049505.1 Pachyrhynchus sulphureomaculatus | reverse complement strand
TAAGCCTATTTTTAAGGTATATCTGCCCTCTATCGGGGGATGTTTAAACCACAGACCGTTGAAGGAATTGTTTAATGAAGACACTGTCTTAGATGCTAGCAATTACCTTTAGATACAGCGATTATTAGGAGTCTACCCACGTATATAAAAATCAATATCACATCATACCACAATCGAACAAAGTCCTCATTTCAGCTGCCATTTTCTGTTCTTTCATCTGCTAAGCCATCACGGAATGCGTTTTGCGTATCACGACTTACCAGCTGGGCTAGGAACAACAGTAAGGAATTGTATCTTTAGCTATTGTAAGTCTACTTTTGAAGGCAGATACAAAACAGTTACACCCTGAAAAATAGGCTTACAAGCAACAAGATACAAATTGTATCTTGCTGCTTGAAGTACTTTCAAATTTTGTCTCGTCTCTGCCGACCCTAACTCGGCTGATGAATCATTACACGATGAAAAGCGTTCCGAGATGCTGAAATCAAAACTTTGTTCAAGTTTAGCAGTGATTTACTTAATATTTTCCTTGCAAATATGTAGTTCTAAAATAAACACACCGAAGAATAGCTTAATACGGGCATTAAAACTCGGTATTTTAAGTGATAGGTAGAAGTGGAATATTAATGAAAAAAGAGATGGAAATAATGCAAAAATAAAAGTCCACGTCTCGATAACTCTCGAACAAAATGAGTATAGGCTTCTAATTTTGTATGTATATTTATCTAAAGTAAAAAAAAAACGGTCAAAGGCGAGTTGGACATGCGCAGTTAGTGTTTCGTACCGTGATTGCTTTTAAAATAAAAAATTTTGTTACGGAGGTATAAAATGACCAGTGATTTCATAAAACACACCCCAAATGAGGTTTCAAAAATGAAGATCTCAGATTCGGACACAAATTTATTTGTGATGGCTAAATATACTCTATATACTTCCTACAACATGAACTTCTATGTCGTTAGGAAAATTGCAAAACACAATGTCTATTAAGGTTCTGTCTGTAGTTAAGTGTAAAATAAATATTTACTACCTAAATATTTGTTTAATTATAAACAAATAAAATAAAATGATTTTGTTTTGGTACCTACCCGTCGGTCCCAGTGTGTGTACTGAAAAGTATATTAAAAAACCTCCACCATGTTGTCACATAGTTTTTTTTATATGAAATGAATTATCAAAAGTAATGCTCTCGCAATAATTTTCGTTCACTCTACACCCCGTGGAGAATATTCCAGAGTTTTTTCAAAATTTGTTAATCAGTACTTTTCCAGAGAGGAGTGGTGACAGCAATTTTTGACCATTTTTAGTGCTCCGTACGGAACACTTTATAAGATGACTTCGGTGTCTGTCTGTCTGTCTGTCTGTCTGTCACACCCGATTTTCTCCGAAACTATTTGCCATAGAAAGTTGAAATTTGGTAATAATATAGGAATTGATGGCCTTATCAGAGCCATGTAGTTTTGAAAGTTAAATTTTAACTTAAGGGGTTAGTTTTGGTGGTGAAATCGAAAGTGAAAACAATTTTTTTTTTACTAGGTCATCGACTGTGGTGTCAAATGAAAGCTTGTGAAAACACGAGTAAAAAATATACGTATAATGTAATTCTTGCGCATACTTTTCTTCATATTATTTTTAAAAAATCGTAAAAAATCGCTGTCCACCCCCTTTATTTCGAAAACTACTTATCAAAAAATTTTGAAAAGATTCTAGAACATTCTCTACGGGGTGTAGATTGAACGAAAATTATCACGAGTACATTACCTTTAATAATTTATCTGGTATATAAAAAAAACAAAAATTTCAAGGTCATCAGTTTTCAGTAAAGTTTGGAAACAAACTGATTATTTTATACCTCCGTAACAAATTTTTTTATTTTAAAAGCAATCAACGTACGGAACAGTAACTGCGCAAGTTCAACTTGCACTTGACCGGTTATTTAAAAAGTACTGTGAAGAGAAATTTTCTCGAGTAATATCATATATATTTTCTCAAGCTTTTATTTGACAGCCCCCCTCGATGACCTCAGAATTTTTTTTTCACTTCCTTCTACAAGCTACTCCTTAGGTTAAAATTTAACTTTCAAAACTACACGGTTCTAATTGGGCCTTCAATTCTTATATATTGTGACAAAATTTCAACTTTCTATGCCATATAGCACCGAAGTGATCTCATAAGTGTTCTCAATATGACAGAAGTTGAATTTATGAGCTAAATTGTAATGATTGTAGCATGAAGTATGTTGGGCAAACAAGAAATTCGATTCAAATAAGATTTAAAGCACAGTTAGTTCGGTGGATTTAATCAGCATGGGAACACCTATACATCTTGTAAAACTTATCCTATCCCTGTATGAGAACACAAATGGCAGAATTAATTCTTTTTCCGATCCTTTAACATAGAAGCCGGCTTTTTTCTGTCACCATTACTTTATAACATATATAGTGCACATAAAATGTGGTCTGTTTTGGATGGCTGGAGTGGAGATGTGACAATTGATGGAAATAAGCTAAGTAATCTTAAATATGCGGATGATACTATTATAATTACAACTGCAATACAAACCCTAGAATTAATTATAGAGAGCCTTGAAATAACTAGCAAAAACTATGGATTGACAATTAATATAGCGAAAACCAAAGTAATGGTTCTTAGGCGTAGTGAAGATCTGTCTGTATTTGGGCTCCCTCATAACTGAAAATGGTGGCTGTGAAGTAGAAGTAAGAAGACTTTTAGCTATGGCTAGAAACTCGACGATCAAACTCACTAAGGTCTGGAAGATCCAGTGGTCACAAAAGACATAAAGTTAACATTGCTATCCAGCCTTATATCCCCATAGCAACTTACGCATTGGAAATATGGATCATTAAACAAGCTGACAAAAGACGACTCGATGCGTTTGGGATGTGGGCATATCGAAAAATCCTCAGATTATCATATGCCGAACACCATACTAATTCTTGAAGAGCTTAGTATAAATGACCGACTTTCAAATAGAATTAACAGACAGTAGCTGAAATATTTTGAGAACATTATGAGTTAAGTGGATGTCACTGTAGTAACGGGGAAGGTAGAAGATTAAGGGGACGGTCCCCAACAAGATTGTCAACCAACTAAGATATCTTGGTATGGGTATGCACGAGTCAAGTCAGGTCACGCAGGATCGAGATGCCTGGAGAATGACTCTTGAGGCAGCAACCACATAGTATCCCCGATGCTACTGAGAAGATTGAGAGAGAGAGAGGATTTGAAAAAATCAAGTATTGCTGAACATGCTCTTGAACATAATTATCCAGTAACATTAACTAATTTAAGATTAATAACGAATGTATATGACAGGAAATTATTAGACGCATACGAAAGTATTGAAATACATGATAAAATATTAAAATAGTCCAAATAATGACTGAGGAACTATTCCTCACAGTTCTCTGTATGGGTTACTAGACCAGAACTAATACTTTGTGTGTAATTAGTTCCATAAAAGTAATTACAAGTTTAATATAAATAGTCTAGTTCTTACTCTTAGATTTAGTCAATCATTGCTTCTGATTAGGCTAACATAGTTAGTGACACGCGCGTCGAGCGCAAAAATAAAGTGTAGTGATGATAACCGTTGTGTAATGCCATTATACTAAAAATAATCAGCTTGGACAGCTATACTGCTTATGCCGATGGAACAATAACCCTACAAAAAGATGAAAGTTGTATATTCTGACGATGCAGCTTCATACTACAAAGTAGTTTTTTTGCAAACAATTTAAGTGGGGAAGGTAATTCATTAAAGATGACTCACGTTCAGAGCGACCTGTGGAGACACGATTCATGCTATCATTTACAGTTTTAATTATGTTAAAGTCAGTTCACTGAAGGATCAAAGAATACTGACTTCTGAACAGAAATTCGCCTGCAAGTAACGCAAAGTACAGGTTGCTATGAAGGAACCGTCCCCACTTATTTCCAGTGACTGCTTTCTGCTTCGGAACCTGAAGATTCTTCTGTATGGATAATAATTTTTTGACGATAACGTAGTAAAGTAATCTGTAACGAGATATCTTGGTAACATATTTCCTTCTATTGTGGGAGTATTTGATTACAGGAGGCGAAGTGTTTTAGTAATTCGGATTATACTCCAAGCTAGATATCTTATCAAATGCCATTCGTATTTACAGTATTAAAGTTAGACAATTCCGCAATGTATGATCAGCGTAAAAGCAAATTATAATAATTTTATTAAGCAATGTGATCAATTCGCTTTTTTACTTACATAAAAACCATATTTTCCTGTTTTCTACAGGGAGAAGTTTCGGGTCAGTAACTCTATATAAAATTATTTTGTTTTATTTATTTTCAGTGCTTATTTTCTTTTTAGGAGTATCAAATTGGTCTAAATTTACCTAAATATTACAAAATTATCCTCATCTAAAACGAATACAATGGAACACAATAGATAATAACAACTATGTTAACTGTTATTTGCTAATTTCACAATTTTTTTAATACTTTTAACAAAAACTAGGTAGACAATTACTTATTAAGAGTACTTTCTGATATAACGGTATATTTTCTCACAGTTGTTATTAATGAATTAATTTCATTTATGTTATAATTTTTTATTCAAAGTTTCGGTATGTACATCTTTTTTTACAAGATACTATTGTCGAGTCAATCTTATTTCCATCTTCCTCCTTTGCTTAGGCGAGATTGCCATTACCATCTTCACCTATCTTAGATTAGGTTGTTCAAGGTTTTGTGAAATCTATACCTTTCTTTTTTCGTTTTTGCTTTTACATTGTCCCATTCTATCTAATCGTTCAAAAGCTAGTCATTTATATTATCTATTTTGTCTGTCTGTCTAATATTGTCACTTCTCTTCCTATTCATTATAGCCTTTCTCGCTATTCTGCGCACCATTTAAATTTCTTTCGATTATTTGTTTTGTTTTTGATGTTTTGGATCCGATTTCCACTGTGTACGTTAGTACAGATCTAACTGCAGCCTTATAAATTTCAGCTTTCGCTTTAATTTATATACGTTTGTTTGTATTATATAGTTTAAGTATGTCGTTTTTTTCTTCGTCTTTGCGGCTTAATTTCTCACCTCGATATATCTATGCGGAAATATTGAAACTTCATTTCTTGTAGAACTTTTTTGTCAACAATAACCTTACATCTTAATAGTATGCTGGTGTGAAATTAGTATTCTCTGGTATCAACAAAACGTCGCACTTTTTTGATTAAATATTTTCAATGATTTTAAAGATGTCTGTCTGTCGGTCTTTTGGCATGACAATTCTCGAATAAAATGACATGTCAATTTCAAACATGTTACATATATTACCTAACGAACGAATAAAGCCTATAGTTTTTGAGTGATGTTGTTTCAGGGAAAGGGAGTGAAGGAGAGGGTGTAGATTAATTTTATGTGGTTTCAATACAAATATGGTAATTTTTAATGGTTTTTGTTGAGATAATAAACTAATTTTATGCATAAATAATAATAGTAAAACAAATAAGGGGGAAAGAAGTGGAGAAGGGGATTAGAAGGGTTGGTTTGTATATATCGTATTAAATTCTTAAGAGTTTTTAAAGTGGAAGAACATATAAATTAGGTTATTTTTTTTATTTCATTATCTGTCAAGGGGATGTCTGAGGTAGTGGTCAATAAATATTGTGTAGTTTCACAGTACATGAGAATTTTTTCAGATTTTTAGTTCAGATAATGGATAAATTTTAGGCATATTATTTATTGTAAAATATACATGGGGTCAATGAGGTGGGGTAAGGAGTATTTCGTATTTATTGTGTTGACCATGATAAGTGGAATAAATTGAAAAGGACGATTCAAATCAACATTGAAAACACTAGTAAAATACGGTCAAGCTAACAAGAAAGAATGGATAACAGAAGGGATTATCAATATGATGGAGGAGCGACGAAGATATGAAAATAAAAACACAGATAAGTATCAATTCATAACAAGATAAGGAAAAAACTAGAGAAGCCAAAGAAAAGTAGTTTGCTGAGAAATGACATAAATCAAAGAAAATGAAATAAAAAATGATTACCATAATATACATAAAGAAATAAAAGCAATGACCAATCCAACGACTAGTATACTTGCCTCCAAATAAAAACCTCACCTCAGTTCCTTCGGAATCCTTGCGACGTGGAAACTGTATATTGGTGCGCTTTTTGCCTCAGATCGACCTAATAAACCCTCAACACGTATACAGACACAGAGCCCCCCATTATGAGATCTGAGATAGAGAAAGCCATTCTGTCCCTTAAAAATAATAAAGCACCAGGTTCTGATGACATCCACCGTGGAGTACTAAAAGGAATATTTGAAATGGTTAATCAATTTGTTAATACTCTCACTGATTTCTTTAATAACATTTACAATACAGGTGAATTCCTTAAGGACTGGCTGGAATCAACTTTTATTACAGTACCTAAGAAAAGAGACGTTAAAGAATACGATGAATTCTGCTTGATAATCTTGATTAACCACATTACTAAGGTCTTCACAAAAGTTATTTATAACAAAATCTGCAGGAAATGATGTGAAGCAAATATCAGCGAGTCACAGTTTCTCTTTCGTAATGCTCTTGATACACCAAGAGCCAGTTTTAGCTTACAAATACTCATTCAACGCTGCAGAGATATGAACAAAGATACATTCCTCTGTTTGCTGGATTTTGCCAAAGCATTTGATAATATCAGTTACGGACGATTACTAGAAATTCTTCAGAAAAACTGATATTGATGGCAAAGATATTCGCATTAAAGCAAATCTGTATTGGGAACATAAGAATCCTATCCTGACAACGTTGAGATCAAAAAAGGCGTACGGCAGGGTTGTGTCTTATTTCCCTTTCATCTATATTCCGAGGAAATATTTAACAAAGCACTAGATGGAGTTAACAAAGGTATCAAAATAAATGGCGAGATGATTAACAACATAAGATACGCCGATTATACAGTCATGCTGGCTAGTAATATCAATGAACAGCAAGATCTTGTTGAAAAGGTGGAAAGGCTTAGCGAAGAGTATGATCTTCTCCTGAATATATCTAAAACTAAACATGTTAAATTCGGATGAATGATAAAAAGTGCTTTATTCAAAGTATGGTTCCATCGCTTGCTATACATTTTTCCCATCTTTCGGGCAATTTGATACCACGCCAATAAAAATCTTCCCCTTTTGCTGCGAACCATTCATCAAGCCATTTTTTTACATCTTTGTACGAACCAAAGCGCTGCTCAGCAAGTGCGTGACCCATCGATGCAAACAAATGGTAATCGGAAGGAGCTAAGTCTGGTGAGTAAGCCGCATTGGGTAGAACTTCCCAGCCGAGTGCTTCCAACGTGTCGCGAACTGATTTTGCCGTATGTGATAGAGCCTTGTTATGAAGAAAAATGACTTTGAGTTGCCTCTTTCGGTATTCTGGCCTTTTTTTCAAGCAGCGAACGGTTCAAATCGATCAATTGTTGTTGGTAATGTTTAGTATTAACCGTTTCCCCAGGTTTTAACAGCTCATAATAGACCACGCTCCTCTGGTCCCACCAAACACAGAGCATCGTCTTTCTGCCAAAGCAATTCGGTCTTACGGTCGATGTGGGTGATGCGGCTGGGTCTACCCATGATTTTTTGCGCTTAAGATACTCAAAATAAATCCACTTTTCATCCCCTGTAACTATACGATGCAAAAACGACTTCCTTTTGTACCGAGCGAGCAAAATGGCACACGTGTTTTTGCGCTTTTCGATTTGCTCATGTGGTACCCATCTACCGGCTTCTGAATCTTTCCCATCTCTAGTAGCCGATTGAAAACATCTTGTTGACTAACGCCCAATTGCTCGGCGAGTTGTTTTTGTGTTTGCGAATCATCTTCGTCCAACTATGCTTGCAATTCCACATCTTCGTATTTTTTGGCGGTTTTCCACGTTTCTTGTCTGCAACATCGAAGTCACCACTTTTGAAACAACACAACACTATGCACACACTTTTTCAATTTATCACTCGTGCGCGTCTGACACTTGTTAATGACACAACAAAATAGCGCAGTGTCAAATCTTTATAGCACGAACTGCATCGGTGCACCATCTGTTGTCTGAAATCCGCATTTCATACTTGTATACCTGGTATTTACATGCAATGATTTGTCACTCCGACTTAGTTAGATTAGCCAAATACTACGTATTCCCTGTTCTGCTATCGTGCTGCTAATCGTGGACAATGATGGAAACACTAATGAAAAAAGTTGAAGCCTCTGAGATGTGGGTGTATCGCCGCATTCTGAAGATTTCGTGGACCGAACATATCACCACCTTGAAGTTCTGCTCCGAATAGGCAATGACAAAGAAATCGTACTCACAATTAAAGTGCGAAGCTTAGCCATGTCATGAGACATAATAAATACCGTCTCTTGCAGTTGGCAATACAGGAAAAGATAGATAGCAAACGAGGTCCAGGGAGAAGAAGACATTCTTCGCTATATAACTTAACACAATGATTCGGAGTTACGTCTATTCAGCTACTTCGAAGCGCCGTCAACAGGGTTAGGATTGCCATGTAATAGCTAACATCCGAAACGGATAGGGCACTTGAGGAAGAAGATATTCTTTTTGGAGATCTTGCGACGGGGGGATTACATGGAATATTGCGTTTATATCGCAATATACATCCATTTCAGGATTTTTGGAATCGGAGAATCTGAAAATTTTAAAATATTTCACATATTTGTGATTAAACCTATAAAAAGTTAATAAAGTGTGGGAGGGGTTAGAGGGATTGCTTTGTACATATCGTGGCATAACTGTTTGAATCAAGTTACTCTTTGCCTTGAGAAAGTCAGATTCAGCACTTATGTAAGGAAAGTACGGGGTAAAATAGTTTGTTATAGAAAAAATTATAAAATGACCTTTTATTAATGATAAATTTCATATAGGTGTAGCAATGAATTTTAAAGCTCTAAAAAAAAACACGATTTAATGTTACCCTACTCACTATATATTACCACTACGCCAAACACTTTATTTTTGCACTCGACGCGCGTTTCGCTAACCATTAGCTTAATCAGGAGCGTGGTGATATATATTGAGTAGTGTCACTGTGCCAAAGATTCCACATTCCTAACATAGTTCTGTTCTTTAATAAATGATTTACAAGCCAAAAATTAATCTATGTGGATTTTGCTTTGAAAATATATCCAACCCAATAACTTCTTTTGAGATTACCCTATATGAAAAAATATCAGTCCAGAAATGCACAATAACCTTAAAAAATTTGTTTTGGAAGTCTAGGTTAAAGATAGTTGCACTAGAAGGCGTTAACCTAGATTCATATAAATTTTTGAAAAAGTTACAGCATATCTTTTACATAATAACACAAGTCTGCAAAAAAAAAATTGAGAGCTGTTTTTTGGTTTTTTTGCGTAATTCTTATGTTTTTGGGTGTACTGAATCCGAAAATGACTTTCATTTTGTCATAGAACGTCACGTTTTCTGACAATGTAGGTATCTATGTTAAACAAGTTATCATCTTAAAATAAAAGATAAAAGACTAAAAATTTTTTTTTAAATTTATAATTGCGTAACAAAACTTATTTTTTTATCTAAAATACATTCATTAGTAAGCACTAAACACATTTCTTTTTCCCAGTGAGACTCCTTTTGGTACATTTTCGATTGTAGGAAGCATCTGGAAGGTCTCTCTGAAACGTCCAACAGTAGTCTGTCATCATTGAGACGCTCCATCTTCCCTGGTATCTTTTTTCCATCTCCTTAATATCTTGGTGAAATCGTTCACCTTGCTCTTCACTCAGATCTCCTAAATTTTCTGGAAGGTAGTCGAGGTGGGAATGAAGGAAATGTACTTTTAAACTCATTAGGCAACCTAAAGCTTGAAATGCTTTTAACATTCTTTTGACGATTTGTTTGTAGTTAGGGTCTTTGTTATTGCCTAAAAATTTCTCTATGACCTCTTTAAAGGCAATCCACCCTTCTCTTTGAGGATCCGTCATGGTTGTGATGAATTGTGGATCAGCCATAAGCCGTCTAATATCTGGTCCAACGAAAACACCTTCCTTCAACTTTGCCTCCGAGAGGCCTGGAAACTTTGATATTAAGTATTTGAAGCAATTTCCATCTCTTGGAATTGACTTTACAAATTGCTTCATCAGCTTTATGTGAAGCGGTGGTAGAAGAACTTTATGAGGAGACACCAAAGTTTCATGCAGGACGTTCTTTTCGTCAACTTTAAGCTCCCTCGGAGGCCAACACTTTTTGGTCCAGTGATTTGCTCGGTCTCTACTATCCCATAGACACAAAAAGCAAGGGAATTTGGTAAACCCAGATTGTTGTCCGAGCAACATGCCCAAGATTTTTAAATCACCGCACATTTGCCAACCGTGGTCTTTATATTTTAATTTGCAAAGGGGGGGGGGGGGGGGGGGGGGGGGGGGGGGGGGGGGGGGGGGAACCAATTCCAAGTTCTTGTAGGTTTCCTTGAGGTGTACGGAATGACCGACAGGAATGGAAGCATAGAAACCGCCATTGTGAAGCAGAACTGCTTTAAGGCTTCTTTTTGAAGAATCTATGAAAATACGCCACTGTGCTGGGTCGTATGAGATCTTAAATGTATCCATCAAATCTTCAATATTGGTACAATAAACCAACTCGTCATCTTGGGCAAAGTAGGAAGTGAACTGCTTCTCACGATATCTAAACCAGGAGGAAGACACTCCCGGCAAAAGTAAGTTCCTGCTTTTGAGCCTTGATCCAAGCAACTAAGCAGCGTTTTTGGGAAGATTCAAGTCTCTTACCAAATCATTTAGCTCGCCCTGGGTAAACAATTTCGGACTGCTGTCATCTTCAAATTGAAAACTTGACTTGTCATCGGGTTCAGGTACAGCACCATCTTCGTCAGAACTTGGAATCTCTTCCAAGGTAGCAGGGGCCTTGGGCACTGGTATTTCGGTCCCATGAGGAATGGGACGAATAGCTGATTGCAGATTGGGGTATGAAATGAACTGCTTCCATTTTGAATTATACCCTTTCACATTACACGAACAAAAGTAACAATCATCACTATGATTCTTTTGCTCGCGCGATACCATAGGAATCGCACATCGGAGAGCTTTTTTCTTGCATTTAAACGAATTTCGAAGGTCTTCAACACATCGTTTGCAGACTTTATGAGGTGCCCAAACTTTATCCTGATCTCCAAGTTTTAAGCCAAAATACGTGAAGTATACTTTTTTTACAAAGTCCGTAATATTAAGTTGTTGCTTTAATACCATACAAATATAACAGAAACTGTCAGACGAATTCACACACTTCCGCACAGATGACATTGCACTATATTGAACCAAGATCTATAAAACAATGACGAGTTAACACGTAATTGTACCGCGCCACTTTCTACACTATCGGAGCGCGCACGTTCTGGTTACAACGTTTATGTTTGTTAATTTAGCTCGCACAGGGCGTTCTTTATTTAGAAAGTAATGATAGTTATGGCCTGTATACATTTAAAAACAGTAATCAAAATAAAATTGTACCTATTTATTTACGACTTCAAGTTAGCCCAAAAAAAACCCTTTTTTATAATAAAATTTTGCGTTTTGCAAAATAACTTGACGTTCTGGAATTTTTTGAGTTTTTTTTAGTTTTCAGAACACCTAAATACATAGAAATCAATTGAAATCATCCAGACAGCATTTTTGTTGCAGACCTGTATAATTAATAAATATCTTTCTAAATTTAACGCTTGAATTTTGAAACATTCTGTATAAAAAAAGTCAACAAAAAGAGTTTAACACAATTAAATTAAAAGATATATCTTACAAGATTTAGCATTTTGACAGTCAATAACGTTATAAACACAATAAGCCATCTGGAACTGTGAAATTGCGCCCATGCTTACTTGATTCGGAATTTCATTTGCAGCTCGCCAGGTCGCAAATCAGGAAAAGGGTAATTTCACAACCGGCGGAGTCTGTCGACTCGCCCAAATTAATACCGTTACGCCCGTAACGGAGAAACTACGCTAACTTTATTACGCTACGGTTATAAAGAGCTGTTTGTTCTCGAAATCGAGTTATTTAAGTCAATTAGAATGTTTTCTTACCTTAATTTTGTTACGCTTAGTTTTAAATACTGACAAATTTTATTTTATTAGATTTTTACTAATAGTCTACCCGTTCAGTTTATATATATATATATATATATATATATATATATATATATATATATATATATATATATATATATATATATATATATATATATATATATATGTATTACTTAATAACATTGTCGGGGCTCATAGATGAAAGGATTATGATTTTATTGGGCTTTATGCTATTTAGGTATTACGTATTTTAAAATTCTGGCCTAAGGTAAGCGCGAGATCAGACAGTATCATGGAAAACCACGTAATTAAGAATAACTTAATGGTCCATGATTTTCCAAGAAAAATAAATATCGGATTCGGAGAACACCAATTTAAGTTTTTTTGTGTGTGCAAAGGATAACGAATCCAATCTATATATTTGCAGATAACAGTACGATTATTTTTTCATTCACATTGAGTGCGCAAACACTACTCATGCAAATATCAACAGGAAGTCGTTCAACTTAAGAAATATCTGGAAGAAATTCTATCTTGGGATGACAGTAACCCAGTAGAATTTAAAGCTACAAAAACCCGGGAGGCAGTTTTTTCAAAAAAAATAATGTTGCTGAATCCGACATAGTTATGTCGGGACACTGCATTCCTCGAGCATCGTCACGCAATTTGCTGGGCGTTGATTTGGGAGCAAATATGTCTTGGCATGAACATGTTGTAAGCATAGCAAAGAGAGCTAGAAATATTATTTCGAACTAGAAAGCTTTCCATTCCACAACTGTTAATTCTATACAAAGCTCAAATTCGATCAATGTTGGAATACTGCTCCTATATTTGGGGCTCTGCTCCCAAACATACACTGCATTTGTTGGACTCTACTCAGCGGAGAGCTGTTCGTCTAATTGTAGACCTGGAACTCGCCAACAACGTGATTCATTGAAACATCGAAGAACGGGCAGCTTGAGTTTATTCTACAAATATTTTCATGGATACTTCACATCCGTATGAGGTTCAGCTTGTTATTCCTCGTACAACCCTTTTCAAGCAATCTTTTATATGGAGAACCTCATCCCTTTGGAATATTTTGCCCATGACTGTTTCCGACCGAGTATAATTTACAGCGATTCAAGACCAACATAAAGCTCTTTTTTCACACACGTGTCGCTCCAGTAGCGCTTTACGGATTTCCTTGCAGCATGTGTGGTAGAACCATAAAAAAACTTGTTGCTAGGCTGATGTTTAACCCCTTTTATATAAATTTCAGTGATGCATTGCGAACATCTGTCACAAATTCAGGAACTCGTTGAATCACTTCTGGTGTTCAAATTTACATTCTTTTGCCAATCATCTTCAAGTTATTTTGTTCAATATACAAACTTATATACCAATCAAAAACTTCTGATCTTAATAATCAATCATTGTTATACACTTTTTTTCATCATTTTGAATGTTTCTAAAGCATTTCGGTCAAGTGTTGTATAAAGTTTAATTACAAGTCTTTGTTTACTTTATAATTTCTACAATGATATTTTTTGACAGGTAAATAAAATATCATATCTCTTGCGTCTCTCAATATTTGACGCAAAAATTAATGCAAAAAAACTGTAAAATTTCAAAACAATACACTTGGTGTACAAAGCAGAGATTTGTAAGATATGAATACGTGACTCAAATATAGTATTATTAAGATTTTTTAAGGGCTGTTCTAAAATTTTGTTCTGTTTAAAGTTTAATTATTAGAGAAGAGCATGGGTCAGAATACAATTTTCCGGTATTCTTAAATATGGCGCCATAAAACTACATAATTTGGTAGTAATTTACATGTTACTAAATACTGCCCTGATTTAGCCGTTACTTGATGGAGGTCCATAATAACTAGGAACAAAAATTTAAACAACTGTTTAAGATCACCATTTATGTTTATTATATTACTGCTAACAATTGTTTCGACACACTCTGTCTTCCTCTGGCGCAAGATGTAACTGACTTAACAATTAATTTGCTTCTTGCTTGAGAAGAAGACGCAGTGTGTCGAAACAATTATCAGCAGTAATATAGTAAACATAAGTGGTATTCTTAAATAGTTCTTTAATTTTTTGTTCCTAGATGTTACTAAACGCTAACTACCAGAACATTCACTTGGCTTTAGCCTAAAATTTACCATCCATAACTTTTCTAAGGGCGACCTATATATACTTCATGGAATTCTATGTTTTTTAATTTTAATGATGTTGGATAGGATGACTGTCAGTGTACAAACCCTCTTCAACTATCTCCTTGATTGTCACCTTCAACTTCAACATATCTTTATTATTACGAATGGAACATTGCAAGGTTTATGCTACATGCTGAGATCTGCATATACAGTATACTAGGCAGTACACTCATTTACAGTTTGGCTTTACGACTGGCTAGTGTACTGTTTGGTGAAACTTTAACATTGCGTACGTGAAAAAACTTTTTTGTACTGCCATTTCCTTTGGTTACCTTCATGACATTTAAATTTATATGTTTGCAAGAGAAGATTATGATGTTATTTATTTTTGCATGGATCTGGTTTCCTGGTCGGCTGGAAAAAATTAAATTTAAAAAACTCAGATTGATAAGTAAATAAAGAAATCTGTTTTTCCTTGTTCTTCTCCCAGATCAACGTTAATTAGCATTATGACGTAATCGTACATCACTCTTAGAAAAATCACATCATTATTTTTGCCCGAGCCCTCACCTCACGTAAACAAAACTACTAAATAATGTCATTTCAATTGTAAACATTATTGCTATAATTTGTGGGATGTACACTAAAATCTACAAATTGGTTAAAAAAATCTGCACTTGAACACGCCCCACGTTGACGTTCTTCTTTACTCCGCACGATGTTTACTTAAAGTCGACTCACTTTGCTTAAGCTTCTGCGCCCATTTATTGATCAGGTTTTATTTACAGTGTGTAAGACGAAATTTTTATTTCGCAAGAGTCACAGAATTAGTGTTTTTTGTAAAACTCTAGTCACAGAAAATATAGCCATCGGTACAGAAAAACAAACAGGTGACACAAGACTTCGCCACAAAACGAAAGCGGTTTGTTACTATCGGCACGTTAAAATGTGCCTCGTCGGGTTGCTCAGAGATGTCGTCCAAGTAAAATTTGTATTGTATATAAAAATAATGGAGGAAAATATATCTGAGAAACTCGACGAGGCAGAAGTTAACGATTCGACCATAGCCAAGCGGCGTCGTTTTGTTCCACGTCTTTGTCTTTCTGTAGTGATAGCTATCTGTGGCCTACACAATATGCACACTTCGCACGAATGAAACTCTTCATATAAGTTAAATTTTCTTGCACCGAAGTTACGCTATACACTACTACCACTTACAAATTTGACTATATTTATTGTACACCTTGTATAATGAACTTTTTCCGTTCTCCACACATGGAAGCTAAAACATCATTTCTCTTGTCTACTGATTTAAGTTCAGAGTAGAAACCTTTCTGGCTACGCATCTTTAGATTACATTGGTTTTTTGCATGAAAAAAAAAATGTATCTCTTTCTCTCATAACGAATTTAACGTAACGAAGCTAATCAGGTTTCAATTTTCCACCAGAGATATGCTAGTGTAATAATTATAAAATTTACTGGCCCGTAGATGCGCGATAACACGGTAGCGATGCGTGTTTAATGGAGATCAATGGTTCATTAAAGCATTATCGGAACTGCTAACTAATTGGTAATTTAATGTGAGACTGATTAGACAAAGGGAATATGGCGAGAATAACGATATCATAGAGCCTCTAGTTAACATCTTCTACACGTTAATTCATCAACAGTTCAATAAAGTTTCGCAATAAAGTTTTTCCGAAATCTAGCGCTTGGAAAAGCATACTGTCAATTTTAGGCTACTTGTGCTATGAGTAGAAAAGTATAATAGCTAAAGCTTTGAGTGTCGTATCAACACCCTATTATGTATAAAGCATCGTTTGTTATACAATCACAACTTTATATTTCAAATGAGGTTTGGCAGGCTAAATCTCGTTTATCGACTCCGCCAAGTAGAATATACATATACCGGGAGACACAGCCAACATGTTATAATTTTTTTATTCTGAAAGTTACATATTTCCATTTTTAGATACCAGAATGGGACATTACTAGGCTTTTTTATGACTTAAGAGATAGTTTTAACTACTTCCGGTTTGACCGGAAGTGTCTGTAACTTCCTTATTTTTAATGGAACCCTGTATTTATCAATTTCAATTCAGTTTGAAATCGTCTTTCCAACGGTGTATCACAAGTTGACAATTGTTTGACAGGTGACCGACAAAAACTGATTTAAACTGTTAGACTTAGGCGGCCATGGCGGATATACTAGCAATTGTTTTTGTCCGTTTTATCTCACTTTGGAAAGAATTTAAGACTATCCATTTATCGTGCTATTTTCGCGAGTCTAAGTGGCTCCTACAAAATTTTATGCTTTACGTTCAGTTACATAATTTTCTCTTTAAATAATGAATTAAGACAGGAACACATATTTTTTATTTAACCTAGTTACACATTACAGGTTTTGTGCCAACATACATTTAACAGAACTATCAAACGCCAATTGGATTTATTATTATTTTCAGAAAATAAGAAACCTATTTATTAAATAATTATTTAAATGCAAATAATAAAACCAAAACATTTAATAATAAGAATAACACAACAAGACAGATAATTGTAATTAATTAATATTAGAAAGAAGTAATATTTTAACTAAGTAACACAATAAAAATAAATAGGTAAAACTATTTTATACTAGATATAAATTTGCTAGGTATTTATTCCAAATGCCCAAAATGCTGTCCGTTAGTAATTCTACACAATCTTGTTTTTCTCACCGTGGCTCTCATAACGTTCTCCAACTGAATTTCAGTAATTTGATTTACTGTTCTTCTTAAGCACATTTCTAAATCATTTCTGTCTGTTGATGGATTTTTGTAAACTTTTTCTTTTAGATGGTTCCATCTAAAAAAATCAATAGGCATAAGATCTGGCGATCTTGCAGGCTACTTATTAGGTCAATTGGTACCTAACCAATTTGCACCAAATCTTTGATTGAAGTAGTATACTACATTTCTACTATTGTGGGCTGGAACGCCATCCTGCTGAAAAAAAACGTCTCCACGATCTTCTTCAACATCATTTTGAATGAACTCCAAATAACTTTCTCCATTTAACGCACCATCAAATATAATAGGACCAATAATTCTTGTACTAAGGATACCCAACGACACGTTAAAGCCGAATCTTTCTTGATAGGCACTTTCTAGCATATTTCCAGGATTTTCTTGGGCCCAATATCGAGTATTGTTACGATTAAATAGATCCAAATTGGTAAATCTAGATTCATCCGAAAATAGAATGCTGTAATGAAATTGGTTATCAAGGTGGCATTTTTACAAAAACCAATTCCAATAATACATTCTTCTTTGGTAATCTGTTTGAAATAAATGTTGATTTATTTGATATTTTTAGAACATATAAATATCAAATAAATGTTGATTTATTTGATATTTGTAGGACCTGAATTTATATTTTCTTAAAATGCGGCGAGCGGTTTCACGATTTACACCGGTTTCTCCTTCAACATGTCTTATAGAAATTGTTGGATATATCTGAACAATGGCCAATACATTGATTTCTGACTCTTCGTCACCAATAAATACATCAGCAGGTTCAATCGGTTGCCTTCTAAACGGCTGCTCTATCCTTAAAAAATAATTGTTGGGTGGATGCCTCCTATCGAGATATCTTGCCCTGTACAACTAGGCGGCCTGCTGGCTATTCTTTCTGCACTCTCCATAAATTAATAACATGTGTACTTTTTCATCTGTTGAATACATTTTGGTTAACGAAAAATTATTTTTGACGCAAAGTAAACAATAATAATGGCCATTTTGGTAACATGCAGCAGCCATGACTTTCAGTTCGTCTGTTTTATCATAGCCTACTAAGTCCGTAATGGAACTTGATATCACATTATTGCATAATAAAACGGTTTATTTTCTGAAAATAATATTAAACCCAATTGGCGTTAGATAGTTCTGTTGGCAAAAAACCTGTAATTTGTAACTACTGTAAATATGTGTTCCTATCTTAATTTCGGTGATATTGATCTTTATTTAAAGAGAAAATTCTGTAACTGAATGTAAAGCATAAAATTTAAACTCGCGAAAATGGCACGATAAATGAATATTCTTAAATTCTTTCCAAAGCGAGATAAAACGAACAAAAACAATTGCTAGTATATCCGCCATGGCCGCCTAAGTCTAAGAGTTTAAATCAGTTTTTGCCGGTCACCTGTCAAACAATTGTCAACTTATGATACACCGTTTGGAAGAGAATTTCAAAGCGAATTGAAATTGATAAAAAAATATACAGAGTTCCGTTAAAAATAAAAAAGTAGCAGTCACTTGCGGTCAAACCCGAAGTAGTTAAAAATATTTCTTAAGTGATAAAAAAGCCTAATAATGTCCCATTCTGGTTATCTAAAAGTGCAAATATGTAACTTTCAAAATAAAAAAATTACAGGGTGTTACATGTTGGCTGTGCCACCTGGTATACATAATACTTCATTATTTATAACAATGTTTAATATCATAATTACAACGGGGACATGTTGTGCACGCAGATAATATAATTTTGAATTGCTTCAGCATTCAAGGGACTTATTTGACATGGTGGTGCCCAAAGAAGTTTTCAATCTCCTTTTGATGTCCAACAATTCTTATCATGTTTCTGTGTTACACACGCCGGGCCCAACTATCAAAAAGATTTAATAGTGCTTTTTATCTTCATTTTGTCTTAGAATTAGCCAATTTATTCATGAGTAAGTTTGAAATCGAAGCCAGTCAAGAATTCGAATATTTCCCAAGGGTATGGTATAGGTATGTGGATGATATTTTCGCGATTTTTGATACAAAGAAAGCAAATATTGATGATTTTGTTTCTAAATTAAATAGCCGGTATGATTCCATTAAATTCACTTACGAAGTTGAAAACAAAGAACAATTGCCTTTTCTAGATATTTTAATTATTAAAAATAATAATAGATTAGAATTTGATATCTATAGGAAGGACACAGTAACAGATAGATATACTCCTAATGATTCATTTCATTGCAAACAACATAAATTAGCCTCATTACATTTTTTAGTTCATCGTTTGGTCACTTTCCCTCTGAATAGAGTAAACTTTAATAAAGAAAGGAATCGTATTAGAAATATAACTAGAGTTAATGGTTATGACGATGACTTAGTAAATAAGCTAATAAATAGACATAAGTTTAGGTTTAATATTCAGAATTCCACCTTTTTTACACGCGAAGAAAATAACACCAAGCATGTCTCCATACCATATAATCCGAAATATAGCAAGGGACTCAATAAGGTATTTAATAAGGTAGGCCTCACCTTAGTCTATAAGTCATCAGACAATCTGAGGAATATCTTAGGAAATCCCAAAGATAAGATTCCTAATTGTGAGAAAAGTGGAATTTATGAAATTAGTTGTAATGATTGTGACAAAAAGTATGTTGGGCAAACTAAAAGGTCAATTAAAACACGATTTAAAGAACATTTAGCACACTTGAAATACAATAGAATAGAAAAGTCTAGCATTGCCGAACATGCCCTTGAAGCTGATCATACTGTAACATTAGATAATCTAAGATTAATAAAAAATGTATCTGATAGGAGATTGTTGAACGCATACGAAAGTATGGAAATCATAAAATGTAAAAGTAGTTTAAAAAAAGACAGAGGGCTTATTCCTTATAGTCCCCTCTACTGGTTACTTGACCGGAACTGATGGCCTTGCCTATGTCATTAGTTCCGCCTGAGTAATTCAAGGGTTAGGCTAAGTATAAATAAGGTCGATTTGTAGTTTAGCTTTAGTCAATCATCGCTCCTGATGAAGCTAACATGGTTAGCGAAACGCGCGTCGAGTGCAAAAATAAAGTGTTTGGTGTAGTGGTGATATATACTGAGTAATAAATAAAGGGTTTGAAAAAAATATTTTTTAGGACTTAACAATGATATTTTTTATAAAGTATTAATGATGAATGTGATGATTGAGCTTGCATCTGCTTAACAAGTGTTATAATTCTTGGTTGACTTTTTGTCAAAGCCAACCTCTTGTCATCTTGAACAACCAGCTTATTCCTGGCTTTTGTCTTGATCTGCAGAAGAGTTTAAAATCCACTTTCGCAGAAGTAAGTAGACGCAAATGGCACTAATATTCGAAAAGAAAGCATGTTAATTTTGAGGATACGAATGACACCAAAATTGAGGTAACGATTTTTCCTAAAATAAATCACGCGCTAAGGAATCATTTCGCAGCTCTAAAAATTCATCCTGTACTTTATCGAGAATGTCGGTAACATCCAAAGATACATGAAATGGGTTTCGTACTAATGCAGCTTCTTGTTCAGAGAACTCCGGGAAATAACGTCATATTTCAAATTTAAAGGCTTGAAGGTGGTAATTTTTTCTCTTAGATTATTTACGATTTTCGTCTTCGAATCTTCAGTCTTGGTGCAAAGGTGTTCAAACATGGTAGAGTTTCCAAGATTTACTTTACTGCGCCAGTCTTGCAACTTTATTACGAATACCTGGATATTATCTCTGAAGTAAATAATGTGCGATTCCTTATTCTGCAGTTTCAAGTTTAGCTTGTTTAGCCAATCTAAGATATCAGATAAATAAGCTACTCATGTTTTCCTTTCATTTCTAGAAACTGTTTTATTTCGTTTTTTCAATTCAAAGACTCGGCCAACAACATTTCCTTTTGATAACCAACGAACAGCAGCATAGAAAAGAAGAACTTCGTCATCAGAATAACTAAAGATTATCCCCTACGGCGCTGCCCGTTGCTTACATATCAGTTGGGAGTACTTTTCCGATTATTCTCAGCTCGGCGGAACGTCAAGCTGTTCATCTCGAAACTTCTCTCTTTTACACGTTTCTTCGAAAGGTAATGGAGAGTCGCGACCACTGCGGACTAGCCAGCTAACTTGCCCCAGTCGCATTTCGCCAGGTTTAAGGAGAGGTGCGTGCGCCAGCCGTTCACCGATTACATCGCATATCTCGTGTCTTGCCAAGCATAAATAAATTATTAACATTTTAACACTTACCTTTAAATTTTCAAATTTAATTTTGGTTTTTAAAATTGATAACCGGCGACCCCCCAAAAAAGCCAATGTGTTCCAGCCCCCGGTTGGAACACATCGAATTTTCGCGATATAAACGTTTTAACGTAATTTTAGATATAACGATAATATTCTAGTAAGTGTAAAAAGCTTTGGAAATTTTTTATGAAAACAAATAACAAATCCGCAGCACAATCTCATCGAGGCGATAAAGCGAACAAAATACAACCGCATAACGACAACGTGATTAGGCATTTTCAACATACAATAATTTCCCAACCTTAATTATGTCAAATTAGTACAGGTAAAATGACTGACAGCCTCGAGGCGTACGTGTGTTATTAATTCGTTAAAAAATAAACGGAAATGTAAGTGGATAATTAATTTGTCGACGATTTTATCTGACAATAGAAAGTCTACCGTCATCTTGACAAACACCTTCTTACGATTAGTAACAATCTCTCGTCATTGTTCTATGGTCTTTTGTTAATTTTAATGAGGGGAACATAATTATAGTAACAATTTATTAAAGTGATCAATAAATAATAGGCAGTTAATATAAAATAGAAATAAACAGAAATCAGCTTTCGATAAAATACAATATAAGAGATGACCCAAATTTAATAAATGACATAATACAAATAGTTGCGTTAATAATGGCTATTACAGTGAGTTTTTGTTGGCAATTAATGGGATTTCTTAAAAGCAAAATAAATTTGACCTAGTACATATTAATTTCCACTTTTTTAAAAGCGATACAATAATATATCACTCAAAATTACCGACATACGAATTTTTTCGCACTATTTTTATCTTTCGAGAATTATTATAATTTTCAATGGCATCAAGTTCCCTAAATTATATTCACAGTGTTCTTAAATTGTTTAGACAGGTTGTAGTACTTACTACAAAAATAAAAGTTAAAAATAATACTCCACTTTAAAATCGCACTTACTTCGATCACAGAAAAATCCGCCTATTGTAGCCAGTTAACATCTAGAGGGCCTAATTACAGTGAAAGCAACGCCATGGTTTTGAAAAAGGTCCCAATTTAAACACTGTAAAACATACACTTTGGGGAGTTGAACGAGAACAGTTGAAGGATGCTTTTTTCGCAATAAAGAATGTTCAACGAGAAAAATATCGACATAACAACTAAAACTTCTTTAATGCCTATAAAAAATATAAAAAATATTTACTCCGTTTCTGGTAAATCTTGCCTCGACAACCAAAATTTATTTGATAAAATTGTCTTTATTATATTACCGTAAATGCAATTTACACAATCTGACTCTATTATATCATTTAAATACAATTCAGACACTCCCAAGTCCTTGGAAACAAGGTAAAAGAAATGCTCTAGCGTGTTGTATCCTGTTTAGTAGTATTAGTAGATGAAAGTGCAAAAAGTTATCGCCGTGAGAATGTCTAGGAATGATATTGTAAAATAACAACAAAGTGTGATATTTGTAAACTTTAAACAACTCTGGCAGTGTTGGTAAATAAGATCGCAAACAGTGTTGGTAAATCAGATAGCCAACATGATAACAACTGAAGTTAAAAATTTAATTAATTTGATAAGACTCTAACTTTTTTATACAAGTATTTTCATGGAAAATGTTCGATGGATGTAGCCCTCTTAAATTCTCCCATGCTAAAAATACACGTCGCGCTAATACTTCATCCGTATGAGGTTCAGCTTGTTACTCCTCGTACAACTCTTCTCAAGCAATATTTTATATGAAGAACCTTATCCCTTTGGAATAATTGTCCAGGACTATGTTTCCACCCGAGTACAATTTACAGCGATTCAAGACCAACGTGAATCGCTTTTTTTGCATACGTGCTAGGCCTATAAAAAAAATAAAATAAGCTTTTATATAGGCTCTATTTGGCAGAGAAACTTATTTAAGTAAATATTTTACATATATATATATATATATATATATATATATATATATATATATATATATATATATATATATATGTATATATATATTAATATATATATATATATATATATATATATATATATATATATATATATATATATATATATATATATATATATATATATATATATATATATATATATATATATATATATATATATATATATATATATATATAATATATATATATATATATATATATATATACAGTCCCTGGCCAAATTATTAGACGCACTGCAAGATTTCATGTAAAATATTAATTACCGAGTGATATTGTACCGTTTTATTATTTTAAATTGATTTGTTTTTTATTTTTATATTATCCAATCAATTACCTATTTATTTGACATAAATAAAACAGCATTAATTTAGAAAAGCATAAGTTTATTAAGTTTTAAAGAAAAGTGAAATTAATGTTAGTAAAAGTCAATATTTAGTTGAGCCACCTTTAGCCGCTATCAAAGCTTTAATTCTGCGCGGCATGCTATCAATGCAAGATTGTACTGTCTCCTGCATTTGAGGATGATGATTCCACACATGAATAATCTTTTCTAGAAGCTGGGTTTTGTTGGTAATCACATCTTTAGCCACTTCTCTTTTCATCAGCTCCCACACATTTTTCAATGGGGTTCATATCAGGGCCAATCCAACAGAGGGATTTTCTGCCAAAAAAGCTTTAACAGACCGAGCAGTGTGGCAGGGAGCTCCATCTTGCATGAAAGTGAATGGTTCCCCATTTGGAAACCATTCTCTGAGCTGCGGAATCAACCGATTTTGTAATACTTCTTTGTACTGATCTTGCCTCATTATTCCTTTGACGACGTACAGACGTCCAGTGCCCTTGCCGCTGATGACTGACCAAATCATCACTTTGGTGGGATGTTTAACCGTCGGGACGACACAATCAGGATGAAACTTTTCTCCATGACGACGACGCACATACTGAGCTTTATTCTGCAAAATTTCGAATGTGCTTTCGTCACTGAAGCAGACCTGTCAAAAATAGGAAAAATATATAAACTTCCATGTTTATTTGCTTTATTTAACTGAAAATGATAATAATGTATCAATTATTGATTAAATTGCTGTATCTTACCGATCTCCAGAAGTCCACATCTTTGTCTTGCCATTGTTTGGCCCACTTCAGGCGCTTTGCTTTCATTGCAGCTGTTAACTTGGGCTTCCTGGCGGGGCGATAGACATTAAAATCTAATTCTTTCAATTTTCTTCGAACAGTGCGCTCAGAAGCATTTACGCTAGCATCCTGGAGTTGTGATTTTATTACCTTTGTGGTAGCAAATCTGTTTTCTACACAAATTTTCTTCAAACATCTCTCTGACCGTGGAGCGAAAATTGGTTTTCTACCGCATCTTTTCTTTCTTTTCGGGCTTAATTCCTTCCCTGACTCAATTTTCTTTTTAACGCGTCGTACACTAGCTTCAGAAACCTCCAATCTTCGTGATATTTCTCGGTTTGTAAATGTTTTCGCAATCACAAGGGCCTTCAATTCAGCTTTTTTACGTGGTGAAAGATCGCCTTTTCTACCCATAATGAAAATAGTCCAATTACTTTTTTAAAACACTGCATACAAAATAAACTAATAACTGAGTAGTATAAAACTGTTAAACAAACAATCACAGTCCATAAAGCCACAGAAACACGTCCGTACCTGACTCGATTCCGATCGCGACTGATACAGGTTTGTAGTTGTTTACGTTCATGTATCACTTTGTCAACACAGTGTTGCCATATGTTAAAAATAAATACAAATATGTAGTCTACAACAATTCTTTTAAATAAAAATCAATAATATTGTAGTTTAAATATACCATTATTGCATAAAAACTCTTAAGAAACATAAAATTACTAAAAAAAATACAGTGCGTCTAATAATTTGGCCAGGGACTGTATATATATATATATATATATATATATATATATATATATATATATATATATATATATATATATCAAGGATTTTCTACAGCTAACGCTGTCTTCCTTCTCTCAGCCTTTGATTCCATCCGTTTCTATCTTCCCAGTCTCCATCTGTTAGACCCCTGTCCTCCATAGCCTCGTCCACATCATCTCTCCACGATCGTCTGGATCTTCCTCTTTTTCTTCTCCCTATAGGGCTCCATTCCGTTATTTTCTTTATCCACCTATTATTTTCGCTCTGTCTTATGTGTCCATACCATTTTAATCGTTTTTCTTCAATGGTGTTTATTGCGTTCTCTTTGATGTTCATTCTGCTTCTTATTTCTTCATTTGTTATTCTCTCCATACGTGTCACTCTACAACATCTTCTCCAATACTCCATCTCTACCGCGTTAATTTTAGATTTATTTCTTTTGTTGATCGTCCATGTTTCTGACCCACATGTCATTATGCTTTGTATTATTGATTTATATATGCGTATTTTGTTTCTTTTTGTAATGTGTTTGTCCCACAGGATCGAATTTAATTGTCTTATGCATGTCCGCGTTTGTCCTAATCTAGCTTTAATCTCTTCTTCTGATGTTGCGTTTTTTGAAATAATGGTTCCTAAATATTTAAATCTATCGGTTCCTTTGATTATTGTTTCGTTATCAACTTCTAGATTCTCCACGTTTCCCTCCTTTGTTGTTAGATATTCCGTTTTATCAAAGTTTATTGCTAATCCTGCTTTAGTGTATTCTTCTTGTAGTTTTCTTACCATATAACTGAGGTCTTCCTCATCTTGCGCTATGATTACTTGGTCGTCTGCGAAACTTAGAGTATATAAGTAATCTTCTCGTATTGGGACTCCCATTCCACTAGATTTTTGCTTCCATTTTTTTAATATTTGTTCGAGGTATATTTTGAATAGTGTTGGGGATGTAGAGCATCCTTGTAATAGGCCTTTTGATGTTTGGAGTCTCTTCCCTATTTTATGTCCTATTTTTATGTTCACTGTGTTGTTTTCGTAGAGAGCTTTTACTGCGTATATTAGTTCTTTGTCAATGCCTATTTCTTTCATTGCGTTCCATAATCTTTGTCTTGGTACTGAGTCATAGGCCTTTCTTATGTCTATGAAGGCTAGATGAACCTCTCTATTCTTTGCCAGTTTTTTTCCATTGTTTGTTTTTTATAGTGTATATGTGGTCTATACATGATTTTCCAGTAAATATTTTAACCTGATAATAAAAATAGTGTCCAGCTTAGAACTCGCCGGCCTCGGTATTGCGGTGGATTAAAAGCCTGCCAAGTGATTCGAATGTCGCTGGTTCGAATCCGGTGCCAGCAGATAGATTTTGTTACCTCCCAGGACGTTAAATCGTATATACAAGCTCGTGGCTAATACGGTAAGTTTGTAAGGCCAATAAATCAGACAAAAAATCTTAGAACTCACCCTGTATATTTAAAGAGCTCCAAAGTTTTAAACAATTCAAAATTATATTCGCGGTATATCGGATACTGAAAACTTCACCAAATACTAATGTAATTATGCATTACAAATATAAATATTACAGCTCAATGTTAACTTAGGTACTTTTGGATTAAAAAAAAATCAGATAGATACTATACATGGCATAAATACCTGCAGTTAGGACTCCACGAGACCCGTTGTCTAACTGCCATTTTCTTACGATGGTAAAAGGTCACTGTCAGAATATCAGTAGCCTTATCGATCGATCTCTCTTTACTGCACTTATAGTTCAGAATTATTGGAGAACCTAGGTGCGATTATTTAACCCTCTTGATTGCCGGTCAATCTGAATTGTCTTTGAACCCAGTTCGAGTAAGGTGTTCATTTAGGTGGTAATGTTCTGTGAGGATTACCATAATCAGTTTTGTCCTCCTTAATTGCAACAAAGAGGAGCACGGGTTTCTAAAAAGAAATCCAATTTCGTGAGACTTATTAAAGCCAGTGTGTCAACCAGGTCATTTCATGGATGCCCGTGCAGCCAGAAAATAAACAGTGTGTTTCATTACGCTAAGCTTAGCCAGCAAGTTCTTACACACTCACTTATCCGTTGTAAGCTTACTCCACCATGTTTTAAGGATAGAGGGGCCGCTCTACTGGCTAAGAAACTATATTCGGTATCTGAATAGGAATTCATTTCAAATTATAGCTTTTTGCTTGGAAGACAAATGTATTTTCGCTCCGGAAAGGTGATAATTTTGTCTGTCTCTACGGGCAGTATGCACTTGGTCCCGTGCCATCTTTTTGTGTGGATCCAAGCGTATACCAGATTAGCCCTCTAATTGGAAAAGTGGTTTCATCCGTCTCTCTCTGGTATCAGAACCTTTCGGAACTTACTACTAAGTACCTTTTGGGGACTGTCCATTCCTATCGCCAGTAGAGGGCAGACCTCCATCGTTCTGACCCATATGCTACTATGTTTTTTTTTTTTTTTTTTTTTTTTTTTTATGGGTCTAGCACACGTGCTGCAGGGAAGTCCCTAAAGCGCTCCAGGAGCGGCACGTGTCTTCAAATAGATGCCTTCGGGCAAGCAGCAGATATCGGGGCATGATGTCGATGAGATTTTCTGCATACTACGTCAAATATCTTCAAATTTTTCGAATTTCGCAAGACCACTGAGTCAAAGTCAAAGAGTATTTCCTCTGAGTTTTCTCTTTACAAAGAACCAAACGTTTTCAATAGGGTTACCGTGGGGCGGTTGTGAGGGCCACTCTAGTATCTTATCCTGGGCCCAAGCGAGCCACTTCGCGACGTGATTCTCGCCCAGCAAAATTTTCCTCAGCGTGCTTTGGAATTTGACATCATGAGCACGAAGATGTTGTCGAATGATCTTATGGGACACATTCAAACCCGATTTTCTTAATTTTGCCATTCCTTGACACAGCGTCAATTTCGAGTCCCGTGAAAACACACACGTAACATTTTGGCAAGTCGTCGACATTTTTCGTTTCGTTAAAATGATTGACTCACTTCTTCACAAACGACACTGACTTTTTGATATATTAGGCCCCTTTGGATGAGAACAAACAAAGGCTGCCTCGAACTGAAGCGCAAAAAAATGACTCATTTTGGATTGTACGTGATTTCGACGAAAGTTCAGAATGGCCTGATACTTTTACTAAAATGTATCGTAGGTTCCCTCTACCGATTTTTTGTTGAATCCCTAGAATAACAACTACCTAAAATGAATTATCGCGGACCCGTTCTTACTTGACAGACTGTATACATGCAAGGGTGGTGGGTTTAACAGAGCCTCAAGCGTCTTGCAAAGTGCTGTTTTCATGCTACCCGGAATACCAAGGCAGGTGAAGTATTGGACTCTGTCCCGCTTGAGGACGGAAATTTTCTCAGTTATATAGTAGACCACCAAATAAAAATTGTGGTCTTATTATAATCTTGAAATTCATAAACTGATTTTTTTATACTGCAGTATATTGCCTAGAAGCGGAATTTTTGGCGATATCGAAACTTTTAAACCGTACAAAAAAAAACAATATTGTCAGTTGCTTGATTCTCCCAGAAAATTTAGACACAAGTCACGGGATAAGGCCGCGCGTCGACATAATAAAACACAAGGATTTAATTAAACTTATTCGTCTCGGCAAAGTGGGATGATGTTCTTCGGGCCGGCCGTAAAACTGCATTTAATTAAGAAGTTCAGATTCTTCGAATTTTTGGCGTAATTATGCGTTCCGGGGTGCTGCCTTTATTCCGGAATAGCTTAATTCCGGATTCTTATCCATGTTGCCGTCTTTTCGATGGACGAAGGACATTTTACACCTGGAATATCATGAAATAATCTAGAAGGAAGTATGTATCTAGTTTTAAAAATTATTACAATCGAAGAAAATCTGTATAAAAAATCGTTCAAAAAAGGTATTTTGAGTTGAAACTTTAAGTGGTTAGACAACGCTGCAAGGAAATTTGTCAATTCTTGGGGTCTGGTTTGGACAGACAACCTTAGATTATATTCTGCTTTATACTATGAGTATTGATAACCAGTTAGCCTAAACAAGAACAAATGCGGTTGCTATGGATAGACGCTTGGCATTTAGTAAATACTTACACAAAGTTTAGTGGACCAGATTTTTATCGTAGTATTTATAGGGAACTTTTGAAGAAGACGTTACCGACAAAAATGATAAATTTAATAGCATGGAATATTGATCGGTAATAAAATCTCTCTTTTTCAAAAGACTGTCTGCTAAAGAAATTTACGATGTAGTGAAGGCAAATGCCGTAAAATTTTCATGATTTTTGGAAATTTTTGGGTACACCTTGGAAATCGATTTAGCTAAACAGTGCCAACATAATGAAAACGAGTTTTCTCAGCCTAATTTTGACCGCAAGGCCACTTTTCTTCTATTTTAGTGCATTTTTTCGCATTTTCACGTTTTCGGCTCACTAGTTCTTAAAGATCTCAGCTTCTGTTCGTTGTTATGCAACGGAAAAAAAATGTATTTTACTCGTCATAAAATTGCCTAAAAAACTGCGTAAATTGCATTAAAATAAATTAAGTACATAACCTAAAAAAAGTGTTTACTACGTCAAATTGAAAGATGGTTTTTTACGGGTAACTTCTTTTCAATTCGATATTACGGCTTCAAATTATAGAAAAATATAGCTTTTATATTAACATACTAGCAGTGCTCGCGGCTCCGCTCGCGTGGACTTGATTCACTACTATCGTCACTTCTTATTCCTTATGTTACCTAACGTAATAAAATATCTGCCATTATTTCCCCTTATCTCCCATTATTTCTCCTTATTTCCCATTATCTCTACATAATTTTCCATTATCAAGGCTTATCTCTGGTCATCTCCCATTATTTCTCCTTATCTCCCATTATTTCCTCCTATCTCACATTATCTCACCTTATCTCCCATTATCTAGGCTTATCTCGACTTATCTCGCAATATTTATCCTTATCTCGCAATATTTCTCCTTATCTCCCATTATTTCTCCTTATCTCCTATTATCTCACCATAACTCCCATTATCTAGACTTATCTCTGCTTATCTCCCATTATTTCTCCGTATCTCCCATTATTTATACTTATATCCCATTTTCCAGGCTTATATCGAATTATATAGAACATATGTATAAATTTATAAAAACACGTAAATCGGATAAGTGGTTCTCAAGTGATAAGCACACTAACGGACAGACAGACAGACAGAGAGACGTTGCATTTTATATATATTATATTCTTTGCAACATGATATTGTTCCATATTTAATGGTTTAGGCAGTGTATTGCAAAAGAACACGCTAACGGTAACCTTTTTTCTGACTTGATTCACTATTATCGTCACTGCTTATTCTTTATGTTACCTAACGCAATAAAATATATCCTATAACCTGACCAGAGAACATATGTATGTTTAAAAAAAACGTAAATCGGATAAGTGGTTCTCCAGTGATAAGCGCACTAACGAACAAACAGACAGACATGCAGAGAGACAGGTAGACAGACAGACAGAGAGGCGTTGTATTTTATATATATATTATAGATAGAAGATTATAGATAACCTGGCCAGAGAACAAATGTATGAATTAAAAGAAAAACACGTAAATCGGATAAGTGGTTCTCGCGTGAACGCACTCATGGGCAGACAGACAGACAGAGAGAGATTGCATTTTATATATATTATAGATTATAGATATTCTCTGCTACATAATATTGTTCCATATTTAATGGTTTAGGCTGTGTATTGCAAGAGAACGCGCTAGCAATAAACTTTTTTCCGACTTCATTCACTATTATCGTCACTGTTCATTCCTTAGGCTACCAATCGTAATAAAGTATAGTCTATAACCTGGCCAGAGAACATATGTACGTTTTAAAAAAAAAAGTTCGTGAATCGGATAAGTGGTTCTCCAGTGATGAGCGCACTAACGGCCGGACAAACAGACAGACAGACAGAGATACGTTGCATTTTATATATATTATAGATGTAATAAAATATATATCTATAACCTGGTCAGAGAACATATGTGTGAATTTAAACAATCACGTAAATCCGATAAGTGGTTCTCGAGGGATAAGCGCACTAATGGACAGACATACAGACAGAGAGACGTTGCATTTTATATATATTATAGATACAGATTATTAGTATTATTATATAACCTGGCCAACGAATATATGTATGAATTTAAAAAAAGATACGTAAATCGGATAAGTGGTTCTCGCGTGATAAACGCACTAATGGACAGACACACAGACAGAGAGACATTGCATTTTATATATATTATAGATTATAGATTATAGATATTCTCTGCTACATAATATTGTTCTATATTTAATGGTTTAGGCTGTGTATTGCAATGGAACGCGCTAGCGGCAAACTTTTTTGCGATTTCATTCTCTATTATCGTCCATGCTCATTCCTTATGCTACCTATCGTAATAAAATATAGCCTCTATGACCTGGTCAGAGAACATACGTATGTTAAAAAAAAAAAGTATGTAAATCGGATAAGTGGTTATCCAGTGATAAGCGCACTAACGGACAGACAGACAGACAGAGAGATGTTGCTTTTATATATATTATAAAAAAGTATGCTCAAGGATTGGTCAAAATTCGCCTTTTAGTTCAAATCTTATTATAGGTTTTCTTGTGGGCAAAAAGTAGTAGGAAGGTTTTTTTTAAATATGCGAATTTTACGCTCTTCAAGATGGTTAGAAGGAAAAATAAAGGATATACAAAAACTATCTTATTCTTAAATTTTTTCGTTACGAAATATTCGGTTTTTTTCGCTTTTGCTTTAGAAATGGTCTGGTTCATTCTCTTTATTTCTATTCAATATTTTATCTTAAATATAACATGGAAAAGTGATTTTAAAAGAAATACTACCTATTTTAGAATAAAATTATGATTTAGATAACAGAAACGTATTAATTATTACTATTTTAATGTTGAAATACTAGGTGTACAAGTATGAAATCAGACAACAGATGGTACAGACACAGTTTGTGCTATAAAGATTTGACACTGCGCCATTTTATTGTGTCATCAACAAGTGTCAGACGCGCACGAGTGATAAATTGGAAAAGTGTGTACATAGTGTTGTGTTGTTGTGTTCAATATGTCGAAATTTATACCGAACAAAGAGCTTTCGCGGACAGCATTAATTTTTTGTTTTCATTCGAAGAAAACTGCTGTTGAATCATACCGCTTACTTCGAGAAGCTTATGGTGAACATGCTCCATCGCAAGATACGTGTGAACGATGGTTTGGGCGTTTCAAAAGTGGGAACTTCAATGTTGCAGACAAGGAACGTGGAAAACCGCCAAAAAAATACGAAGATGTGGAATTGCAAGCATTGTTGGACGAAGATGACTCGTAAACACAAAAACAACTCGCCGAACACTTGGGCGTTAGTCAACAAGCTGTTTCCAATCGGCTACGAGAGATGGGAAAGATTCAAAAGCCGTTAGATGGGTACCACATGAGTTGAACGACAGGCAAATGAAAAAGCGCAAAAACACGTGTGACATTTTGCTCGCTCGGTACAAAAGGGAGTCGTTTTTGCATCGTATAGTTACAGGGGATGAAAAGTGGATTTATTTTGAGAATCCCGAGCGCAAAAAATCATGGGTAGACCTAAGCGCACCATCCACATCGACCACAAGACCGAATCGCTTTGGCAGAAAGACGATGCTCTGTGTTTGGTGGGGCCAGAGGGGCCTGGTCTATTATGAGCTGTTAAAACCTGGGGAATCGGTTAATACTAAACGTTACCAATAACAATTGACCGATTTGAACCGTTCGCTGCTTGAAAAAAGGTCAGAATACCGAAAGAGGCAACACAAAGTCATTTTTCTTCATGACAATGCTCCATCACATACGGCAAAACCAGTTCGCGACACATTGGAAACACTCAGCTGGGAAGTTCTACCCCATGCGGCTTATTCACCAGCCTTGGCTCCTTCCGATTACCACTTGTTTGCATCGATGGGTCACGCACTTGCTGAGCAGCGCTTTGGTTCGTACGAATGTTGGCAATATTTCAAAGTAATTAAATCGATTTCCAAGCTGTACCCAAAAATTTTCAAAAATTATGAAAATTTGACGGCATTTGCCTACACTAATAACATTATTAATAATTGAAGAAACAATGCCCTTCCTACTCTACTATCAAAAATTGGGTTGCTGATATTAAGGGAGGAGGAACCACACACAGAGTCACATCATCCAAGTTGATTTGTAGCCGTTTTTAGGAAGATTCGCCTTTGTGAAGCGATTGGTAACTTGAAGAAACGTAGGTCCATTATTATGATGGAACAGTCGAAGGAGTGGAAACATGTTAGCTCACGTTGCCCCAAGAAGTTTCGCTTACACAAATCAGGAAGAAAAGATCTTGCTTTCATTTTTGGGAGAAGAATAGTATACTTCTTACAGATTACTTACAACACAGTAACTGGCGAATATAATTCTTTATTGTTAACTAAACTTTACCAAAAAATTGTGGAAAAACATCGAGAAAAAGTATATAATTGCTGTTTTTGTAAGAGAATGTGCCTGCTCACAAATACTGTGAGTTTTCCAGAAAATAAACGAATTAGACTTTGAACCATTTGATCTACCTCCATATTCTCTTGCTTTAGCTCCCTCGGATTATTACCTATTCGCAAAACAGAAAAAAAACATTTGAAAGGATGGAAATTTCATCCCGATGAATAATAAATGTTGTCGATGACTGGTTTACAACAAAAGACAAAGAATTTTTTTGAGTAGTGTAGAGTCACTTTCAAACCGTTACTCTAAGTGTACAATATTGTAAGGAGATTGCGTTTTGAGGTTTGCTTGTTCTTTCTATCCTAGACTAGAAACTTATATATAAGAGTTAACATAAAAATATTGCACTTTTTATTTTAAAATTTATAAAACTGTAGAACAAAATATTAAAATTTCAATTGATTTTAGAAGGTTGGTTCAAAAAATAGAAAGCCACGCAATATTTTCTTATATTATTAGCAATGAAATATTCCAAATATCCCTTTTCAAAAAATCCACCTCAAATATCCCAGAAACAAAACATTCTGGAAAAGATTTAATGGGAGGGAACTTGTTTAGTGATAATACACTTCAAGGATTGTTTTTATCGCCTCTCTCTTCACAAAAGTAATACCTTTTATAAATTTTCAAAATATTTTTTAATAAAGCGATTTGCTTTTATGCTATCGCCTCACTTATTTCGTAAATAAATAAAATTATTATGGTCCTTAGTGTCCCTATTCAGAATGCCCTCAAATTTATAAACTTCTGAGGAGGCCTAGTTTATTATAATTTCTCGACTATATGAAACCTAATGGCATTGCTTTTAAAAATGAATATTTCGAAAAGTAATTTATAATACATTATTAGTTAGGTTTGATCCGTTTTATCGAAATTATGCTCATAATCTGGCTTTTCATTAGTTGATATACTAAAAAATACTGAGCAAAATATCCCACGCAAGTATTATGTACCTTTGTTTTAATTTTGTAGTATTATTAAGGTTTCCCTATTCTTTGCTCTACAAAAACTTTTTCTTCAATTTGTGTTTTGGCAAAATGAGTCTATATGCATAACGACCTCAAGTGAAATAATAAAAAACATTCATACCGAGCAAAGTCAGCATAGTAAATATACATTAGATTTTTGAGCAGCATTGCGCTGCAGTTACGTTTAAAGTACTAGATCACCATGATTGAAAATTTGGCCTAGAAAACTCAGTTTGAAGTAATTAAGAATCTTACAGTTGGAAGTAGATCTGGGTTGAGGATACAATAGAATAATTTAGTGAAGCTATCAACAGTGTTAAACTGGCTATTGGTGATCTTAAAGGTCAAAACTGTGAGCTGCAAAAAAGGCTTGATAAATTGAAACATGTTAACAGAAATGACAACATTATTATATTTAGTTTTACCAAAACAAATTACAAAGATATTGAATTAGATATGTTCTAAATTAAGGGATCTCTTAGGAATAAGCATTAAGTGAAAAAAAAAAACCGGTCAAGTGCAAGTTGAACTTGCACAATTAGTGTTCCGTACGTTGATTGTTTTTAAAATAAAAATTTTTGTTTTATTAAAGGTAATGTACTCGTGATAATTTTCGTTCAATCTATACACCGTGGAGAATATTCCAGAATTTTTTCAAAATTTTTTGATCAGTACTCTTCGAGATAAGGTAGGGGACAGCGATTTTTTTAAAAGTAATACGAAGAAAAGTGTGCGCAAGTATTACATATTATATATATATATATATATATATATATATATATATATATATATATATATATATTTTACTCGTGTTTTCACAAGCTTTCATTTGACAACACACTCGATAACCTAGTAAAAAAAAATTTTTTTCACTTCCGATTTCACCTCTCAAAACGAACCCCTTAAGTCAAAATTTATGTTACGGTGGTATAAAATGATCAGTGACTTCACAAAACACACCCCAAATGTGTTTACAACAAAGTTTGTTTCCAATCTTTACTGAAATCTGATGACCTTGAAATTTTTGTTTTCTTTATATACCATATAAATTATTAAAGGTAATGCACTCGTGATAATTTTCGTTCAATCTACACCCCGTGGAGAATATTCCAGAATTTTTTCGAAATTTTTTTTTGATAAGTACTTTTCGAGATAATGCCCGGGACAGCGATTTTTCGCGAATTTTTAAAAATAATACAAAGAGAAGTGCGCGCAAGTATAATATTATATATATATATATTTTACTCGTGTTTTCACAAGCTTTCATTTGACACCACACTCGATGACCTAGTAAAAAAAATTTTTTTTCACTTCCGACTTCACCCCCCAAAACTAACCCCTTAAGTCAAAATTTAATTCTCAAAACAACATGGCTCTGATGAGGCCATCAATTCCTATATTATTACCAAATTTTACCTTTCTATGTCAAATAGTTTCGGAGAAAATCGGGTGTGACAGACAGACAGACAGACAGACAGACAGACAGACAGACAGACAGACAGACAGACAGACAGACAGACAGACAGACAGACAGACAGACACCGAAGTGATCTTTATAAGTGTTCCGTACGGAACACTAAAAAGTGATTCCTTCCCTTTCCCTCGTAACACTCGCCCGGCCCGTAATTGCTGAAAATTGCAGGCCAGTACATTTACATTAGACTTTTGGAATTTACAGTTATGACAACTACACCAAACACTTGGTATAGTCGTGATAACTGTTATCTAAGACCGTACATACTAACATAAAAATTGGAACAAAGCATTACCACCTGGTTATTTTTTTTTGATCGTAGCACACGTGCTTTAGAGAAATCCGCTGTAGAAGCGACGCGCATGCGAAAAAAGCGATTCACATTGGTCTTGAATAGCTGTAAATTATACTGGGTGGAAAACACAGTCCTGGGCAATTTATTTCAAAGGGATGATCTTCTCTATATAAAATATTGCTTGAAAAGTGTACGAGAAGTAACAAGCTGAACCTCATATGCATGTGATGTATTAGGGTGACGTATATTAATAGCATGCACTGATCTGGGAGAAATTAAGCGTGCTACAACCATGAACTAATTGTAGAATAGACTCAAGCCGCCAACTGTTCTTCGATGTTCCAAGGTATAACCGTTTCTAGTGAGTTCTGTCATTCCAATCAGGCCAACAGCTCTCTTCTGAATAGAATCCAACAAACGCACTGTATGTTTGGGAGCATAGTCCCAAACATAGGAGCAATATTCTATCGTTGGTCGAATTTGAATGTAAAGCTTTCTTGTTCGAAATAGTATTCCCAGCTTTTGAGAAGCTGTCTTTGCTATGCTTGCAACATGTCCATGCCAAGACAGATTTGCTCCAAAATTAACGCCCAATAACATGAGAGATGATGCTAAACGAACGGAGTGTCCCGACATAATTATGTCGGGTTCCGCAACGTTACATTTTTTGGAAAAAATTGCAGCCTAGGTTTTTATAGCATTAAGTTCTATCTGGTTACTGTCACCTCAAGATGGGGTTCTTCCAGGTCTTTATAAAAATGAACGACTTCTGCTATCTGCGGATATTTGCTGAGTAGCCGACGTTTTGATTTTTTTTTTTTAATTAAACTTACAAGTCCCGATAGCATAATTAGTAGACCACTAGTATAGAAAGCTGTTAGATGTTTTAAAGGCTATAAATGTATAAAATGTGCTGGTGATCATCTGACTAATGATATTCCAGAAGATGCAGAAGTAAGATTTGTTTAAGTTGCTATAAAAACGATATGGCAAATTTAACACAGAAAAATTAGATACACAAAAATACGAGAATCACATAAGATAATCTCTGGAGTAGAATTAAAGCTAGAGCAAGTAACTCAACTGAGATAAGAGTAAATGGTTTTGAAATGCAATATAAGGTTTAATTTTCGAAGCTAAAACAGACAAGAACGGAATAAGCACATGTGAGGTGAGTATTTTTACTAAAATTATCCAGGAATTTTAAACATTGGTTACTATCAGGGATATTTCAAGAATTATAAAAGATTACAGTTTAATTTTTTAAAATTTTAATACAAAATAGGAAAAGACAATAGCGTTCAACTTCATAGACAGATATATTTCCGTGACATTATCAAGGAAAGTTAATGTAAAAGGTAGGAAATAGATGTTCAGGTATATTTTTAATGTTTACGTCAATAAGGGAGATGTATAAAGTTTAGTGGTTTTAAATTAACAGAAATATTATAATTATTAAATTAAACGTAAAAAACCGGTCAAGTGCAAGTTTAAACTTGCGCAACTAGTGTTCCGTACGTTGATTGCTTTTAAAATAAAAAAAATTTGTTACAGAGGTATAAAGTGACTTCACAAAATACACCCCAAATGAGTTTTCAACAAAGTTTGTTTCCAATCTTTACTGAAATCTGATGACCTTGAAATTTTTGTTTTTTTTATATACCATATAAATTATTAAAGGTAATGCACTCGTGATAATTTTCGTTCAATTTACACCCCGTGGAGAATATTCCAGAATTTTTTCGAAATTTTTTGATAAGTACTTTTCGAGATAAGGCCCGGGACAGCGATTTTTCGCGAATTTTTAAAAATAATACGAAAAAAAGTGCGCGCAAGTATAATATTATATATATATATTTTACTCGTGTTTTCACAAGCTTTCATTTGACACCACACTCGATGACCTAGTAAAAAAAATTTTTTTTTCACTTCCGACTTCACCCCCCAAAACTAACCCCTTAAGTCAAAATTTAATTCTCAAAACTACATGGCTCTGATGAGGCCATCAATTCCTATATTATTACCAAATTTCACCTTTCTATGTTAAATAGTTTCGGAGAAAATCGGGTGTGACAGACAGACAGACAGACAGACAGACAGACAGACAGACAGACACCGAAGTGATCTTATAAGTGTTCCGTACGGAACACTAAAAAGGACTTGTATCAATTCTCTTCTTTTCGGTAAGTTTGTTTTACTTACTTTGATATTTTGATATTACTTATTCTGATGTATACTTACAGCTTGAATGAATTTAAAATAGATAAAATCTATTGTTTTAGTAATCGTTTACCCTCATTTTTCTTAATTCAAATTTATTTTCTCGATTGGAACTCGGTATTTATTTTGAAAGCAAACTCAAATTTAATTTTAAACAATATTTTTTTCTAGCCCTTGTCTGTGAAATGAATGAAATGTTAATTACAGTCTGTGGTGTCATTTAGTCATAAAATGTGTCTCTGTCAACATATATTTTATTGCCAAAGAATAGTATTGAGGCTAGCCCTAAGTTGTTTTATTACATAAAATATAGTATAAAGTAATAAAGGTTTTTTTAAATTAAAAATTGAGCTCAGAAAGTCGAAAATCCAGGTTTAAATTCTGATTGAAGTAAAAACTGCTAACTATTTATTATTACTTTTGATTGTGTTGTCCGCTAAAATAAAAAATATTTCTAAATAGTATACCTGTTGTTTTTGCTTTCTCTGAAATAACTATAAATTATGTCAATTCTGAAATTATTAAAAACCTCAAATTAGATTTTGACGTTGGTACATTAAAAAGTTATCCACCATTTTGGTATAAATGGGAGTGTGGATGACGCGTAAGAAAAAAATACAACTTTTTTATATCGGTTTTTCATTAATAAAAGGCATTTATTGATACCCAAGATGCAAAATATACTGTATATTCTATATTATATTTCCAGATTTACATCTAATTAGACCTTTCAAATTGTTAACAACTTTTATTGAGTAAAAGGTTTACCAAGTGAGAAAGGACCCCGCACTATTTCTTATGGAATGGCTGAATTTCTGATATGTTGTAGTTCTTAGCTTTCTGAACAAAAGTGTCCATCGGAACAACCTTCAAAAATGAGCAGATTTCGAGTTATTTTCAATTTAAGTATTAATAAAATTCATTTGATAACACAAGTCTACAAAAAAAAAAATTGAGAGCTGTTTTGGTTTTTTTTGCGTAATTCTTATGTTTTTGGGTGTACTGAATCCGAAAATGACTTTCATTTTGTCATAGAACGTCACGTTTTCTGACAATGTAGGTATCTATGTTAAACAAGTTATCATCTTAAAATAAAAGATAAAAGACTAAAAAATTTTTTTTTAATTTATAATTGCGTAACAAAACTTATTTTTTTAACTAAAATACATTCATTAGTAAGCACTAAACACATTTCTTTTTCCCAGTGAGACTCCTTTTGGTACATTTTCGCTTGTAGGAAGCATCTGGAAGGTCTTTCTTAAGCGTCCAACAGTAGTCTGCCATCAATGAGACGCTCCATCTTCCCTGGTATCTTTTTTCCATCTCCTTAATATTAAGTGAAATCGTTCACCTTGCTCTTCACTCAGATCTCCTAAATTTTCTGGAAAGTAGTCGAGGTGGGAATGAAGAAAATGTACTTTTAAACTCATTAGGCAACCTAAAGCTTGAAATGCTTTTAACATTCTTTTGACGATTTGTTTGTAGTTAGGGTCTTTGTTATTGCCTAAAAATTTCTCTATGACCTCTTTAAAGGCAATCCACCCTTCTCTTTGAGGATCCGTCATGGTTGTGATGAATTGTGGATCAGCCATAAGCCGTCTAATATCTGGTCCAACGAAAACACCTTCCTTCAACTTTGCCTCCAAGAGGCCTGGAAACTTTGATATTAAGTATTTGAAGCAATTTCCATCTCTTGGAAGTGACTTTACAAATTGCTTCATCAATCCCAGTTTTATGTGAAGCGGTGGTAGAAGAACTTTATAAGGAGGTACCAAAGTTTCATGCAAGACGTTCTTTTCGTCAACTTTAAGCTCCCTCGGAGGCCAACACTTTTTGGTCCAGTGATTTGCTCGGTCTCTACTATCCCATAGACACAAAAAGCAAGGGAATTTGGTAAACCCAGATTGTTGTCCGAGCAACATGCCCAAGATTTTTAAATCACCGCACACTTGCCAACCGTGGTCTTTATATTTTAATTTGCCAAGAACCGATTCCAAGTTCTTGTAGGTTTCCTTGAGGTGTACGGAATGACCGACAGAAATGGAAGCATAGAAACCGCCATTGTGAAGCAGAACTGCTTTAAGGCTTCTTTTTGAAGAATCTATGAAAATACGCCACTGTGCTGGATCGTATGAGATCTTAAATGTATCCATCAAACCTTCAATATTGGTACAATAAACCAACTCGTCCTCTTGGGCAAAGTAGGAAGTGAACTGCTTCTCACGATATCTAAACCAGGAGGAAGACACTCCCGGCAAAAGTAAGTTCCTGCTTTTGAGCCTTGATCCAAGCAACTCAGCAGCGTTTTTGGGAAGATTCAAGTCTCTTACCAAATCATTTAGCTCGCCCTGGGAAAACAATTTCGGACTGCTGTCATCTTCAAATTGAAAACTTGTCTTGTCATTGGGTTCAGGTACAGCACCATCTTCGTCAGAACTTGGAATCTCTTCCAAGGTAGCAGGGGCCTTGGGCACTGGTATTTCGGTCCCATGAGGGATGGGACGAATAGCTGATTGCAGATTGGGGTATGAAATGGACTGCTTCCATTTTGAATTATACCCTTTCACATTACACGAACAAAAGTAACAATCATCACTATCGTTCTTGTGCTCGCGCCATACCATAGGAATCGCATATCGGAAAGCTTTTTTCTTGCCCTTAAACCAATTTCGAAGGTCTTCAACACATCGTTTGCAGACTTTATGAGGTGCCCAAACTTTATCCTGATCTCCAAGTTTTAAGCCAAAATACGTGAAGTATACTTTTTTTACAAAGTCCGTAATATTAAGTTGTTGCTTTAATACCATATATTCGCCACAAATATAACAGAAACTGTCAGACGAATTCACACACTTCGGCACAGATGACATTGCACTATATTGAACCAAGATCTATAAAACAATGACGAGTTAACACGTAATTGTACCGCGCCACTTTCTACACTATCGGAGCGCGCACGTTCTGGTTACAACGTTTATGTTTGTTAATTTACCTCACACAGGGCGTTCTTTATTTAGAAAGTAATGATAGTTATGGCCTGTATACATTTAAAAACAGTAATCAAAATAAAATTGTACCTATTTATTTATGACTTCAAGTTAGCCCAAAAAAAAACCCTTTTTTATAATAAAATTTTGCGTTTTGCAAAATAACCTGACGTTCTGGAATTTTTTGAGTATTTTTTTAGTTTTCAGAACACCTAAATACATAGAAATCAGTTGAAAACATCCAGACAGCATTTTTGTTGCAGACCTGTGTAATTAATGAAGACACAAGAAAAAAAAAGCACCATTAACCATTCATTCATATCTATATGTATTTTGCGGCGCTAAAACCAAATTCGAGGTCTAAATTAAGTTATTACGTCATCATTTCAACTTCGATATCGGGGTATTTTTGCGGTGTTGCAATAGAATCCGAATTTTTTCCTTGTGTCTTTAATTTAATAATTATCAAAATGGTTATAAAAAATGGATTTTATTAGTACTTAAATTAAAAATAACTCGAAATCTGCCCATTTTTGAAGGTTGTGCCCATGGATATTTTTATTCAGAAAGCTGAGGACTAAAACATATAAAAAATTCAGCCAATTTAACCGAAACCAATTTTTCCTGAAAAAAGGAGGTCCTTTGTTTCCTTAGACTTGTGAAAGTTATTAATTATTTTATGTAAGTGAAGTTACTCCTGAGGGTGAATGCAGTAAAGTCTTAATTATTTTTCTAGAATTTAAAAGTATACAAAAACAAAAACACACCTTATTGTGATTTTATAAATAATTTTATTATTTTCGATGACATGTAACACGTAAGCTGGGAAATTTTTGGTCTGACACGTAGATGTTGTCCTTTTCAAAAAATCAATATGATTTTTAGGAAGTACCAACCTTCAAACGATACGTGTCAAAATTTCATGATATTTCGACGATTAGTTTACCAGTTATAGTGGTTTTAATGTCGCTACTTTTGATATTTAAAAAACAAAGGAAAAAAACCAAATTCCGTGTGTTGATTAAACACTGTTTTTGATGGGAAAAAAATACTGTTCAAGCAAACCAATGGCTTGATAAGTATTACGGGGACTCTGCCCCTGGAAAATATCTCATCATTAACTGGTATGCTGAATGTAAACGCTGTTGTACAGATACAAACGATGTTAAACGCTCTGGACGCCCAAATGAAGTAGTTATACCGGAAAACATCAAAAAAATCCAAAAAATTATTTTGGATAACCGTAAAGTAAAATTGCGTGAGATAGCTGGCACCCTTAAGCTATCAAAAGAACGTGTTGGTCATATTTTGCATGAACATTTGGACATGAGAAAGCTCTGTTCGAAATGGGTACCAGGTTTGCTAAGAGTGGACCAAAAACAACAACGTGTTGACGATTCTGAGCGCTGTTTGGATCTGTTTAAGCGCAATAAAAGGATTTTTTTATGCGATATGTGACAATGGATGAAGCATGGATCCACCACTACACATCGGAATCAAATCGGCAGTCAGTGGAGCGGACAGCAACCGGTGAAAGACGCCTGAAGCGACCAAAGACACAACAGTCGGCTGGGAAGGTTTTGGCCTCTGTATTTTGGGATGCACATGGAAGAATTTTCATCGACTATGCTGAGAAGAGAAAAATCATCAATAGCGAATATTATATAAAGTTATGCGTTTGACGGCAGAAATCGCAAAGAAACGGCCCCAAATGAACAAGAAAAATGTGCTCTTTCGTCAAGACAATGCACCGTGTCACAAGTCAATGGTTACGATGGCAAAATTGCATGAATTGAAGTTCGAATTGCTACCTCATCCACCGTATTCCCAAATTTGGCCCCCAGCGACTATTATCTATTCGCAGACCTCAAAAAAATGCTCGCAAGAAAGAGATTTGGCTCCAGTGAAGAAGTTATCGCCGAAACTGAGGCCTATTTTGAAGGCAAAGACAAATCCTTCTACAAGAAAGGTATACAAATGTTAGAAAAGCGTTGGACTGATTGTACGCTCTTGAAGTCGAATTTTGCAAGAAAAAAAAATGTGTATTAAGTAGTTAGATCAAAAACTTTTCAGACAGAGGTTTGCTTCTCGTGATTTTATAATAATATTCATCAACTAATGCGATTATTTTATTGATTAAGAGAGACATATGAGAGATTTAGTACACAATATATACATAAATTAATATTGAAAACCCCTATTCAGTGGATAGAGCTAGAGCTCTACAGGATATTTCGTTTAAATCCTAGTATCAAGAACAACTATAGAAAAATAATAATAAATGGAGTTTAATAATAATTTTGACCATGAAGTGTTATGTTTCTTTTAGCATGTATGCCAATGGTAGTATTAAATGAATATACCAAATACAATTGACTCAAATTTTGATAATAATTTGGACAGTCACAATGCTTAAAATCAAAATTTTATTATTTTATAGTATGCCAAATTAAAAGAACTATACTTTTTCGGTTTAAAAAAATGCATCTGAAGCCATATTTAAAGCACAGTAAAATAATTATTCTCTTAAAACAATAATTATTGGAAGCTGTTATTTTTCACATAGGCATAATTATTATATTTTTAAACATTGGTTACTTAACTTGAAAATGGTTATTTTAATAAACAAACAATTCTCGGATTACCTTTACATGTTTGCCTCGCTATTCGCGAAAGCAAATTGACGGGATTTATTATTTATTATTTTATTTTTTATTCTATGCTGCGCATGATACCCAATACGTTGCCAATAATGTTTGGAATAAATTTCCTGGGTGCATTGTTGAACGTAGATTTTGTTTCTTTTTTAAAAATGTTTATAATACCTATAAGAAAATATATTTTAGCATAATGGTATTATTTAACAAAACTTTCTGTTGTTTTCTACTTAAAAATCATATTAGTGTAAAAAAAAGGATAACCGGAATGCTTAACTCAATTTTTTGGCAAAATAATAGCTCAAAGAAAATAAAATTATATATATGATACCATTGCAAAAAGTAATTTAGCTTACGAAAGTGAAGTCTGGCAGAAAAATATGACTAGAAAACTTTTATCTGCAAAAATGGACTACCTTCGAAGAGCAGCTAGAGTTTCTAGGGAAAGAATACAGAATGAGGAAATAAGGCGACGTAGGAACAGAGCTAATACCATTCTAGAACACATACAACAAAAACAACTAATATGGTACGTTGTTATTAGCAGAACGGATGAGAGTAGAATACCAAAAAAAGTTATGCCATGGAGACCACCAGAGAGAAAACGTAGAAGCAGACTCCAAATTTCATGGATGATGGGAGTGCAGAAAGCTAGGTCAGAAAGAAATTTTAATAAGGGAGAATGGAACAATCGAAAGACTTGGAGATTGGATACTAGAAGGCGACCTCATATATATATATATATATATATATATATATATATATATATATATATATATATATATATATATATATACATACATATATATACATATATATATATATATATATATAGATATATATATATATATATATATATATATATATATTATATATATATATATATATACACCACTGAAAATGGACAAACTTCAAGTACTTATTCCATATTGGCGCATCATCGTGGTGAGATACAATAAATTGTACCTAAACCTAGAAAACATGCCTGCCCTCAATTGGAGGCCGTCTATAGCCACAGACTGACAGAGGAATGGTTAGGAAATTTCCAACATTTACCGCAAGCAGCGCGATTCGACAAAGGTACCACTTCATGCATATATATATATATATATATATATATATATACATATATATATATATATATATATATATATATATATATATATATATATATATATATATATATATATATATATATATATATATATATATATATATATATATATATGTATATATATATATATATATATATATATATATATATATATATATATATATATATATATATATATATATATATATATGTATATATGTATATATATATATATATATGTATATATATATATATATATATACATACATATACATATATATATATATATATATATATATATATATATATATATATACATACATATATATATATATATATATATATATATATATATATAAACTTTACAGAAAGAACGGAAAAGGAGTGCCGGGTCATTAACCAATTTTTTATTTTTTGTTTTCTATATTGCTAATAACACGTGTTCATAATATAATCGGTAGCCTAAATCCGCCTTAAGTTCCAAAACCGCAAATCCTTTTTTGACAAAACTTTCATTTCAAAGTTTTAGTCAAAAGTTGTTAAAACTTGGCAACATTCCTTTCAAGTTTCACAGAGTCGTGGGCGACGTTTTCTTCATTAGGGGAACGCTACTTACATAAATTAGTTTATTTTCCGCCTTTTGTTAAAGTTGCGAAAACGTTCGCGACTCGTCTCTGTTCGGGACCGTTTCAATTTGAAAATTAAATTAAAGTATTTCTTTGGAACTTAATTTGCACGAGGTAAGGAATTTTAACAGCCAGCGATGGTAGTATACAAAAACAGTTTTTAATCGGGTAATTTTGTTAATAGTAGATACGGTATAACCTTATTTCTTCCCAGAATCTTAGTTATGTGTGTCCATTCCTTATTTTGTTTTTCAAATAAAAAATGGGTATTATGTACAAAAGAATGCGACTACAAAGATACGATAAAAAAGCAGTAGAGAAGGTTTAATAATGTAGCCAAATTTAATAATCGGCCAAGTGCAAGTCAGACTTGCGCAATTTGTGTTCCGTACATTGATTGCTTTTTAAAATATAAATTTTTGTTATGGGGTTTTATTTGGGGATATAAGACTTCACAGTGACTTCACAAAACACACCCCAAATGAGTTTTTTTTTCCGATCTTTACTGAAAACTAATGACCTTAAAATTTTTGTGTTTATATATACCACATAAATTATTAAAAGTAATGCACAATGCATAATTTTCGTTCAACCTACACCCTGTGGAGAATATTCAAAATTTCTTGCTTAGTACTTTTCGAGATAAGGGGGAGGGACAGCGATTTTTCGCAATTTTTTTAAAAATAATACAAAGAAAAGTGTGCGCACGAATTACATTTTATATATTACAGAACTTGAGTTTTTACAAGCTTACATTTGACACCCCACTCGATGACCTGGTAATTTTTTTTTTCACTTCCGATTTTACCTCCCAAAACTAACCCCTTAAATCAAAAGTTAACTTTCAAAACTACACGGCTCTGATGGGGCCATCAATTCCTATATTAGTTCCAAATTTCCACTTTCTATATTTAATAGTTTCGGAGAAAATCGGGCGTGACAGACGGACAGGCACCGAAGTGATCTTATAATTGTTCCATTATTCAATTATATGCCACAGATGTATTGCGATTATAGCAATTTAGCCTATAGGCATAGCCACATATATAATTCGTGTTAATTCCCGATCAGAAATAAAACTAAATTCATTGGCATCAAAAATTGAACGGAGTTCATATTTCGGAAATTACTTATTGCGTTCCCATTCATTGAATCATTACTGGATACGCGTTTTAGTCGTTTCACTACTGATTAGCTGAGCTAGAATTGACAGAGAAGAGAGCAAAATTCAGTATCCTTAACTTTATATTTACGTAATGTATCTGTGATTAATTTAACAATATGTGGTAGATACGATATATTGATAACCACTGCTCATATCCTGTTATTACATGGAAAAACGTCAGAAAAATTATTTTTTCTAGACTGCTTCAATAGACAAGAGTCTAGTGACTTAAAATTTAATTTTACCAGGCGCTTACCAGTCGCAGATCATAGATCAATGACCTTTTGGTTCGTTAAATGAACAGTTTCGTGTGAAACACGTAAACAAAGTCTTAAGACTATTTTAAATTATTCATCTTGATTGGTTAAGAACCTGATGCCATCTATTATTGAGTTTATTAAACCGCCATTTAAACTAATACAATGAAAGTCAAGGGAAGTTTAACTTCTGAAGATGAATACTTCTTTGATTATATTTTTAAAGTTGGTAATATATATTTATTTTTATAATAAATTGTAAATTAAAATATTTGCCTCATGAAAATTTCCTGATCGATTTTCATACCAAATATAGTAAACACAGCATTAGTTAATTATATTAAAGGATTTTTTTTGGAGAATAGCATGTAAATATATATGTAAAAAACCCATAGAAAAAGAAAGCATCTGGGCGTTTTCGTATATTTTTAAATACTTTGTTAGTTGGTAGATATTTATTTCCGAGTGGTTGAGATCCTTTTTTCCGTTTCAGTATATCACTGTCTTTATTGGAAATCAAGATAGGCCAAGCCTCTTTCTTACAACTTTCAAAGTACAACAAATTTCAGATAGTGAATGTATACTTATTCTATCTTAACCTAAGCTCTTATAATAGGAATCTTATACTAACTTAAGCTAGGAAATGTGTTTATATATATATATATATATATATATATATATATATATATATATATATATATATATATATATATATATATATATACATGAGTTTCTTAATGCTAGGACTTAGAACTAAGACTAAAACTACCTTACACTAAGACTTACGCTAACTTAAACAAGGATGTAACAATGACTTAGATTAGGACTAATTTAAACTTAACCTAGATTGACAATCTTCTTGTCACGGTGGGTGAGGGGGGTCATCGTCTTCGTCCGAGAGCAGCGGGTCCGACGGTCTCGGGAACAGGCGGCTGGCGTGAGGTGGGAGTCGGAAGGCGTCCCTGAAGCACGGGTTGGGGTGCTGGGACGCCTTCTCCAGGAACTTCTGTTGGGTTTTGCTCATGTGTGCCTTTACGGTAGGCACACCTAGGTCCCTATGGAGTTGTCTGTTTCTCATGAACCATGGGGCTCTCGTGATCATCCTCAGGGCCTTGTTCTGCACTGCTTGAAGCTGAGCTCTCCTTGTTTTGGAGAGCTGGCACCAGGTGGGGCAGGCGTACGTGAGGCCTGCCTTTAGGATGGTGTTGTAAACCAGAAGCTTGGTCCATGGCAGCAACTTACTGGAGTGATTCAGGATGGGATTGAGTTTCCCCAGTAGTTGCTTCGCCTTCTTGGTTGCAGTACAAAATTGGTCCTTCCAGACGAGTTGTAAGTCGAACTGGACGCCCAGGTACTTGATGGTCTTGGCCCATTGGATGCGGAAGTCTTGGAGCTGGAGATGTCCATGAGAAGTGCCGCTGCCCCTGAAGAAGACGATGGCTTGAGTCTTGGCGGGGTTGAGTTTGATCCTCCAGCGGTCAAACCAGGAGTCCAGGATGTCGGGGTGGCGCTGAAGTTTGCTGGTGATGAGGCGGTTACTTCTGGAGTGGGTGATAATGGCGGTGTCATCAGCATAAAAGAGAAAGTTGGTCTGATCCGATTTGGGAATGTCAGCTGTGAAAATGTTAAAGAGGTGGGAGGAGAGGACGGAGCCTTGTGGGACTCCGGTTCTGATGGCCTTGACTTCGGAAATGGCCGTTTCGACTCTGACTTGAAAGGTTCTGCCAGAGAAGAAGAACTGAATGAGTTTTGTTATGACAGGGGGATAGCCGTGTTGAATCAATTTCAGAACGAGGCCTTCGTGCCAGACTCGGTCGAAGGCCTTTGATACGTCGAGAAACACAGCTCCAACTTTCTGGTGTTTGTTGAAGCTGTTAGAAATGGTTTGGGCGAGTATAGTGTACTGGTGAGTGGTGCCATGAAGAGGTTTTCCGTTTCAGTAAATTTATAAGTTATATCATCTAATGTGTGTATACTTTGCTACATAGCAGCTACTGATCTTCGCTTTTAATTAATGTATAATGAAAAGAAAAAGACGATGTTCTAATCTATGAAATACTTGTAACGCGTAGCTGTTTGCGGTAGCTGAGTACAATCAGTTATATAAATAAATGCGTAGAAATAAGGTTAGGAATCTAAAAGTGATATATAAATCACCGTGCGTTAGCAATCCTGTAGCTAATCATGTAACTTACTTCATTTGTTATTTACAATTTGCTATATTTTGAAATAATCACTTAGTTAATGTAGTAATTAATATAACATGTTTGCTATATTCTCACATTCTTTTCTGGGAGGAGTGAAGCTTTCTTTATTAATCGATTACTTTCCATGAAAGCATTTATAGAAAAGGCTCAAATCACCAACCATTCTTCCACGTTCTAGTTAATTAAGATTTCTGGTGAATTTCCGATTCCCAATTGGATGAATCGCTATCTTTTAGATGGAATGAAGCAAATGAAGAATATGTTTGGGGGCAAAATTGGCAGTAGTATTGGGTTGTAGAGCTAAGTATAACATTAAGAGCTGGTATGGAGTAAACAGCTTTCTAATAGAAAATTATTTTTCAAATTTTTAAGAAACTTCCGTTGAAATGCCAAAGTTCTGTTGATGCTATTAAACATACAAACATATCCCTGCTGGTTGGGTTAGTATAGCGTTCAATTCTATTTGGCCATTGTCACCTTAAGACTTTGTGTTATTGTAATATATAAAACTTTGCCTAGTCTGCAGAAAAAAAAGTAAATATTTGGGCATCCAGAATACTTACATGTAGTGGAAAGTCCAGAGACTTTCCGAGAGAGATAGCAGCACAAACAAAAAATGGCTTGAGAAGTGTTATGGCACATCTGCTCCGTCGAAAGCATCTATATGTCTATGGTTTAGTGAACTCAAATGCGGTTGTACCAGCATCAATGATGGACCATGTTCTGGACGTCTAAGTGAAGCAGTCACTCCAAGAAACACAAAACAAATTCACCATATTGTTCTGAATGACCACAAAGTGAAAGTGAAAGAGATAGCTGACATCGTGAAGGTATCAACAAGACGCGTGAGGCATATTTGGCATGAATAATTGCATATGAAAAAGCTATGAGCCCGATGGGTGCCACGCACTCTCATGGTTAATCTTATGGCACTGTTTCTGTGTAATCCAAACGGGTTTGTGTATCGATTCGTAATAATGGACGAAACATGGATCCAGCACTACACGCCTGAGTCCAACAGGCAGTTCGCTGGAGTGACAAGAACTGCAAGAAAGCCGACCATAGCGTCCAAAAACAGAAACATCAAATGGAAAGGTTTTCGCAAGTATTTTTTGGAATGTGCATGGAATAATACTGATCGACTAACTTGAGAAGGGGCGAACAATCACCGGAGACTGTTTAAATGGTGAAATCAAGAAAAAAAGGCCATATTTTGCGAAAATAAAGTGTTGTTTCACCAAGATAATGCACCAGCTCACAACTTCATAAAATTGATAGTTAAATTGGCCTATGAATGCTTCCTCATGCATCGTATTCGTCAGATCTGGCCCCTAACGATTATTACCTGTTTCCAAATTTGAAAAGATGGCTCCAAGGACAGAGATTTGGCTCAATGCAGAAGTTGAATGAGAAACGGGTTTATTCTAGGGAGTTCGACAAATCGTACCATATGAAAAGTATCTAAATGTTGGAAGATCGCCAGAATAAATGTACCGCTCTATAAACTATGTTGAAGAATAACATCGATTTTTGGCAAAAACATCATTTTTCCTTCAAAAGTCAAAAAGGCACGTTTCACCCCATGTAATAAATGAAGAAACAAGTGTGCTACCAGCAAAGTAATAAATTTGTTTTTAATCTATTATAGTACGATAAATGTACAGAAGAGGAAGAAGATAGTATAAAGCCTTAGGCTACATCGTCGTTGATAGTAAAATAATAAGGATGTTGAAAAGAAATTTCTAATTGCTACTTGCAAAGCACGATATTTCTGTGGAAACCCGGGATCTATGAACAATAACTCTCAGACATGCATACAAATATTTAAATTTTAATTTTCGGATTAACGTTATTGAACTTCCGTCCCATTAACAGCAATATAAATAAAAATTTAATTTATGTTTACATATACTTCTAACAATTAGAAATTCACAACAACGGTAATTACATAAAAATTAAAGTCATTAACGAACGTGACATTTTACTTAAATTAAATTAAAAGCGAGTTTAGAATACAAACAAATATTATGTAATTTGTTATTATTTGTTCATTTTTGTTTTGTAATAAAATATGGATAGATTGAAATAGATCAATTAAGAAAGTATTAAAAACTCATTATAAAAAAAATATGCGATTGGTATTAAGAAACTATAAAGTTTCAATTTTATCTGTTACTAGGTAGTGTCTGTGGCTCCGCCTGCGTTGATTAGGTGATTTGCATCATTGACTTAATGAAGGACAAAAAATACAAATCAACCGAAATACGATTGCTTATTTTATACGTGTTTGCCATAAGAGTTGTATAAAAATCGACTACGTCATAACTTTATAAAATAAGTTGGTACACCTTCGCCATCTATTTTAAACTTGGTTATGTTTCTTAGATTTCAAAATACTTTTCCATATTTCTGCATTTTTGAGATAGTTTAATAAATGTCGTACTCTTCAAAGTTCTCAAGTTATGCCCGATCATACACTCACGCCATTGCGTGGGCTTGTTCAATAGGAGGAGGGTATATAGATATAAAAGGCCTTTTTTTAAAGGAAAAAAAGAGAACACTAAAGGCGGAGTTAATTATGGAGGGGAAACGTCAGTTGATAGACAGGGGGCGTCAAGCAACATTCAGGGGGCAGCGAAACCCCTTGCACTGGAATTCAAAAAGAACGCTTATTAGAGTGGAACTGTAAAAACTTACACTATCTTTAAAAATTGATGATCGTGGAAGGGGGAAATTTTTCGACAAAAGAGAACTCCTACCTACAGTAGAACTCTAAAAACTTACATCCAAGTCGAAAATCGATAACCGTGAATATTTTTCACAATATCACATATATATATATATATAATATATATATATATATATATATATATATATACATATATATATATATATATATATATATATATATATATATATATATATATATATATGTATATATATATATACATATATATATATATATATATATATATATATATATATATATATATATATATATGTATATATATATATATATATATATATATATATATATATATATATATATATATACATTTACATATATATATATATATATATATATATATATATATATATATATATATATATATATATATACATTTTTCCCATCTTTCGGGCAATTTGTGAATACCACGCCAGTAAAAATCTTCCCCTTTTGCTGCGAACCATTCATCGAGCCATTTTTTTCACATCTTCGTACGAACCAAAGCGCTGCTCAGCAAGTGCGTGACCCATCGATGCAAACAAGTGGTAATCGGAAGGAGCCAAGTCTGGTGAGTAAGCTGCATGGGATAGAACTTCCCAGCTGAGTGCTTCCAACGTGTCGCGAACTGGTTTTGCCGTATGTGATGGAGCATTGTCATGAAGAAATGACTTTGTGTTGCCTCTTTCGGTATTCTGGCCTTTTTTCAAGCAGCGAACAGTTCAAATCGGTCAATTGTTGTTAGTAACGTTTAGTATTAACCGTTTCCCCCGGTTTTAACAGCTCATAATAGACCACGCCCCTCTGGTCCCACTAAACACAGAACATCGTCTTTCTGCCAAAGCGATTCAGTCTTGCGGTCGATGTGGATGGTGCGCCTGGGTCTACCCATGATTTTTTGCGTTTGGGATTCTCAAAATAAATCGACTTCTCATCCCCTGTAACTATACGATGCAAAAACGACTTCCTTTTGTACCGAGCGAGCAAAATGTCACACGTGTTTTCCATTTGCCTGTAGTTCAACTCATGTGGTACCCATCTACCGGTGTTCTGAATCTTTCCCATCTCTCGTAGCCGATTGGAAACAGCTTGTTGACTAACGCTCAATTGCTTGACTAGTTGTTTTTGTGTTTGCGAATCATCTTCGTCCAACAATGCTTGCAATTCCACATCTTCTATTCGTATTTTTTGGCGGTTTTCCACGTTCGTTGTTTGCAACATCGAAGTCACTACTTTTGAAACGCTGAAACCATTATTCCCACGTACCTTGCGATGGAGCATGTTTACCATAAACTTCTCGATGTAATCGGTATGATTCAACAGCAGTTTTCTTCAAATTAAAACAAAAAATTAATGCTGTCCGCGAATGGTCTTTGTTCGGTATAAATTTCGACATATTGAACACAACACTATGCACACACTTTTCCAATCTATCACTCATGCGCGTCTGACACTTGTTGATGACACAACAAAACGGCGCAGTGTCAAATCTGCATTGGTGCACCATCTGTTGTCTGAAATCCGCATTTCATACTTGTACACCCGATATAAACCCAATCGAGAACGTGTAGTCCAGTGATTCCCAAAGTGGTTCAGGTGGACCCCCAGGGGTCCACGGGAGACTCGACGGGAGTCTACATTGGCGTGAAAAAAAAAAAAAATGGGGGTTCACAAGTTGTAAGTGGGGTCTACGAAAATTAATCTGGTTTCGATAGTAAAGAACAAAAATGTTGGCTTGGCTTTACCTGTCAATGTAGGCAGATAATACACTACTCAAAAAAATTAAGGGAGCAAAAAAGAATTCTAAATTTTTCGGTGATTTTTGACAGGCTGTATTTCGGTGAAAAATGGTCGTATTGAGACTTTATATATATATATATATATATATATATATATATATATATATATATATGTTACAATAGAGGTTTTTACGGATGGTGGAATGTAATACATTAAAATTCCGAATTTCAATCCGTTCGTCTAACTATGACACACACAACATGCATACTCAGAGAAGCCTTAGAAATCAAAAAGAATGGATAGCTAAATAAGCGAGATGATACGCTGAATATCTCCACTACATGGAAGGGTCTATTGCTAAACCAAGGAATAACCAAAATATCGAGAAGGCACCAGTCAGCATAGCGCCGGAACCTGTAATTACCACCCAGTCGGACGAACCGTTCCGACCCCCTCCACCTACAATCTGCGTAGACGCCGACCTATAAAAGACGGCGACCACACGTCGGTTTCTCAGTTAGCGTCGAGCGGCAGCAACAGCAAGATCATAGTATCGAGTAGCAGCAGCAGCGAGAGCCCTTGAAAATGCCAAATGAGATTTTGGCGAAACGTCGTGCAAATTCATTGTTAGACGAACGGATTAAAACCCGGAATTTTAATGTCCCTTTTGTCTGTGGAAATACTTAAAAAGGCACTAACCATAGGCAAAGGCGAGAGGGTCGCCTACGTCCGTATCGGATATGGCATAGAGAATAGTGGGTAGTCTGCTGAAATATGAACTTTATCCATTTTCAATGGTTTTGCATTGAACAACATTTGGACCCTTATCGAATCGCGCTGCCTTTGCTCAATGCTGAAGTTCTCTTTCCTTGTTTGTCTATTCTAGCTCGACTGATAAGCTATGATACGGCCAAACGCGTCTCGTGATGGATTGACAACTAAGAGGACAATGGGTAGACTGCTGAAATATGGAGTTCGTCCATTTTCAATGTCAAACGTCTAAAATCTCTTTATTATTTGAAAAATCAGTACATAGATACTTCGGCTTACAGAGTTTTTTTAAATGTTACAAATACGATTTATTAAAAAAATGTCCATTTACAAAACCTTTCAGTTGACTGGTGCTGTGTCACATGGTAAGCCCTCGTACCTCTTGATGAGTTGGTTTCATCATTTTCAGATAATACTTTACATAATGCTATGTTTGTTATTTTTTAAAATAATTTTGTTACTTACTGTTTTATTTTTGCTTAGTTGCTCTGTGTTTTTGTTGAGAAAAATAATTGCTAAAAACTCAATATATGCATTACTATGTATTACTTATTTTAAGTATATTTCTCTCCCTCTCACTCTCTCATTTTCACTCGTCTGTTTATTCATCCTTCCTTCTCACTCTTTCTTGTGTTTATTTTACTCTATTTACATGTGTTGATATTTACAATTTCCTATACATATATACATTTTTTTTATACATATATACGAGGCTGGTTTGAAAAGTCCGTGCAAAAATAAAAACTACTTATGTGTTTGGGGTAAACCTTTTTTATTTTTCGACATAGTCTCCTTTTGGGCTTATACACTTCGTCCAACGATGTTCTAGTTTGTTGATCCCTTCCGAATAATAGGATTTGTCCAAGTCTGCAAAATATCCATTAGTGTCTGCAATCACCTCCTCGTTTGAATAAAATCTTTGTCCCGCCAGCCATTTCTTCAAATGCCAAACACAAAGAAATAGACCAATATGTCTGAAACTTGGTGTGCGTTCATTCAAAAGATGCTACTAACTAAAAATGACCTCGATACGCGCCGATGGTGCCATCTCTCGGACTTTGCACGGACTTTTCAAACCAGCCTCGTACATATAAATTGTGTTTACATATTTTTTAAACTGGTTATGATTTTGTTTCATTTTGAACACTTACACCAGTTTTAAGTGATCCGTACAGAACACTTATTAAACACTTCAGTGTGTGTCCGTCTGCCTGTCTGTCACACCAGATTTTCTCCGAAACAATTTGATATAGAAAGTTGAAATTTGGCACTAATATAGGCATTAATGGACATATCAGAGCCGTGTAGTTTTGAAAGTTAAATTTTGACTTAAGGGGTTAGACGCAAGCAAGTCGAAAGTAAAAACTAAAATTCGTGGAGTGGGGTGTCAAATGAAAGCTTGTAAAAACACGAGTTCACAAATATATAGGTATAATGTAATACTTGCACATACTTTTCTATGTATTATTTTTAAAAAATTACAAAAAATCGCTGCCGCCCATTATCTTTAATAATTCATCCGGTATATAAAAAAAAAATAAAATTTCAAGGTCTTCAGTTTTCAGTAAAGATCGGAAAAAAACTTTCTTGAAAACTCATTTGAGGTGTTTTGTGAAGTCATTGATCATTTTACACCTCCGTAAAAAAAACAAGTTGGACTTGCACTTGCCGGTTTTTAATTTTTCACTGTCATACAGAGTTTCGCGATTCTCTTCCAGATGTGATAAAAATTTTTCAACGCATTTGTTTTTATCTGATTAATAAACAAATGTAAAAAAAATCATGTAAGGAATAAAAGGAGAAAGCTAGAGATTTGATATTTTCTTAAACGCTTTGTACTTTGAGGAAACAAAACGAATAAGTAATTTATTTGAGAAATTGGAAGAGTCTTTTTGAATTAACAATAATTATTTTATTTATCTACAAAATAACCTACGAGGATGGATGGAAAAGTTTGCGGCCTAGTCAAGAACACAAAATAAAATACGTACAAAAATATTTTTATTTTTCGACGTAATCTCCACCTAGCTCTATGCACTTCTTCCACCTGTTTTCCAAAGCTTCCACATCTGTTTGAAAAAAAGATTCCTCAAAGCCTTCAAAAATATTGGTTAACTGCAGTTTTGACTTCCTCATTTAATGAAAATTTCTGGCGACCGAGGTTTTTTTTAAGTTTGGAAACAGATGAAAGTCCGAAGGTGCCAAATCAGGAGAATAAGCCGGGTGGGACAGCAATTCGAAACCACAATCAGGAATTCGAGCTATAGACTCAACAGACGTGTGAACGCGAGCGTTGTCCTGATGGAACAAAACTTTCTTTCTCAGTAATCCTGGGCGTTTCTCTTTAATTTCTTGATGCAAACGATGCAAAAGGGTGCAATAGTAAGTCGAGTTTATTGTTTCGCCTTTCGGAAGGTAGTTCACCATAATAATACCTTTAGTATCCCAAAAAACTGACGCCATCACTTTTCCAGCAGACAGATTTGCCTTCGCTTTCTTTGGGGTCGGTCCACCAGATTTTTTCTACTGCTTGGATTGTTGTTTTGACTCTAGAGTATAGTGGTGAACCCTGGTTTCATTTATTGTCACAAATCTGTTAAGAAAATTTTGCAGATCAGCCTCAAACATCATCCAAACATTCGCGAGAAATCGTGAATCGAATTCGTATATGTTCAACTGAAAGCAATCTGGGGACCCACTTAGCGGAAACCTTAAAAAATCCGAGTTCGTTTGCAATGATGTTTTGTGTTTGTTCGTATAAGATGCCTAAAATGTCTGCAATCTTTCAATATGAGATTACACACTTTGCCGATGTTTTCTTCAGTCGTAGATGTCGAGGGCCGGCCGGAGCGAGATTCATCTTCGATGCTCTCTCGTCAACGTTTAAATTCTGCAACCCATTTTTTTTTACAGTGGTATATGATGGAGCAGATTCTCCTAGTGCTGTTTTCATATCATCGTGGATCTCCTTTGGTGTTAATCTTTTTTTAAACAGGTACTTAATGACTGCAAGTTGTTAAATTTTTTTCCATATTTTCAAAAACGCTGCACTTGGTCTCACTATACTTGTTCTAACCTAAAAACCACAAATTCTACAGCAACAAAATTTTACACTGTGACAACCAAAGAAAGTATGAACTTATTGAGGTTACTATAATAAAAATATTATATTTATTTTTTGGTGGGGCCGCGAACTTTTCAATCCATTCTTGTAATACATTGGCAGTTTTGGCTGGCCGTGGCTCGGTGGCGTAGTACTTTGCTACTGTGCAGAAGATCGAGGGTTCAATCCCGCAGGTCGGCATACTTATTTATTAATTTATTTAAGTATATTTGGCCTAGCCACGTACATAGGTAGTAGTTGTTTCCAGAAATGCAAATAACGTCCGTGGCAGCACTACCGCGTTGTTTAAAAGGTGCCGTGAAATACAAAAATGTAAGTTTCGGCACGTGGACAACGTTGCCGGGTATTACGACATCTTCGCCGATATCTTTGGGAACGGAAAAAGGGTAAAATCCATAATGAGGCGGGGAGGTGAGCGATAAAAAAAAATATTAGTTTTATACACGATGATAACGTTTGATGTAATCAGAATAAAATAACAACAAACTCTTGTAGGGTTCAGCAATTTATAAAAAGCCCTGTAATAAACAAAGATGTTCGCATAAGAATGTTATAATCTAAAAACGATTTAAGCATCTTATCCGGTAACCCTGAAATCCCTTAAAACGCCTATTGAGATAGGTGCCGGAGAATCGTGTATTGTGCTTTACACCTGATCCTAAGTACCTCTTCTTGAAGCCTTTTCTTTCCACACACTGCTTCTTTATTCCTTTTCTAACGATTGTTGATATAACGGCGATTTTATACATAATGGCAGTGACTTGACCAACCTTAAAATATTCTTTTTACAATTTCATAAAATAATATCTTTTATGAATTCAACTGTTCCTTTATTATGTAAAAAATCAGTTTAGTCGTTATTTTTCAAAAGCCTTCATTTATTTTATATAAAAATTAATATGATGCTTTTTGTACTAATTAATATAATTAGCTCCCAATTTTCTTATATTTTAGTACAGGGGTGCTCAAACGGTCGATCGCGAGTGCTTTTTGAGTCGATCTCGAGAAAAAAATTCCGATATAGAACTATTCACAGATTTTGTTTTAGGTAACTAAAAACAAAATGTAATGAATAAACTACTAAAATTTATTCGATCCACAATTAGGCCAGAATAACCCCCCTCATCACTTTCTTTTATCCTAATAACCCCCTGCTAGCGGCAAAAGGTGGCTTTATCAAAGTATTGTCAAAGAAAACCCGCGTTTTGATTCCCGCCGATTTTTCTAGAAACTTCGGGCGGCGTGTTTGACGGGAACATTCGAGACTTCGTTCGCGCCGATATAAATGTTGCGCCTGCAGGAATAGGAGTCAGTCTGAGTTGTAACTTGAATACGATACATCGATACAAAGTTTATTAATAAATAGTCCAAAATAAGTGCGGCGAAGAAAAGTAAAACTTATCATTTTAATAACGATTGGGAGGAAGAATTTTTCTTTTGTATGGTAAAGGATAAGTGCATTTGTCTCATTTGCCGTGCGTCAGTTGCAATACCTAAGCGTGGGAACTTAGAGACGCATCATAAAACGGTTCATAAAAACTATGAAAAGGATTTTCCGTCAAAGAGTGAATTAAGAAAACGAAAAGTACGTGATTTGATAACTTGTTTGAAAAAAGAACAAACCATGTTCACAAGATCAGCCAAACAATGATGGATTGGTTGTGAAGGAAGCATTTATTGAAGCGGGTGAGACTTTATTTGGAAATTTTAAAAATAAAACAGAGATTATGTCTGCTATTAGAGAACTTCAGTTATCTCGTCCGACTGTCACAAGGCATGTTGAAGTCATGAGTCAGGACATGGCAGATAAACTAAAACATGATATCATGGAATGTACATACTTTTCTTTACAGTTCGACGAATCCACCGTTATGACAGACACTGTCCAGCTCTGTATTTTTATTCGAATGGTATTCAATGACATGTCGGATAAGGAAGAGTTTTTGACAATGATTCCTCTGAAAGGAAAGACCCGTGGCGAAGATATATATGACGTTTTCTTCAATTTTGTAACAAACTACAAGCTACCAATATATAAACTAGTGTGCATTACAGCCGATGGAGCACCAGCAATGACTGGAAACAAAAACGGTTTTGTGGCATTGTATCGAGCTAATGATGATTTCCCTTCATTTTTCTCCTTCCATTGCATTATACATCAACAAGTTTTGTGTTCAAAAGTTCTAAACATGGAGGAGATTATGGGCATTGCAATAAAAATTGTGAATTCTATCCGTGCACGTAGCTTGCATCGACTGCTCTTTAAATTGCAGTTGGAAGATAGTGAGTCAGCTGAACACACTGATTTAGTTCTTCACACGGACGTCAGGTGGTTGAGTCGCGGAAAATTCCTTGAAAGGTTTCAAGAATTATTGCCCGTAATAACAGCTTTTCTGGACGAAAGAAGTGATGACACTCAGATGCTGAAAAACGGAAAATGGCTGACTGATTTGGCATTTTTGACAGACATCACAATGCATTTAAACACCATTAATTTGGAGCTTCAAGGTAAAGGAAAAAAACTATTATTCAGATGATTAGTGCAATAAACGCATTCAAAGTAAATTGCAACTTATGATAGATCAACTGAAAAGAAAGGATCTGAAAAATTTTCCGTCTTTGAAAGCAAGGATTCCTCAGTTGAATTATGATATTTATGAGGCAGAATTAGCAAATATTTTTAGGCCAATTCGAAATACGTTTTTATAATTTCAGTAAATATTGGCAAATATCGCATCATTTATGAGTTATCCTTTTTCGAGTAAAAACATTGAGGAATTAGCTACTGAAATAGCAAGTCAGTTTAACATGGACTCATGTTCTGTTGAAAATGAGTTAGTGCAGATTATATCAGATATACATCTCAAAGCCACAGCATCTGATACAAAATTCTGGTGTTTTATATCTGAAGATAAATATCCGAATCTAAGGCAAATCGCCCTTCAACTGACGGCAATGTTTGGGTCAACTTACTTGTGCGAGTCTGCATTTTCTAAAATGAAGATAATTAAGTCAAAATATCGCAATCGACTAACTGGCAAACATCATGCTTGCGATTAGCACTCGGTAATTACGTACCATCTTATGAAAAGTATGCTGAGGATAAGCAGTGCCACGCTCCAACATCCAAAGTCACTCTTTAGTTAAGTTTAGACACTAGAACTCGTTTGTTTTGTAAGAACCAATAAACTCGCAATTTTGAATAATTATGAGTTTTTCATTGACATTTTAGAGCAGACCTACACTTACCTTAACTAAAAAAATGCATATTGTGCGGAAAACTAATATCTATGCCACGATACACCCTACCTAGACGACAATCCTGCATCACACTTACTTGCAGCCTCTCAGAGTCGATCGATCGTAGTCTAACAATATTGAGGTAGATCGCCAGCAGTTCACGTTTGAGCACCCCTGTTTTAGTATATTGTCAGAGTAGATTTTCCACTACATTTGTTTAAAATTGGTTAAATAAAATAAATATTGCAATAGTAGTATTCTTTTCAAAGCCAAAAATACATATAACATAACAAAAATATAAAAAAATCTTTCATACCAACACACACTGACATTACATCAAATGTAACGTTGATAACGGACCGTCAAGTGAACAAACTAACTTAGAAAAATTTCTTATTTAACTCTTATTGTAAACATATATAATGAGGTACCGGGAAATTAGTTTGGGTTAATAGTCTCGGACCTTTTCTTTATGTCCCTTATTATTTCAACTATGCAAATCGTGTAATTCCCGCGATTTTCAAAGCACCTGTTAATTATGAAATTGTTGAATATGAGGTGAGGATTAAAAAGTTACAAGAAGGCCCATCCAAATTCCGTAGTTGGAGGTGCTAGGGCTGTCCCAAATCCTTTATCATCATGTTTTCTACGGCATTTTTGTTGTAATGCAATATAATCGGTTAACCTAAAAATATTTGAATATTGTAGGTCTTTACATCGCGGTAGAAGCAAATAAATGACATACTCTTTTTTTAATAGAAAAAAATTATGTTATTCTCTCATTACCTCTTTTCAGATACCAAATACTGTCGCCTTATAAAAAAAGCATCAGATATCAACAGTACGATGTAACAACATCCACCGACTTCAGAGGCTGTAAAATAACAAGACTCAAGATCATCGTTTAATATACTAAAGTCCATTAGAAATCTAGTCTAGGAAATTTAGGAAAGCATTTTTGTTAGTCAACATACTAAGAAAAGTGTTTGAGACCAAGCTATGCAAAAAGTAGTTGCAAATAATTTACAAATGTCCAGAATTTTATTGAGAATTATGATGATTATAAAAAGGTAGCAAAAGATATGCTTGTTGATTTTAAAAATTTATGATGCCGAAGGGATCGTGTATAGGTTAGGTACCTTTCCAACACTTTTACTCAGACTATTTCTCTGACAATTCTGAGGCCATCAGGAGAGAGTAAATAGAAATTCATGAAAACGACGGCTATTTTTTAATGGGTTAAAATAACATATATAAAAGTTTAACACTAAAAGATATCCGGCTATTTAAAATGGTAACCGCAAACCTAAAATTTTTTTTATTCTACGTACTTCAATAAGTCAGCGAACTTCAAACACGCCTATTTTATTAGCATATTTTGCGGTGAATTACTACCTATTATTCATATATGGAGTCCCACCTTGTGTGCTGTTGTAGAGAATTTACCTCTAACTATACCTCCCATAGTTGCCTAAAATTGACACAGCGTTACATGGCCCGACAGGAATAATCCTTTCGTTACCGGTATAGTATTTTTCACGATCTAAGAAAGTGACTTAGCTACCTATACCCATTCAAAATTCAACAAGATTCGGAAGTGATTAATTTATGGCTGTTTAATGACAAGGCATCGTGCAGGGCCACACTATACCTGATTGTATAATTGTTGGGTTTAAAATTTTATTGTGATAAGACAGTTGAACTTTAATGTTTTATGTACTGAATAATACAGAATAGAGTAATTACACAAACATATTAAAACAGTGTACAGTGTCCACGCGGACATTTGTTACAATTTTAGTTATTAATTAATATCTAGTTCAATTTCGCTATCGCTACTATCTTGCTATCTTGATAAAATAAAGAATATTCTTATTTATAAACATGAAGTAAGCAATGTTAGATTGAAAAGGAGGTATATATATATATATATATATATATATATATATATATATATATATATATATATATATATATATAAAGGGTGATTCATTTAGAGGTACTTTTTGTGATGGGGATTTAATTGCAGATTGTGCATGCGTCGTGTCAACTGAAGTGGCATTCCTGTTCAGTAATGTTTGACAATTCATAATGGAAAGACTTAGCCCGGCACAGCGTCTACAAATTGTTCAACTTTATTACGAAAATGGGCGTTCTACGAGGAATGTGTATCGGGCGCTTAGAGCAACTTATGGTCCATATAATCGGCCTACCGAACGCACAATTCGCTCTACCATCAATAAGTTTGAGACCCAGTTTTCATTATTGGATAATGCTCGACCGAATAGACCACATCCAGCACGTAGTGAAGAAAATATAGGGGCGGTAGCGGAGAGCGTACGCGAAGACCGTGAAGTGTCGATTCGTCGCCGTTCTCAACAGCTTGGCCTGTCATATTCAACAACTTGGCGTATTTTACGTAAGGATCTTTTTTTAAAAGCATACAAAATTCAACTAGTGCAACAACTGAAGCCGACCGACCTTCCGAATCGTTTCTGTTTTAGTCGTTGGGCTCTTGACAAGCTTGCAGAAGATCCACTGTTTTCGAGAAAAATTTTGTTCACGATGAGGCCCATTTTTTGGCCTGGGTTCGTGAATAAACAAAATGCCCGTATTTGGGGTGATGAACAACCTGAAGAGGTTCAAGAGCTGCCATTAAATCCAGAAAAAAAACAACTGTTTGGTGTGGTTTATGGGCCGGTGGAATAATCGGCCCATATTTCTTCAAAACAGAGGCCGGCCGGAATGTTACTGTGAATGGTGACCGTTATCGCGCCATGAAAACAGACTATTTGATGCCATAAGTTGAAGCCCGTGGTCTCGACGAAATTTGGTTCCAACAAGATGGCGCCACTTGCCATACAGCCCCTGAAACCATGGCTTTACTGCGAGAGCAATTCGGCGAACAGATCATTTCACGCTTTGGACCAGTGAATTGGCCAGCTAGATCATGTGACATCACACCTCTTGACTTTTTCCTTTGGGGCTATGTAAAGTCCAAAGTCTACATGGATAAGCCAGCTACAATTGAGGCATTGGAGGCCAATATTACTCGAGTCATTGGCCAAATACCACTTGAAATACTCACACGCGTCATTGAAAATTGGAACTTCAGAATGGACGTTGTTAACCGTAGTCGCGGACAACATTTGAAAGAAATTATCTTTAAGAAATAATTGTAAAGAATGGTTCTTTTTATGATAATGATTAATAAAAAAGATTATTAAAATAAAATTGTTTTTATTCATTTTTTTTTTTATAAAAAAAAGTACCTCTAAATGAATCACCCTTTATATATATATATTTATTATATATATATATATATATATATATATATATATATATATATATATATATATATATATATATATATATATATATATATATATATATATATATATATATCTATATAATAATATATATATATATATATATATATATATATATATATATATATATATATATATATATATATATATATATATATATATATATATATATATATATATATATATATATATATATATATATATATATATATATATATATATATAAGATCAACAGATCTTCTAACTTATTTCTTCGTTCTTTCTTTTCAGAATAAAAGCTCAACTGCGCATGACGCATAATGGCATGACAAATTGTTGGTTAATCTATACTCTTATGAATGTCAGAAAGGTTTTGCATAGCATATGTTCTAGACTTATAAATGCATATGTAATGTAATGTATATACATATATTAGACTCCAATTGCTCTGGTATCGTTTTTCAATTGCTAACATGTCCTGGTGGATCTTTGCTCCATGCTCATCGCTGACGTCTCTCAAATTTGCAGAAAAACAATCTAAATGGGAATGTAGAAAATATACAAAGCCTTATAAGCACTTAAGAGCTCTTCCACTAAGCTTTGGTAGTTTTCTGATCGGTAATTTCTCAAAAAATTTGACGTCACATTTTTGAAATATGTCCATGTAGATTGTTCAGGACAGTTTAGTTTTTCATTAAATATTTCATCTCTCATTAATTGCCTTATTTGAGGATCTACAAATATGCCCTCTTTAATTTTATTTTGTCTCTACTGTCCCATTCACAAATAAAACAGCAGTATTTTGTATATACAAGCTGTCACCCTAAGAAAAGAACATAGAGCTTTAAATCTCTACAAATCTTCCAATTATATTCATCATATTCAATCTTTTCCAAAAGAAATCTGTTATATTCGTACGAGTCTTTCATGTAGACTGCATGAGCTATTGGTATGGAGGGAAGTTTATTTCCGTTATGTAAAAGTACAACCTTCAAATTAACTTTTGACGAGTCAATAAATAAACGCGACTCCTCCGAATTTTGTATTTATTATGGTATTGATGTCATTACAAAATACTAGATCATTCTCTTGTAAAAAAAAACTTCTTAGCTCTCCGACAAGATGCAGAAACATATTTTTGTTTTTGGTTACAACAAATTTCAACCTATTAATCGACATCCTAGAAGTTCTGTCTGTTGTTTTGACAAATTTAAATCTCGTAATGAATCGTTAAAAATCAATAAATGTAGTTCGTTTGATGCGGAAGTTGCTTGAAAGTCAAGATCAACTGCAACGTTGTCTGCTTAGATGGCTTCAACACGTAGGTTGGAGCTTTGAAGTGATGCTAATACAGGCAATTCTTCGCTACGAGGAAATTGTTTTTTTTTGCAGAAGGTAGAGAGACGTAACTTTATTTTTAGTCTTAATAATGAATCCTGTTGTATGGGTTAGGCGAAAATAGCAATTCGATGAATGGTCTCTGGATTCCGTCCAAATCATGGGAATTTCGAAAGGCATATATGGAGAACTTTTTGCCCACCCAATGAGAAGACCTATACATGTTATGCAACATATGTCAGGAACCCACGCTTTGTCCTGTTGCTCCACAGGAAAGATATAACTGATATAACTTTTTCACTAATGGTGTGAAATTTTTCAGTTGACTTTTAAAAGTTAATTTTCCACAAATATAACAGGGTCATTTTTAAATTTCTAGACATAACTAAACTTTGATACGGGGGTTGTATGATAAGTAGCTGGCATAGAAAAGAAAAAACATTTTCATGTGTAAAATTTATTTTATTTTTCAACATAGTCTGTTTTTAGCTTGATTCAACATTTTTCTATCTTTCGTATCCCAATTAAAAAATACGATTTCCTCAACACTTTAAAATAGGCGTTTATTTCAGCAATCACTTCATCTTTTGAGCCAAATTTTTTTCATATTCGGAATTAGGAAATAATTGCTGGGGGCTAAATCTGGCGAATATGGTAGATGCAGAAGCAATTCGTATCCTAACTCATGGAGTTTTGTCATAGCGATGACACAAGTGTGCACGCGTGCATTGTCTTGATCAAAGAATTTTTTTTTCTACGCCAAATGCGGACGTTTTTCTTTCACGGCATCGTTGAAAAATCCAATAATTCTCCATTAATGGTTTTGTCCTGTTGAAGGTAATCGACGTGGATTATGCTGTGTGAATTCCAAAACACTGTAGCCATGATTTTGTTGGCCTATAGAGTTTTAGCCTTCTTTAGCGCCGGTTCGCCACGGAAAATCCACTATTTAGACTGTTTTTTGGTGTCTGGTGTTTCGTCAACAGTTATGAATCGACGCCAAACATTCTTTTGCGTGTTTATTGTCAATTGTGAGCAACCGCAGCACCCATCTTGCGGAAAGCTTTCACATATCCAAATGAGTCGTTAAAATGTTAAAATGATATACTCATAGTCTCAGCAATCTCAAACATTTTCACTCTTTGATCACATCTTAATCATTTCTGATGTGGTAATCTCATTTGGACAACCTGGACGTTCGTCATCAAAAATGCTTGTACGGCCGCGTGTGAATTGAGCTGTGCAATATTTTATAGTCGGTAACAAAGGTGCACAGTCCCCATAAACTCCGCTTTTATCTCATCATACGTTTTCTTTTTCAAAAACAAATATTTGATCACTGCTCGATATATAATTTTTTCCATTGTTTTAAAATAACACTCACAAACTAAATCACGCAGCGATTTGAAAATTTGACAGGATTCTTGTGAAAGGTTATGTTTAGGAAAAATATAATTTTTTAAATGATAGTAGCGTTATCTCTGACGAGGCCAGATACTTATCATACAACCCTCGTAATAACGAAACACACCTATTTCACAATAATTCACTAAAAAGGACGATCAGCAGGATAACCAGTTAGATAGATAGTAACTCTAAAACAAAACGAACGAATCACAATAAATACGATTTTATAATGAGGGTATATACATATAAAGGTCAAAATTAGCAAGTAGTTTTCTTGTTTCAAAACTTTATTAAGCAGTGTATTTACAAGAATCGTTGTAATTCAAGTGTTTAGTGGGTTTCTTCTTCTTTTCTGTTTTGTGTGAATAGCACTTTGATCCAGAATATGTGAATATCTGTCCTTTTACGAAGGCGACCTTTTAGTTTTTACAAAAACAATGAAAAAATCGTTTTATTGTTTCTCAAAATATTCGATTTTAAGATTTATACACTTTTGCATGCGTTTGAACCAATTCTCGAAACATTTTTTCCAGTCTGAAGTTGGCACCTCAAAACCATGGTTTTGGAAGGATTCAACAGCTTCTTGAGTTGATGAAAATCGCTGTCCACACATTTTTTTTTAACTTTCGGGAATAAAAAGAAGTCGTAAGGAAATAAATCAGGTGAATAAGGGTAATAAGATATTAATTCGATATTTTTTCTTCATCAAAATCAATTGTTTGACGTGCTCTGTGAAAATATCTGATTTCATCGATGACTTCTGGCAAACAAATTGTTGTATGCCATCCAACATTAACTGGCCTTCGATCCCCTAAAGCAATGGTTGCAACATGTACAGTATAGCCAAAGAAACAAGCGATCATTTTCTTGAAAGTGCTTCGCGAACTTTTGTTGGATTCGATTCATCTTGGAACACCCAAACAGTTGAGTGTTGTTTAGTTTTCGACCCGTACGAATATATCCAAGTTTCATCTCCAGTTACGATGTTGTATACGGATTTTGCATGGCTTCGGTCGAATTTTTTGAGCATTTCCTTACACCAATTGACACGAGCCTGTTTTTGAGTTTCGGTCAAATTATGTGGAATCCATCGGGAACAAATCTTTTTCACAACTAGATGTTCATGCAAAATCGAATGTATTTCAGTCTTCGATATGCCTAATGATGCCTCTATCTCACGGTAAGTCACATGCCGATCTTCTTCGATCATGTTGCGCACAGCATCGATGTTTTTTGGAACAACTACCTATTTTGGTTTATCTTCATGAAATTCATCGCTGACGGAAGCACGACTATGATGAAAATTTGCAAACCAATTGTAAACAATCTTGTGTGTGGTGATTCATTACGAAAAGTTGAACGAAGAGATTTGAGGCATTGTTGTTGAGTTTGGCTTTTATTAAAATCGTAAAAAATCATCTAACGAAAACATTCACGCGAAATTTCCATTTGTTCACAAAACTTTTTTTTTAACGCTCAATATAAACAAACTACTCGGCCAATAACAAATGTCAAATTTTATAACAATGGTAATGTCACATTTCAATAGCGCCCTAGTGGTCGTTTGTAAAAACTTAAAAGGCTGCCCTTGCATCTGAATTTAATAGGTTTATTATTGTGGCAAAAAAAGATATTGGAAAATTTAGTCTTCATTAAAATGTTTTATATTGGTTAAGTGCAAGTTGTAAGTTGAAAACACGTTTTATTCACTCAAATCTTGTTACATTTAAATGAATAAATTCATTTATATTTTCCAATTGATTTTAACATGTGGAAAAAATAAACTGAGAAAAATCTGATAATCCACTAAACTTAAATGTTTTGACTCAGGACCATTGTCCCGTACATAAAGACCATCGTTAAAGAATATAGGATTACACCTATTTCAACATAAAGACCTGAATATGGCCCATTATCCGTAAATCTCAACGCTACAAAGGAACATTTCTTGCGGTCAAAATATTTTTAAATCGATCCGAGGGCAGAAATAAGCAGAAATAACCCTTATTTCGGAGTTTCTTAAGGTTTATATATGCTTAGAGCTTATGCGCCTTGTTGTGCTTGAATGCTAGCTTTCAAACCGTGCATAGCCCGTAAATGTGGGGGCCAGAGCTTTTAAATTGATGAAGAAATATTTGAAATTATCCGATATTTTATTGGGGAGATATTTTTTAGGCTCTTGGTGAAGGCTCATAAATTGATCATCTGACCGAACAAGTTGAAAAGTTTAACGTGATTTAGTAGAAAGATTTGAGAAAATCGTAATTCCTTACTTATAATTTAAGAGGAAACAATGGATTCAGGGTCATTAGCGCAACCAAGATTAACTTTTGAAGATCTGCTTCACTAATATCGGTAAACATAGATTCAAACACATGTTCAAATGGTTCATAGTATAAATACCCGATCCCATTAGCGGTCAGACAAACGACGATAATAACCTTAGATATAAGAATTTTAGGATTACAGGTATTTTGAGGAAAATATGATAGGAACCGGCAAATATGATTTGTTTGACATTGGTACTAGCTGACCTAAAAACATTTTGATGTAACTGTAGGCTTTCATAAATTAGATTTGTGAAAGCTGGTCTGGAACATTTATTCTAAAAAAATTAAAAAGGACTATTAAAAGGAGCACTAGTATTACGTAATATCATGCCACAAAGTCACATATAGAACAAAACACCATGGTTTCGCAAAGAAATTAAAGATTACTCTTGCAAAAAAAGCCCACCTAAATTATCTGGCCTCAGAAAATGCCAAATTATACCTTTTTTTTCTCTCCTCTGCACAAATTCCTGTTTATTACCGTCTTCGCCTATCGAGCAGTGTCGCTCCAAAATTTCCAACTGGTGACTTGTCTCCTGTGATTTTATTCTAAAATTCTTTTGTCGTTTTTCCTATATGTCTGTATTATTCTATTTTTCTGTTTCACACGTGATCGTTTATATTATTTATTTTTATGATTGTCTATGGTTGTTGGTTTTTTCTGTATCCAATAAGGTTACTCTTCTGCGCACTATTTTCATTTTTGTTGATTTTAGTATCTGTTTTACTTTTGAGGTTGAGGGGCGGCTTTTTTTTTGTATACGTTAGTATAGGCCCTATTATGTACATTCGAAATTTCCCTTCAAATTTTAGGTGCTTGTGTTGCCATATTGCAACATTTAAGTATGCCGCTATTTTCGTCGTAATTGCGGCCTAATCTCTACGTTCTATGTCAATGTTATCAAAATTCGATGTAACTATTGTGAAGAATCCCTAACCCCATCACATTATTGGTCAAACAAATCAAAATCAGCACTGGGAGATTTTTATCAAAAGAATGGAAAATGACTTTTGTGAGCATCAAAAATAAATATAGCCCAAAGAAGCTAATAGACTAACAAACACTAATTGTATAGAAAGAGAAACATGAGTAAAATATTTCATAGAGCTTTTCAAGAAGGGAAAAAAAGTAAAAATATCCGAGAAACAACGAAGTCTCCATTAACATAAAGAGCGCTTCAAAAACTTTAAAATAAAAAATTCGGGTCAAGTTATTCTTACTAATGAGCTGCTCAAATTCCGTGGAGAAAAGTTAACTCAACAACTAATAACTCTGTTCAACAAAATCTTTACGACGTCATGAGGATAGCAGAAAACTAAGACACTTCACAAACTTAAGAAAATAGCAAAAAAAGAATCCCTACCTACATTAAAACTCTAAAAAACTTACACACAATTATAAAATCGTGAACATTTTTCACAAAAGGAAAGCATCATATTTTCTACATCTATATGCCTCTCTTGGCTCCCCATGGCTATGCCACAGAATTCAATTTAAGGTTGTTGTTGACGAAAAAACATTAGAAACTATGAACTTCTATTATCCCGCATATATTGGGTTTTGGTGATGTCGACACAGAAGTGAGGAACTCAGTCGGAAAGGGAAGAGGTAAACAATGAAATATGAAAAAATAGAAACCTAAGAAATATCACAAGATCTCGAATTTGTAGTACCATTATTAGGCTGATAGTAGCGTACACATCTGACACGAAACTTAAAAAAAGCTAATACTCGGCTTCAGACTTCTTCTTCTTCTAGTTCAGATATTGCTACCAGTCGTCTACCGTCTGATGTTGGCTAACATATTGACTATCATAGTTTTATGTACGGCTGCTTGGAAGAGTTGCTGGCGTGTTTTTCCAACCCACTGCCTCAGGTTTTTGAGCCATGAAGTCGTCCTTCTTCCGACACTTCTTTTTCATTGTATTTTGCCTTGAATTATTAGGTATAAGGTGACATACTTTTCAGGGGTTCTTTTTACGTGTTCTAGGTATTCCACTTTTCTGCTTTTTATTGTATTTATTATTTCTGTTGTTTTATTTAAGTGTAAAATATTTCAAAGGATTCCAGGCGTCTAAGTAACGTGTCCATGACAATCCACGCTTCTACTTCGTACAACAGTTTAAGAAAAACATAACATCTAATTATCCTTACTCAGAGGTCCATGTTTAGGTAGTGACTACATAGAACCTATTCCATTTTTACAACAGTTACTCATGCTTCCCCTATTTTGCCCTTAACTTCAAAATTTAAGCTCCATTAAGCGTTATTATAGTTTCGAGATTAGAGAGGTTAAATTATTTATTTGTTCAAGGTTCGTGCCATCAATTCTTATTCCATCATCCTGGGCAACACGTTGTTTGCTTATGATGATGTACTCGTATTTAGTATTGCTGGTGAGTCTCAATCCATAGTTTTTACATGAGCTCGTTCATTAGATATTGTAGTTACTTTTTAGAATTTGCCAGGATTAACCTGTCATTAGCGTATCGGATGTTATTGATCACTTGTCCACTGATTATTATATTGGCGTCAGTATCATCAAAAGCTTCTTTGCAGATTTATTCAGAATATAAGTTGAAGAGTAGGGAAGATAAAATACATCCCTGTCTTATGCCTCTTTTAATTTCTCTTTCAACTGTAGTCTGCTTTCTCACCTGTACATTCGCTGATTGAAGCCACTATAAATTGGCTATTATTCGGATATCCTTGTCAGTCGTTTTTAAAATCTGCATCATTTTGTACCCAATCAAACCCCTTCTCCGAATCAATTGAGCATATAAACACGTTGTATTTAACATCTTGACACCTCTATATCAAGATTTGAGTGCTAAACAGTGCTTCACGTCTGCCTAGGCCGTTTCTGAATACAAATTATATTTCTCCAAGTTTGCAGTCAGTTTTTTTTTATAAATTCTGGAATGGATAACCCTTAGAAATACTTTTAAAACATAGCTCATTGGGCTAATCGTTCTGTGGTCGCTACATCTTGTGGCTTTATTTTTCCTTGGTATCACTACCAAAATCCAGTCTTCTGGGATCAGGCAGGCATGCAAAATAGATGTTATAAATTACTATGTATTAAAAATAAAACAAACAAATAGGTAGAGTGACAAAAAATATACAGAAATAGAAATATTTTTCACTAAATTCGTAAATTTATGAAAATATTTCCTATTCAAAATTTAAATGGCAAAAGAAATATGCATTTTTGAAGTTATTAAAATTCTTAATTAAATAATAAAACTTCAATCTGATTTGCTACTTTATTAGATTGTTTATTCGATACTGGTAAGTACTTCAGAAGTCAAATCTGGAGGCTAGGTGCTAGTGCACAATAAGATAGGCACATCTTATTATGGCCAGATCAGATTCATTATCACGGTGGGTTTCCTAATATCTTCTTTTTAAAGCTTCTATCCGGTTCGAATGTTTGCCATCGTTCTGGCTATTATTACTTTATCCATTGCAGCTCTAAAACGACCGGTAGTATTTGTGATGAACCAATTTCGCAGATTGTTTAGCCAGGAGATACGTCTGCGTCTTGGTTCACTTTTTTCAAAAACCTTTCTTTGGAGTATTTGCTGTAGTAATCCATATCTGTGGGAATCTCTCATTATGTGTGTTAAATACACCAATTGTCCTACCTTAACAGATTCCATAATTTCCGGTTTCTTGTTCATGCGACGTAAGACATCCTCGTTGGTATTATGGTCAGTATAAGAAATTTTCAAAATTCTGCGATATAACCATAATTCAAATGCTTCAGGTTTCTTAGAAGTGGCTTCAGCCAGCGTCTAAGTTTCCACACCGTAAAGAAGGACACTGAAGACATAACATCTTAGGAGTCTTATTTTTGTGCTTAATTTTATTGCTGAGCTTTTGAAAAGTGATATTTTGAGAAACACTGAATTTCCTGCGAGTGGTCCCACTGTTTGTTTATCATGATACGATATGAAATATGCATATTATGGAGTTGTGTGTATTTGTTAATTGTTAACCATCAACAAGGTAGCGGGAACCGTAGGCTTGCGGATTACCATGACTTTATTTTGCTCATATTAAGCTCGAGGCCGTATCGACTACTGACTTCGTTTATTTTTGTCATAAGATGTTGTAGACCCTTTAAGTTAGCAGCCATAACTGTCGTATCGTCAGCATAAGGAACATTATTTATTCGCTCCCCATTAAGCGGTATTCCTTCATGAGCCTCTTCCAGTGCCTCTCTAAAGATTTGCTCAGAGTATATAATAAACAATAGTGGAAACAAAATATAACCCTGCCTTACTCCACGGTCAATATAGTACTGTTAAAAATAGCATTAAATACACCATGCATTTCAATTTTAAAGTAAAAGCCCTCAACTTTTAAACGCATACATACACTCACGAGCAAATACTGTTCCGGCATGCATACCAACGAACAGCCAGAGTAAAGATATCAGATATATTCGTGCGATCTATTGTGGCCGGATGCCTTATTTTTTCTATTATGTAGGTTGATGTTGTACGAAATCGTTGACAGCCACTTAACATAGGTGTAAAGAAGCACAATGGACCATTAATAGACACGAGGAAGTAGCATTGAATTTATGAGATTATGGGGATTAGATACCAGAGGGTCGTTACCGCTCGTAATTTGATACTTTTATTGGAATGCCAGAGATTCCTTATTAACTGCTCATGCTCTGGGTGAATAGTATATTAAACTATATAACGTTGTTAAATACGCTCTTTGCCTTTAGATTAGAGTGCGCAAACTTTTGCTTTATTACATGAGACAGCTTCAGAAATTTACTCTTTGAAATTTTAATATAGGATCTTTCAATTTCTAGAAGATGTCGGAAAACCAGTCAAATTTGAAGATTGTGATGTTTCACATATACGATTACGGATATAGATGATTCACGAAGTGTTTAATTTAAACACTAATTATTTCCTAAAATTAATTTTATACGCTTTCAAATTTGCTAAAATTAAGACTATAGGTAAATCGAAGTACTGAAAGAATTTTTAAAGTTGAATCCGTAAATGAAGAAAAATAACCGGTCAAGTGCAAATTGAACCTGCACAATTAGTGTTCCGTGCGTTGATTGTTTTAAAATAAAAAAAATTGTTACGGTGGTATAAAATAATCAGTGACTTCACAAAACACACACCAAATGAGTTTTCAACAAAGTTTGTTTCCAATCTTTACTGAAAACTGGTGACCTTGATTTTTTTTTTTTATATACCAGATAAATTGTTAAAGGTACTACACTCGTAATATTTTTCGTTCAATCTATACCCTGTGAAAAAGTTTCCAGAATTTTTTCAAAAGGTAGGAGGACAGCGATTTTTCGCGATTTTTTAAAAATAATACAAAGAAAAATGTGCGCAAGTGTTACATTATATATATATTTTTTACTCGTGTTTTCACAAGCTTTCATTTGACACCACACTCGATGACCTAGTAAAAAAAAATTTTTTCACTTCCGATTTCACCCCCCAAAACTAATCCCTTAAGTCAAAATTTAACTTTCAAAACCACACGGCTCTGATTGGACCATCAATTCCTATATTTGCGCCAAATTTCAACTTCATATGTCAAATAGTTTCGGAAAAAATGACGTGTGATAAGCGGTACAGGATACTAAAAACTACACATTACCATAAGGCCATTATTGTACCGCCTTATACCTATTTTTCGTAGATATTTGGGAATTAAAAAAAAAAAAAAAATTTCATTTTAAAAATCCGTCAAAATAATAGCATCAGGAAAGGTAGACTAACGAAAATAGACCTATTTCAACTAAAAAAGACCTAACTAAAATGCACATAGTATTCACTAAATAAAGTCATTTCGAAAAATAATATGTAGTAAAAGCAATTATAGCAAAATATTAATAAACAGAACCATTTGATAATAACTCGTAAAACTAACTGAAAGACGTCTCAAATATTTCCTTTAAGATCATCGCCTACACTATCTGACTGACCAATGCAAACTGACTTGAAAACTTTGAAATATTTAGTACATTTACTATGTATTAAACACAAAAAATGAGTTAGACACACAACATAAAAAAATGTCATAGTTGTTTAATAAAAAAACTGTAATAAAAAAAAATGTAATAAAAAAACTGTAATAAAAAACTAATTGTTAACATCAAAAAAATACTTAAGTCACTTCTTGCATTACTAATATGCAATAATTCACGACATAAAGTTTCTTTTTTCTTTAAATTTTGGATTGGGCAGTTCTACCATACAGCCAGTCGCTAATTGGAATATTTTAAACTGAATTTTCAGTATATTAAAAACTATTTGCAGAGATTGAGCCGTTGCTACTTATTACAAAAAGATAAAAAAAAGGCCTTCCCTAACAGGAATATAGACAGGTTTAGATTCTTCTCGCTCTAGGTCAATCAGAAAATTTTAAATCAAACTGGTAGACCTGGGGTAACATAAACTTGTAATTACACAATTTTTTTTTCTAAAAATTTATTTTTGCAGCACGTTTCTTGACGAAAACAAAATGAAAGTTGATTGATCAACTTAAAAACGTCCTCTTCCTCTCTCATTCAGGCATATGTTCGGAAATAACTCAATTTCTTTCACTTGTAGATACTCTATCGAGACAGGTTTTCCACCCTATATGAATAAACTGGTTTAGAAAGAAGGAAAATATTCGGAAAAATTTTTTTTGTAAAGCCATTAAAACTCTTGACATATTTTTACACCTGGGTGGCTACTTTGAAATTAAAGACAAATACCAATGCATCTACATTGCTACATCTATGAAACTATTTCGATAATTTGTAAACATTTCGAACATAGTTAATTAAGTGCAATATAAATTATTGAATGCCAAGTGTATGAACCTCCTTTAAAATTAATGGTTTAACGTGGTGGGAGAAAATTGTTTATGCCTTTCTTATTTGAAATATGTATAAGATGAAGCTCCAGGTGGTTCGTTTATGTTAGTAGTAGGTAGGTAGAACTAGAACATAACGATATGGTCGCTGTATCCGTTTTTTGTTCTATTACTTTCCTGCTTGGGTACGCTTACAACAGTACAAAATCGACCTGATTGAAGTCAATCGAATCTCGCATATCTAGGAACTTTTATTAAGAGTAAAATGTAAGCAAAATTGTATGTAAGTTAGAATATTATAAATTTTTCAGGATAATATTTAAAACTTGTAAACTCTGTATCTGTGTTATTATTCAACATGTGATTTGGGTAATATAACTTGTTAAAAAGTGCCTTAACTTTGAAAATATCCTGTATAAGGTTACTCAATTAAATCTACCTCAATATAAAAATTTTGGAATGGGATAGTATTTTGTTTATGCTTACTTTCGACATTTTTTACACAATTGTTGACCAGTATACTTTTTTGTATGATAAACAGCGATACTACCACCAAACATGACCTCAATATTATTCTCGAACTAAATATACAAACCGGTAGGGTAACCATGAGCGCAAAGCCCTCCTCCTGCCTGCTGATGGCCTGGAAAAAATGCTTCCCTTGTAAGTTGCTCTGCCTCATTATAGACAATTAATATTTCTTCTTTTTTCCTAAAACCGCCTTTTGGATTCATCGTACTCCAACCAACAACAAAAACAAATAACTGTTGTCGTTTCTAATTATATTTTCTTAAGCTGATGGTAGACAAAGGTCTGCTGAACTCAATATATGTTGATTTTATTATTATATAATTTATAACTAACAATATCTTTTGTTGTAGGTCTAGCCCAATTTAAAAACTCCTTTAGTTCCTCAGGTCCTGGTTCTTGTTTATCAGGTAAGTTTTTTTAGCAAATAGCATAGCGAGAAAAAATATTTACTTTCATTTATGGGATGCATTCCTTATAACCGTATCGAATTTTGACATATAAACTTCCAGCGGGTGACATTTTTTACACTGACTGTCTATACCAACAACCAGCCCAATGCAAGGGGTTTATCTGTTCATAATTTTTCATATTTTATGCGAAGGTAGCATTGGTTGAAAATAGTAAATGGTTTGAGATTAATTCTTTTGTTCTAAAACTTCATTCAATTTCAAACGTCACCATCTCAGAAATTATAGAACATCAAAAGATTAAAAGAACCCTATTTTTTTTACTAAATTTTAGTTTTAATGCTTTTGAATATAACAACATAAAAATTAAAATTTTAAATTTGTTAAATTAATTATTTTTTTATTAAGAAAATTGGCAAAAAAGAAAATTCTCTGACGGAAAACAAGTATGTTGAAGATGTTACACTTGGTTTTGCACATACCTCTATAGAAACGTAGGATGGTGCCGCTAAAACGTTTATAATTCAAATTTTGGGATATTTTATATATGTAATTGAATATATTCTATTTAATATTTACATTTAAAGTAGGGACAGTTAGAGTTTCTTAAGGTAGTAATTTTTCCAAAGGAATTTCGGTACTTTTCCGCTAAAATTGAATTAAAAATTAGCGTGAAACTAGAGGGTATTTTCCCTTATCTTCGTTCCTGAATTGCACTGTTTTTGTTTTTAAATATTATTTTTGTTAAAAATTCGAAAAAATTCATACTTTCGTCGCTAGATCTAGGTGAAGAAAAGACCTTTTAAAATGAACAAAATAGATTTAGGAAGAATTGATAAAAACCGTTTATTTATCGTGTTTTATTGTTTTTAATGATATACCCGTAAACTTGAATATTACCGGTAATTTTAAAACTATTCACGCTTATACTTAAAACAATGCAATAACAATATCCGTATAATTCGCAACATGATATATCGACAATTTACTTTTTTAATATCAAAACTGAAAGCCGGTCAAGTGCAAGTCGGACTTGCGTAATTAGTGTTCTGTACCGTGATTGTCTTTAAAATAAAAATGTTTATTACGGGGGTTTAAAATGATCAGCGACTTCACAAAACACCTGAAATGAGTTTTCAATAAGAATTTCCTATGTGTATATGGTATATCTTAAGATTCAATATGTATTTTCACGTTTTTTCTTAGTCTATAATGTACAATAGTTACAACTTCTTAGCTACCTAATAGCCAATAAATAAATCTAGCTCAATCTAGAATCTAGTAGTAAAAGTTCAAAACAAGTGTTTGTTTAATTATAAACAAATAAAATAAAATTATTTTGTCCCAGTACCTATCCGTTTGTCACCAGGGTGTGTATTGCCAAATAGTTTTTTTTTATGCCAGATAAATTATCAAACGCAATGAACTCTGGATAATTTTGGAGAATAATCCAGAATTTAGTCATAATTTTTGCATCAGAACTTTTCGAGATAGGGGAGTTACAGCGATTTTTGGCCATTTTTTAAAAATAATAAAAAGAAAAGTGTGCAAAAGTATTACACCATATATATTTTTGAACTCGTGTTTTCACAAGCTTTCATTTGACACCCCACTCGAGCTGGTAAAAACATAACAAATAAAACTGACCAACCCCTTAAGTCAAAATTTAACTTTCAAAACTACACGGCTCTGACTGGGGCATCAATTCGTATATTTGAGCCAAATTTCAACTTTCCATGTCAAATAATTTCGGAAAAGATCGGGTGTGACAGATGGACACCAAACTGATCCCATATGTGTTCCATACGGAACACTAAAAATAGGACTAGGAACGAAAATTTAAACAACTTTTTAAGATCATCACTTATGTTTATTACATTACTGCTGACAATTGTTTCAACATACTGTGTCTTCTGGAGTAAGATGTAAATTTACATCTTGCTCCAGAAGAAGACACAGTATGTCAAAACAACTGTCAGCAGTAATATAATAATCATAAGTCGTGATCTTAAACAGTTGTTTAAATTTTCGTTCCTAGTGATTATGGATTTCCATCAGGTTACAGCTAAGTCAGTGCAGTATTAGTTTTGTAATCATTTCATTTCATGTGTTAGTGCTTAAGGGGTTACATACACCTCGAATTCTCAAAAATTCGATTTTTTTACGGCTCTTTATTCTCTATACATATAAGAATCATTCAAAAAAAAAATTCTAAGGAAATTCCATTCCATTACAAAGTTATAGCATTAAATGTGACCTGGCATCAGATTGGGACCGCTACCTGTTTTCAGACACTGGATGCTTTTTCTATAAAATGTCGAGAGGTTTTTTTAAAATTTTTCTAATCGGGGTTTTGAATAAAAAATAATTATGAATTTTTTTACTTTATTTTAAAACTTTATCATAAATAATATTGATAATTGATGTGAAAAACTTTTCAAAAACTTTTTACAATTAATTATAAGTAATTTTTAGATGGTTGTAGCTTCTACTTGATGAAAATTCATTATAAATATACAATAAAACACTGTTTTTAGTCAATTTCCACTGGTTTATTTAAATTGTGTGTAATGTAAAATGTAGATCTGAAGAAGGTGCATCGACAGCGAAACGCGTCACCGCAATTTAAATAAACCAGTGGAAATTGACTAAAAACAATCTTTTATTATATATTAATTATAAGTAAATTAAAATTTATAAAATTTAAAAAAAAATCACGTGACTGCAAAAGCGTCACGATAGGCTTCCATGTTTGTGACGTCATTATGTTAGTATTTTCACGTAAGTACTGTCAACAGCTTCTACCTATGTATATAATGTCAAATTATTGAAATATGCTATATTTTGTTATATTTGTTAAAAATATAAACATAAGTAAGAAACAAAATATTTTTATTAAATATAATTAAATTATGTGTAGGGTGTCAGGCGAAAGTTACCGTAATAAGGCTATAGGTTATATTAAACTTAAACGCAAAAATGATTATTATTATATTAAAATACTTACATCGAAGTGATCTTCAAAACAAAAAAAAAATTATGTTGTTTTAGGATTAATACGTCGAGCTGCTTGGAAACATTGATTTCGATGTTTAACATCTTGTGACACATTTAAAAACATTTCTTCGAGAGTTGTTTTTGTAGTATTCGTACAAAATGGTACGAAATAGGCACGACAACTTTTTAGATTATTTATTTTAAATAAATTTACCAATACACTGATGATAATAATAAGAATAAATTGATTGAAAACTAAAAACCTCGTATCAGGTGTCTGTGATGTTGGGGATAAATAAACATTGTGACATCACACGCGCTCGGATTTTTTCGGTACGTCATCGGTAATAAGCTTCAAAATTTATTTTCAATTTGATATAACTTTTTAATTATAACTTTTTAATTATAACGAAAAAAAATAAATTTTATTATAAAACCTATATATGATCTTTCCATTTATAACAAGAAAAGAGAAGACAATTGCGTAAGTGTCAAATTTTGTATTTTTGAAAAACAAACTCTTCGACAATTTTTAACTAATACATTATTTTACAAAATTAATTTTTATTTATGTAGTATGTATAGTTTTCATCAGTGGTCCATTCAACCCGATAAAAAATAATGTTAACATTTAAAATATATTTTAAAAAAAATTCTTATAATTTAAGGTAAAATAAAAATATGTAATCGCCATTCTTTTGTATTATTCGCTTAATAACCTTTAACATATTTTTTTTTTTTAAATATACATATTTTTTGCAGCGCCTAGGTGTTATATAACCCTTTAAACTAGTAACTTTAGAGGTCCTGTTGAAACCTAACACTGTCCTTTTTAGATCTTCTCACTTTAATATTAAAAAATCTTACTTCTAAACACAAAGGTTTTTTTTTAACTAGGCGCATTATTACATTAATTACAAAAGTCTAAATTTTCGTAATAAGCTTCGTTTTGAAAATGTACGAGATTAATTAGAATAAATTAAAATTTTAAATTTTTTTCGTAAATTTTTTAATAATTACACTCAATTCTAATAAATTCATTAATATTGTGTGTTATTATTGAAAATTTTAATTTACAAAAAAAGTAACAGTAAAGTCTTTCCAAAATGTAATAATTAATTAGTAACGAGGACACTTATCCAGAAATTGGGAATAAGTGCTCGGGCTTTGCTTAATTGGAAACCAAAGTGACAATTACGTCAGTTTCTCTCCGCTAATACGGTAATATTATAATTGGATGCTCCGGGCTGTGTGCCTCAGCTTTTGTTCCAGCTTTCTGGGAGAGTTTTTGCGAACAATGCTTACTTATCGATTTATTTGGGTATTGGTATAACTTATGTGTAAAAAATTAAAAGAGTTTAGATATGCTTTCCTATCTTAATACATCAGTGAATTAATATAACTTATTGATTTGAAAGGATATGATTAAGTTCCTAATGGAATTTTAAAATAATTACTGTTAGAAGCTCGATAATTCTATTATTTCTATTTCTTTTCTAAAAAAATTACTTTTACGTTCTGAAGATTGAAAACTTACGAGTCTTATTACAATATTACTATGCGTACAAGTAACACTTGTACGCAAACTAATATTAGAACCTCAACGATCAAACTCACTAAGGTTTGGAAAGATTCAGCTGTCACAAAAAACACAAAGTTAAGATTGCTATCCAACCTTATATTCCCCATAGTAACTAACGCATCGGAAATATGGACCATTAAACAAGCTGACAAAGACGAATCGACGCTTTTGAGATGTGGGCATATCGAAGAATCCTCAGAGTCTCATATACCGAACATCGTACTAATGTATCTATTTTTAAAGAGCTAAGTATATATGACTGACTTTCAAACAGTGTTAATAGACGGTATCTGAAATATTTTGGTCAGATTATGAGGAAAGTGGATGTCATCAAAGAGCTTGTAGTAGATCAAGGGAACGATTTCCAACAAGATGGTCCGACTAAGTAAGATCTCTTCTTGGTATGAGTATGCACGAGTCAAGTCAGGTCGCGCAGGAACGATATGCCTGGAGAATGACTGTTGAGACAGCAACTGCATAGTATCACCGATGTTCCTATTGAGGTGAAAGGATTGAGAGAGAGAGAGAGACAAGTGATACTCATAAAAATTAACATAAAAAATGATAAATATATCATTATTTATCAAAGTTTGTATAACATATACGGAATATTGACATAATGGTTCATTGCTTTTATAACGATATGCAAGGATTACTGTTTTAATTAATTTTTCATTTTTATTGGCTTTTCTATTTGGTAGAAACATATTTTCTATACTATTTTCGATTAAAAAATTAATTAGAAAGAAATAATACCCATAAAAAAGGATTATAATATAATAATATAAATAATAATATAATAATATAAATAATAAATATAATAATATAAATAATAATATAATAATATAAATAATAATATAATAATATAAATAATAATATAATAATATAAATAATAATATAAATAATATAACATACTAAGTCAAATTTAAGATTTATCGACTTCTTCTTCTTCCTCCTTTTCATGGTTATAATTATTTGTTTATAATCGTCTTCACCCGAGGTTGTCAAAAAATATCTCTTTGGTCTGTTTGCTTAACTACAAAGCCCCCTTTCTGTTTAACACCTTGTCGATGTTTTGTTAAGGTGGTCAAGTAACCTATTTGCTTTATAAACTCAAATTATCGAATCGGATATTGTCACTTTAATCCCTTGGACTCCTGGTCCTTTCCCGGAAATCGTTAATGTAAATAAGAAAGAGAGTATGGAGCGTTGGGGAAGACCAGCGTTGATAGCGAAGGCATTAGAAAGAAATCCATCTACAGCTTCTTGTAAAAAACGACATACCATAAGAGTTTAGCCAACAATCCGTCACGCCAAACACGATCAAATGCCTTCGATATATCAAGTTTAATCGCTCGAGATTGTCCATAGTGTTCAATTGCGTTGTTCCAAACATGTGTTACATAAGTTAGAAGATCTCCTGTTGATCTTCGCTTATGAAAGCCATATCAATGGTCGCTAATAATATTAAAACCTTTTAGATATATTAGAACATGCCTTTTCCATGACCGAGCAGTGTAACTGGTCGGTAGTTGATTGTCAAGACGGGGAGGCAAACGATATAATATATATATATATATATATATATATATATATATATATATATATATATATATATATATATATATATATATATATATATATATTATATGATGAAGCTAGACACCAAAAAGGCTTCTGGCCCTGACGGAATGCCTGCCATAGTTCTTAAAAACTGTGCAAGGGAACTAACACCAGTTTTCTGTAGACTTTTCAACCTATCCTACAGAAAGGGAATAGTTCCTTCCTGCTGAAAATGTGCTACAGTTCAGCCGATATCTAAAAAAGGCAAGAAAACCTTGCCAAATAACTACCGACCAATTGCACTGCTTTCAATAATATCGAAAGTCATGGAAAAGGCTGTCAATCAGCATCTTCTAAAATATCTTGAAGGATTCAGCATTATTAGCGATCACCAATATCGCTTTCGTAAAAATAGATCAACAGGAGATCTTCTGACTTATGTAACACATGTCTGGAAAAAAACGCACGCACTTTGGAGAATCTCGAGCGGTTGCTCTTGACATATCCAAGGCATTCGACCGTGTTTGGCACGATGAGCTGTTGGCTAAGCTACGTTCTTATGGTATGTCTGAAAGGTTCTGTTTGTGGCTCTCATGTTTCCTCAAAGAGCATTCTTTACTAGTGGCAGTCAGGATCTCTTTCTAACACCTTCAATATCAACGCCGGTGTACCCCAAGGCTCCATACTGTCTCCTACTCTCTTTCTCATTTACATTAACGATCTGCTGGAAAAGACCGAGAATCCAATCTACAGCTTTGCAGATGACAGTACACTTATCTCTTCATTCACTTTGAATGCTCGGACATCGGCTACTCAGACGAATATCCGCAGACAGCAGGAAGTCATTCAACTTAATAAAGACCTGGAAGAAATCCTATTTTGGGGTGACAGTAACCAAGTGGAATTTAACGCTACAAAAACCCAGGCGGCAGTTTTCTCTAAAAAAGTTAACGTTGCTGAACCCGACATAGTTATGTCGGGGCACTCCATCCCTCTAACATCGTCACTCAATTTGTTGGGCGTTAATTTGGGAGCAAATATGTCCTGGCATGAACATGTTGCAGGCATAGCAAGGAGAGCTTCTCAGAAGTTGGGAATACTAGTTCGAACCAGAAAGCTTTACACTCCACAACAACTGTTAATTCTTTACAAAGCTCAAATTCGACCAACTATGAAATACTGCTCCTATGTTTGGAGCTCCGCTCCCAAACATGCACTGCATTTGTTGGATTCTATTCAGAGAAGAGTTGTTCGTCTGATTGGAGACCTGGAACTGACCGACGGCCTTGATTCGCTGGAACATCGAAGAACGGTTGGCGACTTGAGCCTATTCTACAAGTACTTTCATGGAAAGTGTTCGAAGGATGTGGCCCGCTTAATTCCTCCCAGAGCGGTGCATGTTAGAAGTACACGTCGCGCTAATTCTTCACATACGTATGAGGTTCAGCTTGTTACTCCTCGTACAACGCTCTTCAAGCAGTCTTTTATATGGAGAACATCATCCCTTTGGAATAATTTGCCCAGGACTGTGTTTCCCACCGAGTACAATCTGCAGCGATTCAAGAACAACGTGAATCGCTTTCTCCGCACACGTGTCGCTCCTGTAGCGCTTTAGGGACTTCCCTGTAGCACGTGTGCTAGACTCATATATATATATATATATATATATATATATATATATATATATATATATATATATATATATATATATATATATATATATATATATATATATATATATATATATATATATATATATATATATATATATATATATGGAGAGAGAGAGAGACAGAGAAAGAGAGATATTTACTATTTCATTTAGAAGTAAAACTCTGGTCTAAATAGTTTTGATGACCTCAGATTAGGAAGACCGGTTCAAGCAAAAACTGAGAAGTCAGGCTTGTGGATTTTCTGTTGCTAGATTGACGCATAAAAATCCTTATTCTTAATAAAGAAGCTAGAGTATCTGAAACTACAGTTTTTAATATTGTGCACGAAGATTTAGTGCTACAAGATAAAACTCCAAGCTCCTTACATCAGAGCAGAAACTGGCAAGGAAGGAAATTTTTGAAGTACATATCGGCGCTGTAGAAAACAGTGTGAGTTATTTCTTACCAATTGTCATAAGTGACTAAACCTGGGTGCTGTAATGGGATACACTGACGAAGCGGTAGTCAATGTAGCGGCAAGCCTAGCCAAAAAAACATGTTTATTGGAAAATTTAAATTACAATCGAGAAATAAAATCGTGAAACAATCAAGAAAATTTTATAATAATATCCTATTTTTATCAGTTGGATCATAAATAAAAATAATTTTTTGGTCTTGTATTGTACATCATATCATAACTTCAGTTTATTTACTTAAGGGGAAATTGACCTGTAACACGTATAGGGGGATGGAAAAAATTTTCTGTGGCAACTTACAACCTAGAAAAATGGTAACATTTGTTTCAGCGACTCCTTTGGAATACTCTTTTTTTACGTTCGGTTAAATAATTTAGTAACGCTAAATAAAACCCGATAACCAAACTTTTTGTTCAACAGTGTATATAAATTCCATTATGTTACTTTAGCTTGAGTGCAAAGATTCACTAATAATCTTGTTAGCAACACAAATCTCCTTATTTTGGTTCTTTTTAGCGCAAAAGAAATAAAGAAAAAGCGGAAAAGCCTTTGGAAAAACGTAATTATTAGGATTTAACAGGCTGTTAGCGCAAGTTAATCGAGCGAAAGCGTATAATAGCTTAGTTTCGTGTAGTGGAGGATAAAAAGGACTATAACGACTAACGAGAAGTTTTTGAAGTCATTTTTAAAAAGATTTTCGGATAACTGAAACGAAAACTTTACTTTTTTTCAGAAGACTCCGGTTCGTTTCATCCGTGGTTGCACAATGACCGGCAGATAATTGAAATGAACTAAGAGGAGTATCGGTAAATTTGCACCGACTTTTTGTTAAATAAATAAATATTAAGTAAATTTTCGCCAACTTACGAGCAAAGCATATTATGTCAAATTTATGATGTTTCAGCTTGTTAGATTTGCATTCGCGTTGGTCTCCCGAGGGACACGACTAAAACAACAAAATCGAAATAACTAATCGAAATTTGTTGTTTTAATTTTGACGCTATAACCTTGTTAATAAAGAAAGTAGACTATTAAATCAAAACAACAAATTTTAATGTGTTATTTTAACATTGTTGTGTTAGCTGTGGAACGCTGCGTTAAATTGTAAACAAAAATTTGGTATCTGAGCTTACCATAAAAATTAAGCCCTTATTATTTTTTTTATAGTTCACCTCCCCGCTACTATAGGAATTTTTGCCCTTTTTCTAACTATCTGTAATTAGATAAATTGGCAGGTATGTCATATGTTGCCCAGGTGCCGAAACAGACACATTTGTATTTCACGGCACTTTTTAAGACAACACGTAACTGTTACTTAAAATACACACATACACCCAACCGATTGCCGGAATTGAACCAGCGACCAACGGTTTCATATAGAGGCTTTTAACTCGCTACGCTACCAAGGCCAGAGATAGGCGATATAGTAAAGGTTGCGAATAGAAAAACAGTTAATTTGATTGTACAAAGTAAACAGTGCCAAACACCTAAAATGATTTACGTTTATTTCTACACCATTAGTTTTTTTTTTTAAATGCAACTTCCAGCCACTATAGGGATTTTTGCCCTTTTTCTAACTATTTGTAATTAGATAAATTGGCAGGTATGTCATAATATCCGTCATCGTTGCCCAGGTGCCGAAACAGACACATTTGTATTTCACGGCACTTTTTAAGACAACACGTAACTGTTACTTAAAATGCACACATACACCCAACCGATTGCCGGAATTGAACCAGCGACCAACGGTTTCATATAGAGGCTTTTAACTCGCTACGCTACCAAGGCCAGAGATAGGCGATATAGTAAAGGTTGCGAATAGAAAAACAGTTAATTTGATTGTACAAAGTAAACAGTGCCAAACACCAAAAATGGCTTACGTTTATTTCTACACCATTAGTTTTTTTTTTAAATGCAACTTCCAGCCACTATAGGGATTTTTGCCCTTTTTCTAACTATTTGTAATTAGATAAATTGGCAGGTATGTCATAATCTCCGTCATCGTTGCCCAGGTGCCGAAACAGACACATTTGTATTTCACGGCACTTTTTAAGACAACACGTAACTGTTACTTAAAATGCACACATACACCCAACCGATTGCCGGAATTGAACCAGCGACCAACGGTTTCATATAGAGGCTTTTAACTCGCTACGCTACCAGGGCCAGAGATAGGCGATATTGTAAAGGTTGCGAATAGAAAAACACTTAATTTGATTGTACAAAGTAAACAGTGCCAAACACCAAAAATGGTTTACGTTTATTTCTACACCATTAGTTTTTTTTTTTAAATGCAACTTCCAGCCACTATAGGGATTTTTGCCCTTTTTCTAACTATTTGTAATTAGATAAATTGGCAGGTATGTCATAATATCCGTCATTGTTGCCCAGGTGCCGAAACAGACACATTTGTATTTCACGGCACTTTTTAAGACAACACGTAACTGTTACTTAAAATGCACACATACACCCAACCGATTGCCGGAATTGAACCAGCGACCAACGGTTTCATATAGAGACTTTTAACGCTCTACGTTACCAAGGCCAGAGATAGGCGATATAGTAAAGGTTGCGAATAGAAAAACAGTTAATTTGATTGTACAAAGTAAACAGTGCCAAACACCAAAAATGGTTTACGTTTATTTCTACACCATTAGTTTTTTTTTAAATGCAACTTCCAGCCACTATAGGGATTTTTGCCCTTTTTCTAACTATTTGTAATTAGATAAATTGGCAGGTATGTCATAATATCCGCCATCGTTGCCCAGGTGCCGAAACAGACACATTTGTATTTCACGGCACTTTTTAAGACAACATGTAACTGTTACTTAAAATACACACATACACCCAACAGATTGCCGGAATTGAACCAGCGACCAACGGTTTCATATAGAGGCTTTTAACTCGCTACGCTACCAAGGCCAGAGATAGGCGATATAGTAAAGGTTGCGAATAGAAAAACAGTTAATTTGATTGTACAAAGTAAACAGTGCCAAACACCAAAAATGGTTTACGTTTATTTCTACACCATTAGTTTTTTTTTAAATGCAACATCCAGCGGAATCTATATAGCGCTTTGTAAGCTAACCTCGCAGTGCCAAATAACTTTTTGACAATTTTTGCAGAAAAATGAAACCAAAAAAAAAAATTAACATTATTATAAACAAAACACAATAGCAAACTAGAACTTGTGAAGTAGGGAGTAACTAGATCAATTTTTGCCATTTAATTGTCTTTCCTGAATACAGTCTTTTAACAATGAAAATGCATGCAGGCTTCTCTCTCTTCACTGTTATCTCTGTTATTAAATGCTTTTTTGACTACTCTGAAAGGTATGGCATTATTTCCATGCTTGAAAATTATTGATTTCACATAACGTGGGGAAAAATTCTTAACTCATATGGCGATTTTACACACTCTCATAAGCCTGTCTATATAGTACGAGTTTCCTAATTTTAAATGCAGCATTGAATATAATTGGCCTACTATTCATATCAATGTTTAACTAGGCTCAAAATAGACAAAAACGATTAAATTGCGTAATCTAAATCTTAGTTTGCTTTTAGAAATGAATTTCGAAAAAAAACACTGTAATTATCAATCAAATATGCAATGATTTAAAAGTTTCAAACAAGGAGGTTAGGATCAAGCTAGAATAACATAAAACTAAATCAAATGCAACCAATGCTGCATTCAAAAATGAGGAATTTAATAATTAAAAGAAATCACTTACTTTGCAGAAATAAGCACTTATCTTACAATGGAGGCAAGCGTCTTGACTTTTATATTCATGAGGGGTAAGACGCATACCGTTGTCAAATAAATTAAATTCGAATTGAAAGCAAAATATTGTGTCTCTCTCCCTCAATCCTTTTACCCCAATAAGAGTATCGGCGACACTATGCAGCTGCTGCTTTAACAATTATTTTACAGGCATCACAATCCTGTGCGACCTGATTTGACTCGTGCATGTCCATACCAAGGAGAGATCTTACTTGGTCGGATCATCTTGTTGGAGACCATCCCCCTGATCTTCTACCTTCTACCTTCCCCGTTACTAGAAGCTTTTCCATGGCATCCACTTTTCTTAAATGTGATCAAAATATTTCAGGTACTGTCTATTAATTCTATTTGAAAGTCATTTATACTAAGCTCTTCAAGAATAGGTACGTTCGGTATATGATCCTCTGAGGATTCTTCGATATGCCCACATCTCAAACAATCGAGTAGTCTTTTGTCATCTTGCTTAATGGTCCATGTTTCCGATGCGTAAGTTGCTATGGGGAATATAAGGCTGGATAAATATTCGTGTACGATCAGACAAAATAGTATTTAATAAATTGTCAATTTAATGTATTTTTGACACTACTGACGATATCACTTCTTTTGTCAAGAATCGGTAACGCAACTTCACAAATCTATATTTAAGCTTCTAGGCTATATTTGTACTGTGATTGTGATTGTGTGTGATTCAAGAACAACGTGAATTGCTTTTTCTGCACACATGCCGCTCCTGGAGTGCTTTAGAGACTTCCCTGTAGCACGTGTGCTAGACCCATAAAAAAAAAATTGTATGATATTTTTCACTGAAATAAGTATTTTTAGAGCAGTTTCATTTCCAAGGAACTTGGGATATTCCGTACGTATTTAAAAAGGGCAATCCCTATTCCGGTGGGGAGGTGATCAATAAAAAAATATAGTAATAAAATATTTTTTCCACGTTACATATATTTAAGTAAAAAAAGTAGAAAAATGATACTATAAACAATAATAATATAATACATCAAATGGTCATACACAGACATAGAAAACATGCATATATTCCTATGTTCTCAATTCCCCAAATACAGGAAATTACACCCCAACGCATGCGAAGAAAGGCCTACTATAGAGAAGAAGACAGGAGGAAGAGGAATCATAGATATAAAATTACTACACACAAAAAAAATACAAACACTTAGAAAATTCTCTCATACCAAGCAAACCAGCCTCTACACAGCAACAGAGAAAGCAAACAAAAACTACACACCGCTTGATTTATCTCGGGCAAACCATCCAGCAGACACACAGAGTCACACTCAATTACAACGGGAAAAGATGAAAACGTAGTAAAAAAAAAACACTCCACGGAAAACACAGATACCACATAGAACAAGACCACGTCAATAAAAAATCATACACCTGGTTAAAGGATGGGCAGCTATTACTTGAAACAGAAGGCTTCTTACTTGCCATCCAGAATAAAGTCATATTAACCTGAAACTACCAAAAGCATATCATCATAGACCCAAATTACAGAAGACAGATACAGGAAATGATACCAGCATAAAGAAACGATCGAACATTTAACAAACGGATGTAAAATATTAGCCGGAACGGAATACACAACCAGACATGACTCCGCGGCAATAGTAGTTCAACATACTAACCCATAGAAAACACAGATCCCTTCTACAAATATACACCAACAACCATACTTAAAAATAAAGATTACACGTTCTACTGGAACAGCAATATCCATACAGATAAAACAGTCCTCGCCAATTGACCCGATATTACTTTTCAAAACAAAAAAGGAAAAATCACCTATCTAATTGACATAGCTATCCCAACACAAACATCCAAACGAAATACACAGAAAAAATCTCCAAATACACAGACCTTGCTACAGAAATAAAAAGGCTATGGAAACAAGAAAAAGTCATCATTGTCCCCCTCATTCACAGGCCTTACACCAACAACATTCACACCACACTTAGTACAATTAGGACTCAACACAAAGATACACAAAAACATTCAGAAGTCAGTGATTTTGAAAACATGTAACATTGTCAGGTCATTCCTTAATACACAATGGTAATAGCGTTTGTGCTGACTTGGCTTAAACCCGTCAGCCAAACATGGAACCACATTGACCAGATGTGAGAAAGAAGAACAAAAGTAAAATAATAATATAACAAATATATACAAAAAATATTAATATAAAATGTTTTTTGCAAATAATTTCAAAAAAACGTGTACACTACTTTTCTACAAATATAATAATCTTCTTTTAAAAACGATATTTACAGAACAAATATTGTTTGTAGCACCGAAATATTTGAAGAAGTTGGAACAATACTATTCTCGTTACGCCTATGTCTCCGCTTTCCCCTAATCTACCAGCCAGGTTTTCCGGAATTGGGGGGTAATTTACATAGCACGTTGTTTCACGTCCGAGAGGATCCATTGCGGGCGTGTGTGAGTGGAAACTGGAAAATATTTAGCCTGTTTGCGCACCACTCATTATACGATCGATAGTTCACTGGGAATTTTCAATTTTGTTTGTTAGTGTGGAGAAATATTGCCAATTTTAAAATTAATTGCCTAGCCCCAGGTTAATAAATATATTGATAATAAACATGATTATTCTCGTAATAATTTTAATAAATGTTTGTTTTCATTTACTATTGAAAATTGAAAATGAACTGGTCCATTGATGATAAAAACAAAAGAATGAAAAATATCACTTTATTCGTTGTAAAGAGTAAATTCTTATAAACAAGCTTCCATGTCATTAAATAATTTTAGAATTAAAAGAATAATCTAGACATAAACATAAGTCTACACAGGATAAAATATCAAAAACAATTAAGTCAACTAAAAACAATAATATCGTATTTGAAAAATAAATAAAATTACTCTAAATAATACATAAATTACAACTATTTGAACAAACAGAAGTTGCAAAGAATAAAATGCATGTAAAATAATGGTCTATAATGATCTCTAACCTTTTCCTTATACATATAGCGAATTGCTGACTTCGGTGTCCGTCTGTCTGTCTGTCACACCCGATTTTCTCCAAAACTATTTGACATAGAAAGTTGAAATTTGGCACTAATACAGGAATTGATGGACGCGTCAGAGCCGAGGAGTTTTGAACATTAAATTTTGAGTTAAAGGGTTTGTTTTGGGGGGTGAAATCGGGCGTGAAAAAAAAAAAACTTTTCCTAGGTCGTCAAGTGAGGTGTCAAATGAAAGCTTGCAAAAAGACGAGTTCAAAAAATATATATAATGTAATACTTGCGCACACTTTAAAAAAGGGCGAAAAATCGCTGTCCCCCCTTATCTAGAAAAGTACTGATCAAAAAAATTTTGAAAAAATTCTGGAATATTCTCTACAGGATGTAGATTGAACGAAAATTATCACGAGTGCATTACCTTTAATCTGATATATATAAAAAAAAAAGAAATTTCAGATCGGAATGAAACTTTGTTAAAAACTTATTTGGGATGTGTTTTGCGAAGTCACTGATCATTTTATATTTTCGTGACAAAATTTTTTATTTTAAATGCAACAACGTACGGAACACTAATTGCGCTAGTCCAACTTGCACTTGATCAGTTATTTATTAGCAAAATAAATACGGAATTAAACTGATATTAGCTGCAAATTCCCCAAAAGGGTATACCATAGCGTAATCTTGTAACATTCTTTTTTTCCTAGATTTTAAGATCATTTTACAAAACCGTTTTTCTTTCTTTAATTCATGTAATAATTGTTAATTTAAGTTAAGTAGAGAATTTAAATCTTATTACAGTTTTTTATATTTGGTTAAGCAGTGTAACTCAACCAGTAGTAGGCGCAAGTAATCGATTTATCTTATTTCATTTGCATTGAATGTCTCTGGATTATGATTAAGACGAGCATCATCGGTCCTTGTCTATCAAGTCGCGAGTTTAACACTCCCGTCTCATTTTGTGTTCCTAAAATGGACTAGTACATTTTGAAGACTTCACTTCGAAGGAAGGAGAAGTGAAGGCATCCTTTTTGTCGTCCATGATAAAGAGTGTTTTTTAATCATCGAGCCGTTCCTGAAATATATAAGTTGTACTTTATTCAATTTTCTAACAACAACTAAATAGTCTTCAGTATTTTTTTATTTTTTTGAGCTAAAATTAGATTCTTTTTATTCTAAAATGAATGGTGCCCAAAACAGTACAACTAAGCTAACTATAGAGACTATTTTTAAAAGGCATACAAAAATTATCTCGATCTCCATATCTCTCCAAACAAAACGGGCTAGCTTAATTTTGTTCTCTCTCAGTATTAATATCCACTCAATTCATTCTCAAAAATTAGGATATACATAAGGTGCAAATAGTGGCTCTTATTTAATAAATAAAGCATTTATTTAAAATATAAAAGAAAGAGCACACATTAAAGTCTTCTTCCACCAAACTAAAGTAAACATTTCTCTGAGAATAAATCGTAGTCAACGGATGAATTCACAGCGTCACCCAGAACCATCGAACAGTTATCAGGCAGACAAACGAACAATCTTGTGCTAATGAAGTTGGACTCAGCGAGAGAGATTCTGACAAAAAAGAGAGATTCAATTTGTGAACTTAAATGTTAATCTTTTGGCTATAGAGCAATACAATGAATTAAAAGTGTTAGTGCCCAAGTTAGTCTACTCTGTTGAAGTACGTGACTTACCTCCAAGTTCGTTTACTATTGACCAGTGTTCTTTCATCTTATTAAGAGAATTATATAACATACGACTATAATATTTAACCTCCTTAAAACTTGTCGATAAATAGTCCTGTATCTATTGAAATAAAATAAGGACATCTATCGCATATTTCCGAAGAGTATGTCATATTTTTACGAAAAGTGTGTGAACAAAGATATTTAAACGTCTCTTAAACACTGAACTAACCTGTAGAACCCTTGTTCTCATTAAACTAAGACAATATGTAACATTAAACTTGTTGTTGTGAGAGTAGTTCTAAGTAACAACTTTAACCACTCACCGATATAAAATACTAATCCTGGCAGCATTTTTTTTCATGTAAAGAAATCACTTCAAATCGAAAGACGAGTACTCCAAGGTGATACGCTCTCTCCTAAGCTATTCGTAACACTTCTAGAAAGTATGCTAAAATTAATAAACTGGAAAAAAAATGGGTTTTCACATTGACGGCGAAAAGTTAAATCACCTTTGTTTTGCCGGCGATATTGTCTTAATAACAGACAATATACAGGAAGCACAAACTATGTTGCATATGCTTCAAAAAGGTTCATGAAGGGCTCGTTTAAAAATCAGCCTATCCAAGACTCAGTTTATGACAAATCTTGTATTAAACAACACTATAAAACCGAATAACGTGGAGATCGAGCAAGTACACCGATATAAATACCTAGGACATGAAGTCAGCATAGAACGAGACAACCAAACACATGAAATTCAGCGGAGAATAGTTGGACGGTATATGGCAAACTGGGCTATATATTTAAATCTAATCCTCCGATGTGTTTAAAAAGAAAAGTTTTTGACAGATGCGTACTACCTGTACTTACGTACGGAGCCAATACTCCCACATTGACGAAGAAAAATATCAAAATATGTGTCATGCAAAGAAAAATGGAGTGGTCAATGTTAGGCGTTACTCTTAGAGATCAGGGTAGACCACCAAGTCGGTGGTACTGATAATTTGAAGGGAGTGGCTGGAAAATGGATACAAGTGGCCCAGAACAGAAAAAGGTGGCAAGACTTGAGGGAGACTTTCGTCCAGCAGTACAAGTTGATGATAATGATGATGATGAAAGAAATCACTAGAACTGATTTTTACAAAAAAAATAAATTTCAAGATGCTTTTAAAGGAGATAGTTTTTAAGCAAAATTTCTCAAATACTACGATACACGATAAGTTCAGAACGAAATAAGATATCCAGTTCTAGTAAAAGCAGTGGAGATTGGTGCATTTTATAGAATTTCAAAAATATTATGTACAGATACAGGTACAAAGTATGGGTATAATTATGTATAGTAAAAAAACAGGTGAGTGATGAGATTAAAGTTGGGACTTTGAATTAGGTTATATTTCCTTTTCAGGGTTTTTAGAGTCAAGGAAGTTCATTTTCTTATTATTTCCAATGTAAATATTATTACAGAATAATTTCATATACATATATACATATATATATATATATATATATATATATATATATATATATATATATATATATATATATATATATATAAATATATATATATATATATATATATATATATATATATATATATATATATATATATATATATATATATACTGATTCTGTAATTTAGATTTGAATGGAACGTTCCGTATAAATTACTTTACTCATTTTTTATAGAACAAAAAATCTTCTACAAGGTACTGCACACGGCCATTTCCGGAAAAAATCTTATATTATTAAATCTCTCAAAATTTAGCCACTGCTAATTCTTTCATTTCCTTTCCCTTAAGAAGGAATTAGGATTATTTAGTCTCGATAAATTTACTAATGTCAATTAATCTCAAGAAAAACATAAGAGTATATACACTGTATTTTCAACCAATCTTGAACGAGTTACAAAAATTTTAATAAGTTAGTTCAGGTTAGTTCAAGATAACATATGAGTTACACTCACCTCAAGAACTGGCGCTAACTGTATTCTAAATTTGACAAATTAGAAATTTTATTAACATATTAGTTCAGGCTAGCTCATGTTAACATATGACATACACTAACTTAAAGGACCCTTTTTCCTAACTTGAAAAATAAGAAGATTTATCAGTTCAAGTTAGTTCAGTTTGGTTCAAGTTAACATATGATTTATTCTCGTACTTACCTAATATGTCAAATTAAAAATCGATAGCCCGGGGAGGAGAGATTTTTTACAACAAATAATCCTTTCCTACGGTGGAAATTATACTATTTAAATCATAATTTTAATGTAAAATAGGTAGTATTTGTTTTAAAATCACTTTTTCATGTTATATTTAAGATAAACCAGACGATTTCTAGAGCAAAAACGAAAAAAAACTTGATTTGGACTCAAATGCTAATTTTGACCGATCCTCTTACTATTTTCTAACAAAATTTGGAATACTTTTTTGTTAATATTCTTCTTATTTTTAAAGTGCCTATTCAGTTCGAATGTTGGCAATCATTCTGGCTATTATTGCTTTATCCACTGCAGTTCTGAAAAGACCGGTAGTGTTTGCTAAGAACCAATTTCGCAGATTGTTTAGCCAGGAAATACGTCTGCGTCCTGGTCTCCTTTTTCCAAATACCTTTCTTTGGAGCATTTGCTGTAGTAATCCATATCTGTGGGGATTTCTCATTATGTGTCCTAAATACTCCAATTTTCCTACTTTAACAGTTTCCATAATTTCCAGTTTCCTGTTCATGCGACATAAGACATCCTCGTTGGTAATATGGTCAGTACAAGAAATTTGCAAAATTCGGCGATATAGCCATAATTCAAATGCCTCAAGTTAATATAAAAGCTATATTTTCCTATAATTGGAAACTGTAATATTGAATTGAACGTAAAAAAATCATTTTTCAATTTGCCGTAGTAAATATATTACTTTTTTTAGGTTATGTACTTAATATTTTTTAATGTAATCTACGCAGTTTTTTAGGCAATTTTATGACGAGTAATTTTTTTAGTCGCATACCAATAAAGAGAAGAAAAGTGGCCTTACGGTCAAAATTGGGTTGAGATAACTCGTTTACATTATATTGGCACTGTTTCAAAGTAATTAAATCGATTTCCAAGCTGTATTCAAAAATTTCCAAAAATCATGAGAATTTTACTGCATTTGCGTCCACTAAATATATATTTTTGTACTGAGCAAAAAACCGAAGGAAAAACGCTTTTTCTCATTTTGTCAAAGTTTTTTATGCACGTTTAATAATAGCTTTTATTAATAATAAACAAACTTAAGAACTTTGACAGTAGTAAGTTAAAATTAGTCAGAATAAAAAAGATATTTTTGAAGAGTGAAAAAAGAATATATTAGAGATATTTATTTAAAAAAAACTGATATCAAAAAACAAGCATGATGGGAATATACAAAACTTTCGAGAAGACACAAAAGAATCCCTAGCTTAAATACATTTCGAACAGCATTTAATCGCACTACGAAAAAGAAGAATTCGAAAGTTTTTTACATTTTCAAGACACATTACTATTCTGAAAAGTAAACGAAAATCAATGTTTACTAATCTTTTGATTTTAGAAAATCCAGAAGCTTCTATAAGAGATTTTGTTAAAGATATTTTTAAAACTTATGACAGAGTTCAAAGTAGTTTGAAAACTTGGTTATTATACACATAAAGTTTTACCAGTGCAACATTTACCCTGGAAAATACACAACCATACAAAAAATTAAGATTTTGTCAGGAGATAATACAACGTATAAAACACGATACATAACTCTTTAATAAAATTGTTTGGACGGATCAGTTAGTTTTCTCAACAGCCAAAGTTTTTTATGGAGGAAATGTTCACTTCTGTCCTAACACAAAGCCTCGAACAATACGAGAAACAAAACACCCTTGCCATCGATCTGCTCAGGTTTGGTACAGTATATTGAATAACAGAGTAATGGTCGAGAACATATGCCCTTATTTTATGTAATTATAATACAATATTTTAACAACTTGGTGAAACAGTAAAAAAAATACGAAAGCAATCCATTGAAAAGTAATTAATTGACTAAACAACTTATAGAACTACACAAAAGATATTCAGCCAGTAAGCGCACCACGTGACATTGGATGATTGTTAATTTGGTTTGTTACTACACACGATTAAGAAAGTTTGTCCAACGTGGCTTGTCAAGCCAGTTGATTAAGTTTGATGATGTGGACGCGAAATTGGTGAGTTGGGTGGTTTTATGACGAGTTGGACGGTTTTCTGGATTTGTCAGAAAAGTTGTTGGAATACTGACGGCTTGGCAAGTAAGTTTGATCGTGTAGGACGTTATCCAGCCTTCAAACCACCCAACTCACCAACTTTCTCGCTATGTCAGGTTTTTTTATTTTTGGCGAAACAAGTGAAAGCAATAATAAGCAAGTATCTTCGTCCATCCTCATATAGTTATGCCAATTTTAAGGCTCACACCTCAATTCGTTCAATAAATTATTGTGGCAATAATGTGCTCTTTTAAATAACCAGTCTTTGCTCCACTTTCATCTGTTTGATTTCCTTGTAACCTTCTTCTCTTTCAGTAACACTCCATACAAATATAATAAGTGGTTTATATCCATCATGGGAATGCAAAAAAAAACAACAAATAATAATATAACAATAAATTACAATGTCCGGCGTAGTCCTTAGCTTGTACCGTCAAACTTATTTGACCAACTTGAATGACAAACTAGTTGGACCAACTTACATGATTGTGTGTAGGCGGCTTTAGTACGTTAGTGTATCAAATTTAAAATGAATAGCCTTGTTGGATATTATTAGTATTCTCGATATAATTTCAATACATATACGTTTTCATGAATACCGGAAATAAAAAATACATAATTACACCATTTAAATTAGGAATCACACTTAATAACGATGGTATTTTATTTTTGAGTTAAAAAATTTTATATTATATATAAACATTTACGAATTATTACTATTTTCTTGTTCACTGCTCAAAAAATAAGTAATATAATCCTGTTTAATATTCAACATTCGACTTTTACTCATTCTATTTATTCTTTCGTTGAGGTTTATTTTCATCGACACATAATTATATATCACACGTCATTAATCCCATAATCATCACCCTCATATTTGTTAATTCCAATTCCCAAATCCCTCAAGGATAGACCTCGATTGAAATCCCGTCTCTTTAGGGTCGCTCCAAATTCGATTAGGACCCGTTTTGTGTTTGACAGATTACGTACACAAATACTAATTTTTCATGCGGCTATGATTAACCATCAATTTCAATTAATTTAGATGATTTTAATATTTAATCGAATTTAGTTATTCATCACTCAGTTACTTAATCTCGTTATCTTTTATATAGTAGTTTTGAGCTAAGTATTTGTTTCAACAACACGGTCTTAGAAATTATATTCTTTGTTCAAAACGACTTAGGAACGAATAAAAAATTAAGAGCTGTTATCGAGTAAATTTCTATTTTATTATTATTTGGTCTTAAGAAAGTTTCTAACAAATTTTCACGCTCACCCAATTTTTTATTTTAAATGCAACTTACGAGGGTGGAATAATAAGTCTGGTATATGTCTACGATATGGCGGGAGAAAATTCCGACTTCTATCGGTTTTCGCTTTTTCGGTGCACTTTCCAATACTGTTTCTATAGTATCTCCCATACTACAGTATGGAAACTGTTTTTCGAGGCTCACAGAGTCATGATTGACTATTTTGAAAAGGAGTATAACAGTCACTAGCTCTTATTATGCAATCTGACTGGACCGTGTGCATAGTGAGTTGAAGCAGAAGCGACCAGGATTAACACACAAAAAAAGGCTCCTTCACCAGTATAATGCGAATGCTCACACATCGGCAGTTGCCGTGTCAAAAATCTACGAGCTGGGCTTCAAAACAGTTCCAGCCCACCCTATTTCCCAAATTTAACCCGTCGAAAAGTAACTTGAAGGAAGACATTTTTGGTAAATGAAGAGGTTTTCTGTGCTGTAAGCGAGTATTATGAACAGTTCTAGTCAGTATATATCACCACTATACCAAACACTTCATTTTTGCACTCGACGCGTGTTTGGCTAACCATGTTAGCTTTATCAGAAGCGATGATTGCGTAGTTAATCATCGCTCCTGATAAAGTTAACATAATTAGCGAAAAGCGGACACTCTAACACGAGGATTCCATGTTTCGACAAAAACTTCTTAATTGAAAGAGCATTGTGCCTTGGTGCGTTGTCTTAGTGGAGAACCCAAGACCGATTCCTTCACATTTTAGGTATGTTTTTTAGCACATGTTCAAGAAGAGTAGTCAAATTCTGTTTATAGTAGACTTGATTTACACTTTGACTTGTTTTTTGCCTTAAGTGAACGCCCGTCTGTGACGTCTTGTCTGCCACCCTTGACTCGCTTTACTCACTCGAAAATTTATGTTCGTGATAAGCAATCATCACCACACACTTCTTGCAGTAAACTTAATATTTCAGTAGCAGACTTTCCAAGTTTAACTAGAAATTTCACTGTAACTCGTTGCTCAACATTGACACTTTTTTCCGACGCAGAGCAAATACACGATCCGATTTAAACTAGCGCTGTAGCCGAATTAGAAACTGTACGGTCCTCAAAATGGCAGAATAAGTAGCTCAAGCATTGTCAACCGCGCGGTATCAATATTATCAGTGTAACAAAACCAGTCCAGTTATTTTCTAGTCACATCTCGTATGTTGAAAAAAAAATTTTTGTTTTTGTAAGAAAATGTTATTTGGTTTGTCTTTTACAAAACTTGTCAATCCACCTTGATCCACTGTGGCGTTTTCCACCAAGCCACTGTTTCAACTGCAATCCACTTGTTGAACGAGTTCATCAGTCTGGATACTTGGCCTGTCACTCCGCTCTTCATCATGTACATTTGGGCAGCGATTTTTTAAAGTCTCGGCATCATTGTCTAACCATTTCTTCAATCATTACTGTAGGTCTATAAACTAGGTACAAAATTTGAGCAGCTGATGATCCTTTTGCACACAAAAATCGAATCACAGCACGCACTTCGCAACTGGCAGGAGCAACGATTTTTGCGGACACTGTTGTCTCAATAGATGGCGCCGCATGTGTACAACTTTGTTCAGACTCGCCAATATTTAAATATAATCAAACGACCCTTTCTTATCGAATACGCCTTGTATATATATATACATATATATATATATATATATATATATATATATATATATATATATATATATATATATATATATATATATATAGAGAGAGAGAGAGAGAGAGAGAGAGAGAGAGAGAGAGAGAGAGAGAGAGAGAGAGAGAAAGAGAGAGAGAGAGAGAGAGAGTATAGTTTTTAAAAAACCAAAAAGACTAATTTAGTCCAGCCCAGAGTATATTTTTAAAAATAACACCTCTTAAGGTACTCACTTGACATTTCGGTACCACGATGCCTTTTCCTTATTCGATTTACAAATAATGGATTAATACAAATCAGGTTTACTACTTTCCTGCAATATTTTGTCTTTTTTTAATGTTCCATATAAAACACTTATTGGATCACTTCGGTGTCCACCTATTTGTCACACCCGATTTTCATCCTATCTCGAAAAGTACTGATCATAAAATTTTGAAAAAATTCTGAAACATTCTTCATAAAGTGTAGATTGGGTGAAGATTATCACGTTTGGTAATTTATCTGGTATTAAAAAAATCTATGTGTCTTGACAATATGGTGGAAGTTAGTTTAATATACTGTTCAGTAAATTACTGATACCGAGTCGCGTGTCGCTCCTGTACCGAGAGACAAAATAATTTTATTTTATTTATTTATTTATAACTGAACAAATATTTATATAGTAAATATTTGTTTTACATCTTTATTACTAGGTTTCAGTTTGAGCTAGATTGATTTATTGGCTATAACACGTTACTGACTAAGAAAAAATGTGAAAATATATATTGAATATTAAGATATATACATGTCAGGGACCTAATTAACCTAGCCTCGGTAAAGATTTTATTTTATTTTAAAAACAATCACCGTACGGAACACTAATTGCGCAAGTCCAACTTACACTTGACCTGGTTTTATTATCTCCCTTCTTTCGGATACTTACGTACGTCTGTACAAAAACATGAAATAACACATATTGATCTAACTGGCGACAAGAATTTTTATTAAATAAAACATATACAAATCAAATTAAGAATAGTCTCTCAACGTATCAAAGACTTTAAGATTAATAACCTAATTTACCTTTTTTATGGGTCTAGCACACGTGCTACAGGGAAGTCCCTAAAATGCTAAAGGAACGTGCAGAGAAAGCGATTCACGTTGTTCTTGAATCGCTGCAAATTGTACTCGGTGGGAAACACAGTCCTGGGCAAATTATTCCAAAGGGATGATGTTCTCCATATAAAAGACTGCTTGAAAAGCGTTGTACAGGAGTAACAAGCTGAACCTCATACGGATGTGAAGTATTAGCGCGACGTGTACTTCTAACATGCACCGCTGTGGGAGGAATTAAGCGGGCCACATCCTTCGGACACTTTCCATGAAAATACTTGTAGAATAGGCTCAAGTCGCCAACCGTTTTTTTCGATGTTCCAGCGAATCAAGACCGCCGGTCAGTTCCGGGTCTCCAATCAGACGAACAGCTCTTCTCTGAATAGAATCCAACAAATGCAGTGTATGTTTGGGAGCGGAGCTCCAAACATGGGAGCAGTATTCCATAGTTGGTCGAATTTGAGCTTTGTAAAGAATTAACAGTTGTTGTGGAGTGTAAAGCTTTTTGGTTCGAAATAATATTCCCAACTTTTGCGTGGCTCTCCTTGCTATGCCTGCAACATGTTCATGCCAGGACATATTTGCTCCCAAATTAACACCCAACAAATTGAGTGACGATGCTAGAGGAATGGAGTGCCCCGACATAACTATGTCGGGTTCAGCAACATTAACTTTTTTAGGAAAAACTGCCGCCTGGGTTTTTGTAGCGTTAAATTCCACTTAGTTACTGTCACTCCAAGATAGAATTTCTTCCAGGTCTTTGTTAAGTTGAATGACTTCCTGCTGTCTGCGGATATTCGTCTGAGTAGCCGATGTCCGAGCGTTCAAAGTGAATGAAGAGATAAGTGTACTGCCATCTGCAAAGCTGTAGATTGGATTCTCGGCCTTTTCCAGTAGATCGTTAATATAAATGAGAAAGAGAGTAGGAGACAGTATGGAGCCTTGGGGTACACCGGCGTTGATAGTGAAGTTGTTAGAAAGGAATCCGTCGACTGCCACTCGTAAAGAACGCTCTCATTAGACCCACAAACAGAACCCTTCAGACATACCATAAGAATGTAGCTTAGCCAACATCCCATCGTGCCAAACACGGTCGAATGCCTTGGATATGTCAAGAGCAACAGCTCGAGATTCTCTAAAGTGTTCAATTACGTTGTTCCAAACATGTGTTACATAAGTCAGAAGATCTCCTGTTGATCTATTTTTACGAAAGCCATATTGGTGATCGCTAATGAGACACTATATAACTCCAGAATTAGAATGGTGAAAAGCTTCAGGTGATTATGTAACTTTGGTATAAAAGATATTTAGTGGATCTACTTTAATGATTATTATCACTTTTTAAAACCAACGGAACAAAACACCCTATTTAAATACATTATTGAAATGTTAGGCTTTTGAATCTGCCTCATCAAAACAGAAAAACAGTAAAATTTAAATGTTAAAATGTTTCTGTACTCTGAAACTTTCCAACTTCCCATCTAAAAATTAATATTTATGATATATTCATAACATCCCATTATCAGAGTATAATGTAGCAAAATTAAACTGGTTAGAGCCCTTTGTCGTCGTGCCAACACTGCTAAATGGCTACGAAATAATCCAATTATGATAATGTACACGTCTAACTTGTCGCTAAGCTTAGCACTTATTTCATTTTCCGCTACATTTACTTTTATAGCGTGATTTGTTTGTTTTTTAATGTTTATTTTGTGTGTGTAAAAATCGGAAATTTCGATTGCTTAATTCGGTTGATGTTATTAAAAATAAACAGATATAAAAACAAATCAATAGGTTTAACGACCTGCAACTTTTTTTTAAAAAACTTATTTAATAATAAACAAATTGTTGACGTCGATAACTGTATGTAATATACAAGTTTTTTTAAGTTAACTATGTAGAGAGAAGGGAAAACACGCACGGGTAAAAAAAAATATTCTACTTAACCACACTCTACACTAATATAACACGTAGGCTGAAAAGTTTTTGGTCTAACTATTTAAAACACATTTTTTTTGCAAAATTCGACTTTATTCATCAATCAAGTCTCCTTCAAGAGCGATACATTCAGTCCAGCGCTTTTCTAATATTTCTATACCTTTTTTGTAGAAGGATTTGCCTTTGCCTTCAAAATAGGCCTCAGTTTCGGCGATAACTTCTTTATTGGAGCCAAATCTCTTTTCCGTGAGCATTTCTTGAAGTCTGCGAATAGATAATAGTCGCTGGGGGCAAAATCTGGAGAATACGGTGGATGAGGAAGCAATTCGAACTTCATTTTATGCAATTTTGCCATCGTAACCATTGACTGGTGACACGGTGTATTGTCTTGATGAAAGAGTACTTTTTTCTTGTTCATTTGGGGCCGTTTCTTTGCGATTTCTGCCTTCAAAAGCATCAATACCTTTATATAATATTTGCTATTGATGGTTTTCCCTTCTCAGCATAATCGATGAAAATTATTCCATGCTGCTGTCCACCCAGCTGAGTTGATTTGATTCCGATGTATAGTGGTGGATCCATGTTTTGTCCATTGTCACATTTCGCATGAAAAAATCCTTTTTATTGCGCTTAAACAGCTCCAAACGGCACTTAGAATCATTAACACATTATTGTTTTTGGTCCACTGTAAACAAACGCGGTACCCATTTTGAACAGAGCTTTCTCATGCTCAAATGTTCATGCAAAATATGACTAATACGTTCTTTTGATATCTTTAGAGTGGCAGCTATCTCACGCAATTTCACTTTACGGTCATCCAAAACAATTTTGTGGATATTTTGATGTTTTCCAGTGTAAGAACCTCATTTGGGCGTCCAGAGGGTTGAAATTCAGCATACACGTAAATGATGAGTGATTTTCCAGAGGCAGAGTCCCCCACTTATCAAATCATTGCTTTGCTTGAACGGTATTTTTTCCCATCAAAAAACAGTTTTTAATCAACACACGATATTCGATTTTTTCCATTGTCTTGAAAATATCAAATGTAGCGTCACTAAAATCACTGTAACGTATAAACTAATTGTCGAAATATCATGAAATTTTGACACGTATCGTTTGAAGGTTGGTACTTCCTAAAAATCATATGGATTTTTTGAAAAGGGTGACATCTATGTGTTAGTCCAAAAACTTTCAGCGTGTTAAATAGTCCAGCGTTTTTCAAGTTTTATTTCATCCAAAAAAATCTTTCGTTAGCGCCTAAAAATAACGTTACAGTGGCTATCATTTGAGGAAAATTTTCAGCCCTTTAGGTCTTTCTTCAAATATTTGAAGAAAAAGAATCTTTCAGTAATAAGTAAAACTGTTCTTACCTTGCGGAACATGCGTATAAGAGCAAAGTTTTGGTTGTCCATAAATTCGAACATTTTTCTCCATTACTTGTGGACCCTTTTCCCATTCATTCAATAAGCAACATTCTTTCGCAGTTAAAAAAAAATGCTTAGACTCTAGTCTTGAGTTTGGAGATCCTTGGTGCGGAAACTTTTTTCCAGCCTTCGTGCACGTGTTCGGATACTAACTTATTTAACAAGCACTGACAGCATCAAATCTTCTACAAATTTCCTCAGTTCTTATCTTCATCAGCCTTCCTGATTTATGGTTATTCTAAATTGAGTCTCAACCCCATCGAAATTTTTTGGCACCAAATTTTACTTGAAATTAAGATGAGCCGTCATTGTCATAAGCCTGGCTCATTCTTTCTAGAGTAACTTTTGGTCTATTTTCCTCTTTAGTGTGGAACTCTATCACTGTCCGATGCTCGAAATAACTTTCAATCATTTTTCGGAAGAAAAAAAATGCAAAAATGCAACGAATTCGTATCAAATTTATCAAAATATGTAGAACGACCCGAGTAAGTTTATAAGAAAGCAATTTCTTGTCTGACGCCATTTTCATGTCTAGGTGGATAATTTTAAAAAGTCTCCTAATAATACAAAATTTATTAGATAATGGAACTTCTTCAAAAAGCTGATATTGATGGCAAAGATGTTCACATCACAGCAAATCTATATTGGAGCCAATCGGCTAATATAAGAATAGATAAATCCTACTCTGACACGTCATGGGACATACTAAATAGCGTCTCTTGCATCTAGTAATAAAGGGAAAGAGAGATAGCAAACGAGGTCCAGAAGAAGACATTCTTGACTATGTAACTTAAGACTTCAGACTTACGTATGTAGAGCTACTTCCAAGCGACGTCAATAAAGTCAGGATTTCCATGTTAAAAGCCAACGTCCAAAACGGATAAGGCACAGGAAGAAGGTAGTAAGGAAACAAATTGATAAATGATAAAAATCAAACTGCAGGAAAAATATTTTTTTAACACTAATAGCATCTAAATGGAAGTTATCCATTGGCTAGAGATGGACAGTCCTGGATCTAATACATTTTTCGTTTCGTTGTCATTTGAATTTCCCTTTTTAAATGATTACTATGTTTTAAAATATTCCCATATTAGTAGTTTAAAAGGAGTAGAGATTTTCGGGAAGGCAATGGCAAACTACCTGTAGTATCATGCCTAGGAAAGCCCCACTTTGGCCGTTCGGAATCGGCATGAAACTGAAGGTCCCCTTTGTCTGTGGAACACTTGAAAAGGCATCAACCACAGGCAAAGGCGAGGAAAAAGAAGAAGAGACTAATAAAGATCTATTTTTTAATTACTAGTAAATATTTTTAAAACATACTTTTTAAAAACAATGTGAGGTTATTTAGCGTATTTACGTATTTACGAAGAATAGTACACGGTAATTGGTAAAATTCATGTTGGATCAATCTTATTTTTAATTTTGAGTCACTAGGAAATAATAATTATAAAGATTAGCTTAGCCTGTTCAAAGAACTAATTTAATACAGGATTAGTGAGTTTTTTTTTAAAATCGTTCATTTGCAAACACTGAAGTCAGTGAAAGGAATAAGTGCATTTTCTGAGGATAATCTACACTTAAGTCAAAATGCTAACTTATGTTGAACTAAGAGAAACATGAGAAAAGTCAAACATTTACGTAGATAACAACTGAAGTAGTTTCTTACGCTGATAGGTCCTGTCATTACTTTACGACATGAATCAAATTAAAGATATATCTGCATGACGTAATGATATTTTCAAATCAATGATTTTTTCACATGTTATGGATCAATGTGGGTTTTAAAAATTCTTGAGATATCAGTTTTCCACAAATGTATCAGAAAATAGTTACTGGTTTTTCACTTGAAGTAGACCAAAATGCGTGTTAATCTAGGCTATATTATTTATGTATTAAGGTAAAGGATACATAATCTCAACAAATGGGGTCTAAGAAGAATCTTTATAATTCCGTTGCTGCAAGTTTATGATGAAATATTTTAAGAATGAAACCACAAATATCATAAAATCTTTATTCGTTACATCCCCACGAACACTTTTTAAAGTATCAATTAAATTTAGGGCTACAAATATTTGGAAAAATCCGGGTAAAGGCCAATATGGCTGCCTGTTCGGGGTGCGGGTGCTTGGTAATGAGCCTCGCTGCGGGGAAACTAAGGGCGGCAGCCGCCCCCCACTGATGTGGTTGAGAAGGGCTGGGTGTTTTACGAAAAGGGTGCCAGTGGCAGCGTAATAGGAAGTAGAATTTATTTTGGTATATTTAAAAATAATTTTAAAACTTTATTGTGTTTATTAAAATTTCATTAAAATAAATTACCGTTATAGAGCTTAATTATTAAAAATAATTAATTATAGTCAGAAGTTATTCTAACTTAATTATCGGTACTAACAAATAGGGGGAAATTAAATAACATTACAAATATACGCTGCAGTTTAATCATGTTTTCTGATAACTCCGAGGCAACTATTGTCTTTACTATCCTGTTTTTTAATGTAGTAAAGTACATTACTCTTAATAGTAATTGAAGGTATTTATACATGGTAAACAATGAGTTTTCAGCGTTGATTATCGCCTAATTACAGAGTAAAGTTAATTCTGTTTTAAATCAGTACTAAAATTGTCGATGAAGACATCTGACGAGGATTTTTTCTTACCTAAGGAAGGTTCAAGTAACATACATTCCATAAAAACTCGGAACAGCTTTGTCGTTCAAACAAACAGATCAGCTTTTGAATAATGTAGCGTTTATAATGAATGAGCTTCGGTCTTTGTTTACTAGGTTATAAACTGGGAACTAATATCGGTTAAGAGACATGCACACCTTATATATGACTGAATATTATTATTTTTTTTTATGGGTCTAGCACACGTGCTTCAGGGAAGTCCCTAAAGCGCTTCAGGAGCGACATGTGTGTGGAAAAAGCGATTCACGTTGTTCTTGAATCGCTCAAAACAACGAAGAATATTATTGAGGACATAGTTTATAAGTAATATCGTTTGATTCGATAAGAATAGTATGTTATTGCTATACACTCTTTACATAAGTTATTAGGAATTATTTTAGTACTTATTTTATTTTATAAGTGAACACTTTGTGTTTGTGAAGGAATTGGTTTTAAAAAAATATCCCTCAAAAAAGCACTGCATGCTTTTACGGTTTGGTCGTTTCAACTACTCTATCGGCATGAAAGCTGCTACGTCAGCTTTCGATGGAGTATTAGGTACTATACTTAGTACAATTCGGTGTATTCTACCATCGTATCCCATAGCTACTCGGATAAGTAGCCGTAAATTATGTTCTCTTGTTTGTCAATCCTAGGCCAACTGATGAGCCGTGATACGGCGAAACGCGTCTCGGGATGGATTTGGCGAATAAGAGAACAGTGGGTAAACTACTGAAAAATGGGTATTGTCCGTTTTCAGTTATTTTACCTTAACCACATATTCTGGAGGAAAATCCCTCCAAAATGCACTGCCACTCTGTTGGCTTGAAAGCTGCTGTGTCAGCTTTCGATGGAGTATTATATATGCGTACTTAGTACAATTCATTAGATCCTACCATCGAGTTCCGTAACTACTGGGATAAGGACCAGTAAATTCTGTTCTCTTGTTTGTCAATCCTTGCGCGACTGGCGAGCTGTGATACGACGAAACGCGGCTCGGGATGGATTTGACGAATAAGAGAACAGTGGGTAAACTGCTGCAAAATGGGCTTGTCTATTTTCAGTTATTTGATATTAACCATAAAAATAAGTGCCTATTTTTGTAGCACACTCTGTATACAACTTTTAGGGAAAAAGAAGTAGCCTGTAACTTGGGACCTACTTTTCTTCCGGTAAGATCCGTTTAGCCGTTTTTATATGATGCCCAAACAGACAAGAGAAAAGTCTATACATGGATGTATGCTTACCGCTCATATTTTCGAATAAAATAATCATAGTACAGAAATATATGTTATCTTAATACAGAGTGTCCCATAAGTAACTTCAAATTTGTTTGGCCTGTTGTGCGAGAACAACTGGTGGGAAAAGCAATGTTAGGGCGCAGAAGGTAACCACGGTTCTTGTGAATTTAGTGACCATGGAGCCTTTCATTGAACCGAAGCGTGTCTCTTGTGTGAGAGAATTTTATGAGAACAATAATGCTGTGACTCGTACGAGATGAAAATTTAACATTCAATATAATTTACACAGATTTATGAGGCCTCTAGTGTTTAAAAGAAGTGGGTGCAAAAGTTTGAAAAAGCCCGTGCTTTGAGTAAATTTCAAGTAGGTGACCAAGGACATCAATAGCCAAGCAAAAAGCGGAATGCGTTTCAGTGTCAATTCGCGAGATTCTCGACCTCCAAATAGGCAAATCCAAAGCGAAGGCATCAAAAGCGTTTCCATGCTCCTAAAGTGACGGCTTGGATGTAAATATCATCACATGGAATAATCGCCTTGTAATTCTGAAGACAGAGACCTGACAATAGCTATTAATTCGAAGCTATATTTGAAAATCATTGATAACTTTTTCACGTTTTCAGCAGCACATCTTTCCCAGTAATTCGGAAACTTTTCCTGAATATATTGATTTCCAAAAGAGGTGCCATAAGTTGGCCACCACTTAGCTCCGATTTAATGCCGATTGGTTTTTCCTTATATAGATAACTCGAATCTACAGCAATAATCCTTGCTTTCTGATACCACTAAAAATACATATATACAGTAAGAAATGGCAGCGTTGGCAATAACGACGTGCCGTGCAGTGAATAATAATTTCACCTGTCGCTTAGAGTAGTGCCCGCGCATATTTAAATGACATTATTTTTAAGAACTAATTTTCCATGGACTATAGTTTGATTTACAATAAACGTTTTTCCTTTATTAATTTGTTTTTTTACTTTAAATATTTTACAGTATAATCACGATCTATTTACTGAGCAAAATGATGGTATTAGTGTTCCATACGGACCACTTATAAGATCATTTCGATGTCTGTCTGTCGGTCTGCCCGTCTGTCCGTCTATCATACCCGATTTTCTCCGAAACTATTTAACATAGAAAATTATCAGGGCCGTGTAGTCTTGAAAGTTAAATTTTGGCTTAAGAGGTTAGTTTTGGGGGTGAAATCGAAGTAAAAAAAAAAAAATTACCAGGTATAGGATGTCAGATGAAAGCTTGTAAAAATATATATAATGTAATATTTGCGCACACTTTCCTTTGTATTATATTTAAAAAATTGTGAAAAATTGCTGTCCCTCCCCTTACCTCGAAAAATATTGATCAAAAAATTTTGAAAAAATTCTGGAATATTCTCCACAGGGTATAAATTGAACGAAAATTATCACAAGTACACCTTTAATAATTTATCTGGTATATAAAAAAAAAACATTTAATCATTTTATACTTCTATAACAAAATTTTTTATTTCAAAAGCAGTCCACGTACGGAACACTAATTGCGCTAGTCCGACTTGCACTTGATCGGTTATTTTTCTTAAAAACAGTTTGACCTTACCTTACTTAAAAACATATCTTACATTTTATTTAACGTATTGTTAGAAACTCTTACCAACAAATTTATTAGATAATATCCGCAAATCTGTATTTTTATATCTTTCCCGGTCATATTTTGTCCGAATAACAAGGAAAACAACCCTCGAAATGCCCCGAAAAGCAATCAAATAATCCCGAAACATGTTGACACAATTAAATTTGGAAGGGCCGCCCGCTGAGAAATTTACAAGCTTAGCCAGTCATAAATCCCACTGATTGGATGTTATGGCCGCATTACCAATATTACAGACCGATGGAAGCCAGGACAATTTACTACTTATGGTTTTAGCTTGGGGTTTAACTTAGTCAAAAGATTTTTATAAATATATTTGTTGTTTTCGATCCATTTGATATAAAATAAAGTTCATGTAAAGTAAATTGAGAACAATGACAGCTAAAACAAATTAAAAAAGAAATCATTAGTCAAAACCATGGTTAGAGCCGTATTAAAGATCCTCATGCTACAACTAAGACCTTCATTTCCATTTATAAACTCTTTCGGTTAAATTTGTCAAAATTGTCAGATTCCTTAGCTATAGGAATCCTGAACAAGCCATATATGAGAGCTACCTTTTAAGTTTTTACAAAAACAATGAAAGAAAAAAAAAATTGTTAGGAATCGTTTTTTTGTTTCTCAAAATATTCACCTTTAAGATTTATATACTTTTGGATGCATTCAAACCAATTCTCGAAACATTTTTCAATAGCTTCTTGAGCTGATGAAAATCGTTGTCCACGCAATTTTTTTTTTTTTTGACATTTGGGAACAGAAAGAAGTCATTAAGCGATAAATTATTTAAATATGGGCAATGAGACATTCATTCAACGTTTTTCTCCGCCAAATAATCAATTGTTTGATGTGCTCGGTGAGAACTGGCATTGTCATGATAAAGAATGATGTGACGTTTTCGGTTGTTTTTCTTGATTTCGTCAATGACTTCTGGCAAACAAATTGTTACATACCATTCAACATTAACTGTTCTCCAATCCTCTAAAGTAATGGTTGTAACTTGTCAAGTATAACCAAAGACACAAGCTATCATTTTCCTGGAAGTGCTTCGCTTTTGTTGGCTTCGGTTAATCTTGGAACACCCAAACAGTTGATTGTTGCTTAGTTTCCGGCTCGTACGAATATATCCAAGTTTCATCTCCTATTACGATGTTATATACAGATTTTATATGTCCTCGGTCGAATTTTTTGAGCATTTCTTTACACCAATTGACACGAGTCTGTTTTTGAGATTCGGTCAAATTCTGCTGAATTCATCGGGAACAGATCTTTTTCACAGCTAAATGTTCATGCAAAATCGAATTTACTGCAGTCTTCGATATGCCTAAGGATAACAACCGATTTTGGTCGACCTTCACGAAACTCATCGCTGACGGAAACACGACCATGACGAAATTCTGCAAACCAATTGTAAACAGTCTTTTCTGATGGTAATTCAATACCAAAACGTGAACGAAGCGATTCGAGGCATTGTTGTTGAGTTAGATCTTTACTAAAATCGTAAAAAATCATCCAATGAAAACCGTCAGTAAGTCAGTAAGGTAAAAAAAGAGAGCCATGATTTTCGTCCACGGACATGGCGTTTTGCACATTGATTTTTTTGCGCGAACATCGTACCATCAATGTGGCGTACTACTGCAACCTTTTGGATGAGGTTAAACTTGCTTATCGCTCGACCCCATACTGCAACTCTCATTCGTGAAAAATTGAAAAAAAAAATGAGTTGGACAACAGTTGATGATCCTCCTTACAACCCTGACCTATCGCCCTGCGATTTTCATCTCTTTGGGCCACTCAAAGAAGCGCTGGGAGGTCAACGATTTGATGACGACAATGCGGTGGAAGGCTTCACGCGTAATTGGTTACTTATACAGCCCCCTTCCTTTTACGACGACGCGCGACGGTATCAAAAAGCTTTCAATACGCTGGGAAAAGTACATTTCCAACGCAGGAGATTATGTTGACAAATGATATGTACTTGGTTTATTTGTTACAGTAAATAAAAAAAAAATTAAAAAAAATAAATCTCAGAGACAGTGGACTCCAGCTGTTTAGAACACCGCTGAGTATATTTGTTCCAAAGTTTGACACTACCTATTTAATATCCAATAATTGATCTTGCCTAAAGTAGAAACATGAAATGATAGATCTCACAAACGATGGTGAATTTAAAAAATTGGTTTGTGCCCTGGACAATGGCATAAAAAAGTTGTAGATAGAATAATTTGTTCGTTCAGTAATTTATTTTTAAATACAACAAAATATCTGTTGTTTAATGTTTATTTCTTAAAAAAATATATTGACAAAATAATGTTCTTCTGTTTCTATTTAAAAAAAAAAAAACTATATGTCTTGTCTATACTAATTTATAACCGGAACTTATAATAAGGTACAAGAAAAACTCTCGCACTCATAGTTGACTATACGGAAAACCATTTGTACTTTAGTCTTAAAGGCTACTGCCTATGAACAAGTTCTTAAGAAAATGGTCATTTTCATTTTCATAATTATATTCTAGTTTTAGAAAATCATGAAACTCAAACAATTTCGCAAGTAAATATTTAAGGTAAAAAAATTATTGCGTTTTACTTAGTAAATGTAATATTTATGGAAAGATGAGATGAGTATTAGCTATGTTATTCATCTTTTGATGGTTCCAGTACAACAATTCTCGGGAAACCAAACAGTACCCCTGCATTAAGCCGTCTTCCAAATATTAAGATATATACAGTTCTCTCAATCACTGTAATGAAGAGAGAAAGATCCAAAAGTCGTGATGCTAGAAATGTAGATTAAAAGCTGTTAGAAGAAACTTAAAGGGGAAACTTAAAAAAAAACTGTCAACAAAACTGGTAGTAAGAAAACTGTACCTCGGATTATACCTGACATGAAAAACTAGCATCTAGTTTGTATGTAAGAAAAAACTGCCTACAAATTGCTCCTTAAAAACGGTTGAAAGTGCGTGTTTCGCCTTATGAGAAAAAAACGAAAATAGTCTCTGTTAACGACGTAGCAAAAAAGAAAATCTGGAACTTATCTAAAAAAATGAGTTTTCCATCCACAATTATCAAACTGATTTAATTTTGGACAGAGTACAACAAAAAAACAAGTGAACAAAATAAAGATTAAACACTGTTGTTTCGACGCTTCAAGTGATTCAACATGGCCAGTCGAATCTTAAAATAAAAAAACAGTCAAGTGCAAATTGATCTTGCGCAATTAGTGTTCCGTACGTTGATTGCTGATTAGTGACTTTACAAAACACACCCCAAATGAGTTTTCAACAAAGTTTGTTTCCGTGGTAATTTTCGTTCAATCTACACCCAGCGGAATGCTCTAGAATTTTTTCAAAATAACACAAAGAAAAGTGTGCGCATGTAAGACATTATATATATTTTTGAACTCGTTCTTACAAGCGTTGTTTCCGCTCTTTACTGAAAACTGATGACCTTGAATTTTTTTTTTTATATATATACCAGACAAATTATTATTGAAGGTAATGCACTTGTGATAATTTTCGTTCAATCTACACCCCGTGAAGAATATTCCAGAATCTTTCAAAATTTTTGGATCAGTACTTTTCGAGATAGGGGGGGGATACGATTTTTCACAATTTTTTCAAAATAATACAAAGAAAAGTGGGCATATGTAAGACATTATATATATATTTTTGAACTGGTGTTTTTACAAACTTTCATTTGACACCCCACTCGATGACCTAGTAAAAAATTTTTATTTTCACTTCCGATTTCACCCCCCAAACTAATCCCTTAAGTCAAAACTTCAAAACTACACGGCTTTAATGAGGGCATCAATTTCTATATCAGTACCAAATTTCAACTTTCTACGTCAAATAGTTTCGGAAAAAATCGGGTGTGAAAGACAGACGGACAGACAGACAGACACCGAAGTGATCTTATAAGTGCTCCGTACGGAACACTAAAGAGACTGTTAACATTAACTCGGATAGTATGAATACATGTTAGAAATAATCCCATACGTTTAACAATTTTTATTAAAACTGAACAAAAATAAAGAAGAAACAACGTAAAACGTAAATATGAAAGTGAATCTACCAATCATGTTGTTCTAAAGCTGCAGACTAAACTTCTGAAAAGAATACATACTCAAGGTGACAAATATTGTAAAAATAATATACCGGAAATCTTATCAACTAATAGGAAAACATGTAAATTCAAAAATATTCTTACTAAAAACCATGTAGCCTATTGCAAAGTAGGCGTATTGTAAAAAATTAACGCTACAATATTCGAAACAAACCCGTTTATTTGTATAAGCTGTTTTTTTTTTTTTAATTTACCTTAATATCGATATAGTTAACCCAGTTTGAGGTTTACTACGAGCCTCCTGGTTAAATGATATAAAAAATATAATTATAAATTATAATATTTATTAATGTAAACCAATTGAATACGGACGAAGTCCATATTTCAGCAGTTTATCCACCGTTCTCTTATTCGTCAAAATCCATCCTGAGACGCATTTCGCCATATCACTGCTCGTCAGTCAGACTAGGATTGACAAACAAGAGAACATAATTTACTGGTACTTATCCAAGAAGTTACAGAATACGATGATAGGATACAACGAATTGTAGTATACGCATACTTATTACTCCATCAGCAGCTTTCGAGCCGATAATTCGTTGTATCCTACAATCGTATAATATTTGTGAAAAATGGATTTCCTCAATTTATTTTTGATTTTAGAATAGTCAAAATATGAAGCTTAGTCTTGTTATTTTTGTTATTTACTATTGTTCTCCGCATTTTGGGTGATCCCATACCCTGTTTCAAAAGTAGTAGAAGTTAAAAGTGATTTGTTCTCGAAATACTAATAAAGGGTGATTCATTTAGAAGTACTTTTTTTAAAATAAAAAAAAAAGAATAAAAACAATTTTATTTTATAATCATTATTATCATATAAAAGAACCATTCTTTACAATTATTTCTTAAAGATAATTTCTTTCAAATGTTGCCCGCGACTACGGTTAACAACGTCCATTCTGAAGTTCCAATTTTCAATGACGCGTGTGAGTATTTCGAGTGGTATTTGGCCAATGACTCGAGTAATATTGGCCTTCAATGCCTCAATTGTAGCTGGCTTATCCATGTAGACTTTGGACTTTACATAGCCCCAAAAGAAAAAGTCAAGAGGTGTGATGTCACATGATCTAGCCGGCCAATTCACTGGTCCAAATCGTGAAATGATCTGTTCGCCGAATTGCTCTCGCAGTAAAGCCATGGTTTCACGGGCTGTATGGCAAGTGACGCCATCTTGTTGGAACCAAATTTCGTCGAGACCACGGGCTTCAATTTCTGGCATCAAATAGTCTGTTATCATGGCGCGATAACGGTCACCATTCACAGTAACATTCCGGCCGGTCTCTGCTTTGAAGAAATATGGACCGATTATTCCACCGGCCCATAAACCACACCAAACGGTTGTTTTTTCTGGATTTAATGGCAGCTCTTGAACCTCTTCAGGTTGTTCATCACCCCAAATACGGGCATTTTGTTTATTCACGAACCCATTAAGCCAAAAATGGGCCTCATCGGTGAACAAAATTTTTCTCGAAAACAATGGATCTTCTGCAAGCTTGTCAAGAGCCCAACGACTAAAACGGAAACGATTCGGAAGGTCGGTCGGCTTCAGTTGTTGCACTAGTTGAATTTTGTATGCTTTTAAAGAAAGATCCTTACGTAAAATACGCCAAGTTGTTGAATATGACAGGCCAAGCTGTTGAGAACGGCGACGAATCGACACTTCACGGTCTTCGCGTACACTCTCCGCTACCGCCCGTATATTTTCTTCACTACGTGCTGGATGTGGTCTATTCGGTCGATCATTATCCAATAATGAAAATTGGGTCTCAAACTTATTGATGGCAGAGCGAATTGTGCGTTCGGTAGGCCGATTATGTGGACCATAAGTTGCTCTAAGCGCCCGATACGCCGTAGAACGCCCATTTTCATAATAAAATTGAACAATTTGTAGACGCTGTGCCGGGCTAAGTCTTTCCATTATGAATTGTCAAACACTACTGAACAGGAATCCCACTTCAGTTGACACGACGCATGCGCAATCTGCAATTAAATCCCCATCACAAAAAGTACTTCTAAATGAATCACCCTTTATATGAAATTTGTAATTTTCCAGTTGCTCTAGTCATAGTAAACGATGACAATTAGAGAAAATTTCATTCACATCACGATCTTAGGTTACGATAAGTTATTCAAAAATAGCAATTGTCAGTTGCCACGAAATTAAAACTTCTGTCAGGGCATCTGTAAACTACTGGCTATAGATTAAAAAAACTATTCTTTTGACTATTAAATTCTTTGAAATATCTATCTAACTATGTTTCACGCATTAAAATATGTTAACATTATTTTGTATCTGGTTTTCACTTTGCATTCTATTCTAGTAGTGTTGTAGAAAGATGTTAATGTCTTCATGGAATAGTTTTTCCCATTAGTAATAAGTTCTTCTATATATCGACACGCCACTGGCTGACAATATAATAACTTCAAAATATTTCCCGTCCCTTTTCTACCTCCTTCTTTTTACCTCTCTAATGCATTTTACACTCTGCACCCAACAGATTTTCAATAATCTATTGAATTCGATTTATCCCAACACTATAATTATACTTTTGAATCTGATTGGCCCATCATTCCCATCAGCCCTAACTTCATTATCCTTACAAAGAATCGGATATGAGGAACGTCAGGATATTATGCACATTTACTAATTAAGTGTTACTCTTTCTAGCGTGCATTTTCTTTCACAATCTGGCTTCAAAAATATAAAAGAATATACAAATCTATAGGTAAGACATTTTATCGAAAAAACGTGATATTTCGATTTCAAACAAAATTCAAATAATTTCTCTATCGGGTATCTGTAAAAGGTTATTTTTTTCTTCAAATTTTTTTTCTAGCATATTACACATGAATTAAAAATGATCTTAAAACTTGAAGCAATTTTAAGTCGATTTGTTGATTAAGTGATTAGTGATGTCACCGAAAATTGCGATCTAGAAACTTTTTTTTATCTTTAAAGATAAATATAGAATTATTTACCGGTCACACCCCAACCTAAAAAGGGATTATGACTCTCTTATATATGGATGTGATCTGTCAGCATTTTTCAAGTGCCGAAGCATACAATCCTATTTTACGGTATTTTTTATACAACGTGCTACTGTGGCTAACGTGGTACTGCTTCTAAGGGCGTTATTACTTTTCTGTAATATTTACTACCTATTTATATGAAAATATACTTAAATAAATTAATAAGTGTACTGATCTGCTGGGATTTGGACCTAAGACCCTATGTACCGTAAGGCGGATCTATACCACAGTGCCAGTGCCGCCACATATAATAAAATATATATATATATATATATATATATATATATATATATATATATATATATATATATATATATATATATATATATATGCAACAAAGATGTTACTCAGTTATATAGAATATGTTCGAGCTGATCTAGGACCTAGATTGGCCTATGAGTCCTGTCATGTGAAAAAAATAAGATCGAAGATAATTTCGATATTTGTGGTTTCCGAAAACATTGATTTTATAGGCAGTTTTTATAGTGAAGAATACCCGATTTTACCACCCTTTTACCTCTTATAGTTTTTAGTGTTCCGTACGGTGTTTGTCCGTCTGTCATACCCGATTTTCTCCGAAACTATTTGACATAGAAAGTTGAAATTTGGTACTAATATAGGAATTGATAGTCTCATGAGAGCCGTGTAGTTTCGAAAGTTAAATTTTGACATAAGGGTTTCGTTTTAGGGGGTGTAACGGAAGTGAAAATTTTTTTTTACCAGGTCATCGAGTAGGGTGTCAAATGAAAGCGTATAAAAACACGAGTTCAAAAATATATATAATGTAATACTTGCGCACACTTTTCATTGTAACGCTGCCCCCTACCTTTTTTCGAAAAGTACTGATCAAAAAATTTTGAAAAAAATTCGAGAATATTCTCCACAGGGTGTAGATTGAATAAAAATTATCACGAGTGCCTTACCTTTAATAATTTACCTGGTATATAAAAAAATAAAAATATTAAAGTCATCAGTTTTCAGTAAATATCGGAAAAAAAACTTTGTTGAAAACTCATTTGGAATGTGTTTTGTGAAGTCATTGATCATTTTATACCTTTGTAACATTTTTTTTTAAAATTTTAAAAGCAATCAACGTACGGAACACTAATTGCGCAAGTCCAACTTGCACCTGATCGGTTCTTTGTATTTAAATAGAGCTCGAATAATAAAATAAATGGAACTCTTCCTTATTTTTTTTTTCATTAGAATTTTAAGAAATTTACCTTCAAGGTGGTATATTACTGTATTCCCAAGGTTTATTTAACTGCAGGAAATTTTTTAAAAATACGTTGAGGTGCTATTTAAAACAAATTAGCCGGGATAAGTTCTAGAGGTCAATTTTGTGAAGTACAATATCCCGTTTAATTATCATTTTAAGAATCTCGCCGTGTTTTATATTGTTCGCGAAAATATCTATCTGGACAAACCAGGTGTACAAGTATGAAATGCGGATTTCAGACAACAGATGGTGCACCAATGCAGTTTGTGCTATAAAGATTTGACACTGCGCCATTTTGTTGTGTCATCAACAAGTGTCAGACGCACACGAGTGATAAATTGGAAAAGTGTGTGCATAGTGTTGTGTTCAATATGTCAAAATTTATACCGAACAAAGAGCATTCGCGGAGAGTATTAATTTTTTGTTTTCATTTAAAGAAAACTGCTGTTGAATCATACCGATTACTTCGAGAAGCTTATGGTGAATATGCTCCATCGCAGGATACGTGTAAACGATGGTTTCGACGTTTCAAAAGTGGTGACTTCGATTTTGCAGACAAGCAACGTGGAAAAACGGCCAAAAAAATACGAAGATGTGGAATTGCAAGCATTGTTGGACGCAAATGATTCGCAAACACAAAAACAACTCGCCGAACAATTGGGCGTTAAGCAACGAGCTGTTTCCAATCGGCTACTAGAGATTGGAAAGATTCAGAAGACCGGTAGATGGGTACCACGTGAGTTGAACGACAGCCAAATGGAAAAGCGCAAGTCGTTTTTTTTTTTTCATCGTATAGTTACAGGGAATGAAAAGTGCATTTATTTTGAGAATCCCAAGCGCCAAAAATGATGAGTAGACCCAGGCGCACCATCCACATCGACCGCAAGACCGAATCGCCTTGGCAGAAAGACGATGCTCTGTGTTTGGTGGGACCGGAGGGGCGTGGTCTATTATGAGCTATTAAAACTGGGGGAAACGATTAATACTCAACATTACCAACAATAATTGACCGATTTGAACCGTTCGCTGCTTGAAAAAAGGCCAGAATACCGAAAGAGGCAACACAAAGTCATTTTTCTTCATAACAATGCTCCATCACATAAGGCAAAACCAGTTCGCGACACGTTGGAAGCACTCAGCTGGGAAGTTCTACCCCATACGGCTTACTCACCAGACTTGGCTCCTTCTGATTACCACTTGTTTGCATCGATGGATCACGCTCTTGCTGAGCAGCGCTTTGGTTCGTACGAAGATGTGAAAAAAATGGCTCGAAAGATGGGAAAAATGTATGACAAGCGATGGAGCATACTTTGAATAAAGCACTTTATATCATTCTTCCGAATTTAACATGTTTTTTTTTTTTAGAAAAAAAATCCGCATTTCATACTTGTACACCTGGTAGATCCGACAATCTATCTTATTTTGAATTTACAATATCTATTTTAATTTAGTAATACTGCCAGAAGGAGCCAAAGATTAAGTGGCTTAACAGTTGGAGAACCATGTTAGGAAATAATAAAATCACTATGGATCGAATAATTACAATTTCCACCCGGTGTCTCTTTATTTGGGGCAACTGAGTTGCTTTAGGGTTCCAGGTATTGAGAATCGATGTAGATATTTTATGACTTCATATATTCTTTTTGGGTGACAAAAAAACAAGTAATATCTTACATATTAATTATTTGGAAAAGCGGTGAATTTTGTCTGCAAATTATTGATTATAGTGGACGACCTATCTAACTTCTCTGTTTGAATAAAATGTTAAATACAAAAGATGTGGCGTTTTTAAAGATTTTTTTATGGACTTAAAACGGAAAGTTATCGCGCATCACCTTTAGTGAAGCATTTAACAAAATTTTAGTTTATTTGTAATAGTAATAACACCAGGACCGCCTTTTTAGGTTTTTACAAACAACTACTAGATGGCGCTATTGAAATGTGACATTATCATTGTTGTAAAATTTGACATCTGTTATTGTTAAAACAGTGGCAGCTCAGAAATTGGCGAAGGTAGGTTGTTTACAGTGAGAGTTATAAAAAAACAGTTTTGTGAACAAATGGAAATTTCACATGAATGATTTTTTACGATTTTAGTAAAGGCCTAACTCAATAGCAATACCTCGAATCGCTTCGTTCAACAAAGACTGTTTACAATTGGTTTGAAATTTCGACAAGATCGTGCTTCCGTCAGCGATGAATTTCATGAAGGTCGACCAAAATCGGATGTTGTTCCAAAATACATCGATGCTGTGCCCAACATGATTGAAGAGGATCGGCATCGAAGAATGCAGACTTACCGTGAGATAAAGGCTCATCCTTACCGGCGTCAAATCGAAGAATGCAGTACATTAGATTTTGCATGAACATTTAGCTTGTGAAAGAGATCTGTTCCCGATGGATTCCGCATAATTTGGTTATACTGAACATGTTGCAACCATTCCTTTAGAGGATCGAAGAACAGTTAATGCTGAATGGTATACAACAATTGGTCTGCCAGAAGTCATCGATGAAGTCAAGAAAAACAACCGAAAACGTCGCATCATTCTTCATCATGACAATGCCAACTCTCACACAGCACGTCAAACAATTGATTATTTGACAGAAAAAAACATTGAATTAATGTCTCATTGCCCGTATTCACTTGATTTATCGCCTAACTACTTCTTTTTGTCCCCGAATGTCAAAAAAAATTCGTGGACAGCGATTTTCATCACCTCAAGAAGCTGTTGAATCCTTCCAAACCATGTTTTTGAGGTGCCCACTTCGGAGTGGAAAAAAATTGTTTTGAGAATTGGTTCGAACGCATGTAAAAATGTATAAATCTTAAATGTGAATATTTTGAGAAATAATAAAACGATTTGTACTAAATTTTTTTTTATTTTTTTTTGTAAAAACTTAAAAGATAGCCCTCGTACCATATATAGGCTCAAATGGATAAACGTATTTTGTATTGTTGTTCTTAGATTACTGTGGTTTTCACTTCTTTGTATTTTTTTGTTTCAACGTTGTTTCAGTCAAGATGTGATTATGTGTTCTTGGAAATATATTGGATGGATTTTTTTTTTATCTTCGGTGAAGTCTCGTATATTCCCGTTGCGACTAACTTTTGTTATAACCATTTTTAACAATATTTCATATACTATATAACCCGTTATTCGCTCTAGAAAAAAGTTGTTTTATTCTAAAACTTAGTTTTAACTTACCACTAGCAAAACTTTTAAAATAAACAAACGTCATCGTCATTCTGCGTTGATGTCAAACCTGCATAGCTAACTTCGGCCAATTAGAACAAGCATTTTTGTTCCGATTGTGCCCAATAACACCACAGAAGTGTACGTAGACGCTTCTACAATTAAAAGTTCTCTGCACCTGAAAAATAATATACAAAGTGTTTAAAAAATATGTCAAATATAGGATAAGTTTTAACCCGTCAAAAAAGCTCTATATAAGCAACTTCTGTGTTTAGTATTTTTGCGTAACTCTCTAAATAAGCCAGTTAGAGTGTTGACCTATTTCTAATTAATAACCCAATATATACCGGCCGATAGAAATGAGAACTTATTGGCTGCATGTACAGGGTGAATCAACGATAGAGTAAAGTTCATTATCTCATTTGTTTCGGAAATGACGAAAAAATGTTGAATACAATAGTTTTAGGGAATATTAAGGTGCACAGTTTAAAATTATTTTTGAGTATACAAAGTATTTCAAAAAAGTGTGGCCGATATAACATATATTTTTTTAAATGGAACATTCTATTTTCTAATTTATTTATAATTCTGCATAAAATTTTATATTTTTTATTAATAATGTTATATACCTAAACCTAGTACTTTTTCTAGTATTTCAATTTTTTTAAAAAAATACTAGTGGTTCAGTTTTGTTTGGTGGTGAAATACTCATAATTGGTACGAATATTTTTTAAAGATGAAAAAATATATATATATATATATTTAAATAAATAAAGAAATTTGAGTTAGATGCGACAGGGTGTTCAAAATAAATTTATACATTTCGACTATTTTAAATTGAAAAATCTCAAATTTTTTTAAATGGCACACCCTGTATATTATTATCTTTTCTGATAGATTTTACAAAACCCTTCAACTTTTATTAAGTATGTCATATACCTATTTCTAATAGTTTTCGATTTATTTTAAATTTTTCAATTTTTACCCTTGTTTTTAATAAAATTACGCTATTGTGAAAACATAAACAAATAATTAATAATAATTTTAATATAGTATGACGTAATAAATGTTCAAAAATATGCCCGTCTACTTGAACACACATGTTTAGTCGTTTTACTATATTTTCCTTCACTTTCCTTAGCATAAAGAGCGTTATTGTCCTGCACGCATCCCGTATCCTATTTTCCATATCTACTGGTGTTGTAGGGGGATTCACATAAACACGATCTTTAATGTAGCCCCACAAAAAGAAGTCTAAAGATGTTAAGTCACATGATCGAGGGGTCCACTGAATGAATCCATCCCTACCGATCCATTTGGACAGACCACGTGTGTAGATTATCCGGAGACCGATGGGTTTACAGGAAGAGGCATTGGACGTCCATAGAAACGATGGGTCGATAATATAAGATTATTAGCTGGCAGGCAGTGGTTAAAGATGGCCAAAGACAGGGAAGCATGGAAGAGATTAGAAGAGACTTACGTCCAGGATTGGGCAAAATTGGGTCGAGAAGAAAAATCTTAGGAAATTATTTAAAATTTTAAATAAGGTCCTGTGTAACGTCATTCATCACGAAACATTACTCATTGCGATTTTACTTACAATTTCAACATGCAAACTATTTGAATACATTATAGAATTCTAAAATACTGTTAGCACTTTCTTTTTAGTTTTGTTTACCTTTCTTCATAAGTAAAAAATTTTAAACAGTGTAACATTAGATTGACGTAAGCGATTTACGTTCTTAAGTTGTAACGTGATTTTAATTGATTAAGTCCATAGGATAGGGCAATGATATCGTAGCGCTGAGTTGCTAACGGTATTTAGTAACAAATCATATTAATGTAGTCCTGACTCCATGGTGTAGTTCCGGTTGACTGTGCTCTGGGTTTCGGGTTCTTTCACCGACAGGTTAATATACTTATTTAAGTATATCTGGCTTGATCACATACATAGGCAGTCGTAGTACAAATGTGATGACGTCCGGGGCAGTACTACCGTATTATCTAAAATGTACCGTGAAATATTGGGTTTATGAATTAATTTTGACGAAATTTTCGCTAAAAATATCGCTTTATTATAAAAAAAATGGTTACAAATTGATTATTTTACAAATTGATTATTCACAGTATTGTATGAAAACAATAACAAAACTAAATATAAAGAGATCAGTAAAGCTTATAAGGAAGGCTAAAGAAAAGTGGTTGGAAGAACAATGTCAGGAAATGGAAGAATTACAGTTAAAGTATGACTATTTCAGTATATATAAAAAAGTTAAAGAAGTTACCAGTCAAAAAAGTATACGAACACCAACATATTTACGGTAATAGTCAGATATTAGCCGAACAAAAAGAGCTGGAAGAAGAATGGGCTCGATACATTAAAAATACCTTTAATGACGACAGAGAATTACCAGAACTCATTACAGACGGAATCTTCTCCCAGCAAATAGGGATGCAATAAAACATGCAAAAACTGGAAAAGCTCCTGGACTTGATAATCTTTATGCGGAAATGTTTCAACTTTTAAATGAAGAAAATATTTCTATCTTGTGCAGCTGTATAAATTCCCTCTACAGTACAGGAACTATACCAAAGGATTGGCTTAAATCTATGTTCATACCATTACCTAAAAAGCCAAATGCGAACATATGTGAACAGTACTGCCTTAAAAGCCGAATGAGCCACGCTTTGAAAGTAACGCTTAAGATCATTTACCATAGAATACGCAATAAATGCGAACAAGATGTTAGCGAAAAGCAATTCGGATTTAGACAAGGATTTGGAACTCAAGAAGCACTTTTCGGACTGAGTGTATTTTTACAGAAATGTAGAGATCAAAGGAAGGACGTTTACTTGTGTTTTTATCGACTACGAAAAAGCATTTGATCGAGTCAAGCATCCACAATTAATACAAATGCTTCAAAATATACGCCTTGACGAAAATGACATCAGATTCATTACTCACCTATATTGGGATCAGGTGGCGACAATACGAGTAAATAGCAGGAGACCGAGGAAATAGGAATAAAAAGAGGTGTTTGTCAGGGATGTGTTCTTTCCCCGCTCTTATACTCTGAGTACATATTCCAAAAGGCCTTAGAGAATGCTATAGATGGTACCAAAGTTAATGGCGAAATCATTAATAACCTAAGGTACGCTGATGATCCCGTTATTATAGCAGATACAGCGGATAGACTTCAGCGTCTTATGAACAATATATCTAAGGAAGGCGATGTTTTAGGCATGAAAGCGAACGTTAATAAAACGAAAGTAATGGTCATTTCGAGAACATCTGGGTTGCAAACAGATATTCGTGTTTACGCTCAATTGATAGAACAAGTAAACAAATTTAAATACCTAGGGTATTGAGTAACTAATGATTTGAATCCTGAAGTTGAGGTACGAGTTCGCATTGAAATGGCTAGAGCGGCTTTTCTCAAAATGAGACACCTCCTCATAGATTTTCTTTGAATACTCGTTATCGTTTTGTAAAGGTCTATATATATCCAGTGCTTTTATATGGAATTGAGGCCTGGACCTTGGGAGTACGATCAATGGATCGTTTGGAGTCCTTCGAACTGTGGATCATACGCAGAATATTGAAGATCTCTTGAATAGAGCGTGTTACTAATGAAGATGTACTTCGTCGAATGGGTAGAGAAAGAGAACTATTGTCATTTATTAAAAGACAAAAAACTCGTTACTTGGGGCATATTTATAGGGGTCCACGTTACTCACTGCTCCGGTTGTTGATGGAAGGGAAAATTGAAGGGAAAAGAGGTGTGTAGCGTCGAAAATGTTCCTGGCTGAAAAATATACGAGATTGGACAGATTTGGATACCTATACTGTATTAAGAATTGCTCAGGATAGGGAAGAATTCGCCGTGATTACAGCCCAACTTCAGTAATAGAGATGGCACTATAAGAAGAACAAGATAGTATTGTCCATTGCTAGCCACTACTTTCTCCCATCTTAGTGGAAGCATATGAATACCACGTTGAAAGAACGACTCATCTTTTAAGGCTATCCACGAATCGACGCATTTTTTGGTATCCTCATAAGAATGGAAGCGCTGTTCACACAAGCCATGCGACATCAATCGTAACAAGTGATAATCAGAAGGAGCAATCTCTGATAAGTACGGAGGGCGAGGTAGGACAACCCATTCAAGCGCGTTTCCTTAAAGAGTTTCGCAATATGTGGCCGAGAGCTGTCATGTTGAAAAAATCACTTTGTCCTATTTTTTGGCATATTGTGGTCGTTTTCCCTCTAGCGCTCAGCTCAAATGCATCAATTGTCACTGACGTTTTCCAGTTATAGTGTCGTTAGATTGGAGTAGCTCATAATACACTACACCCAGCTGATTCCACTAGATACACTGCATAAGCTTGGAGCCATAAATATTCAACTTTCGCGAGGATGTTGATGGTTCACCGAGCTTTGCCCATGATTTGTTGCGCTTTGGATTATCGGAGCGTATCCACTTTTCATTACCAGTTACGATACGATGCAAAAAAAAACCTTTCCGATTGTGCCGTTTAAAGCAGTTGTTCACAGGTGAAAAATCGCCTTTCAACGTCCCTCGATTTCAATTCGTGCGGCACCCAATTTCTTTGCTTTTGAATCATTCCTAGTGCATGTAAGCCCTTGAAAATGGTTGTGCGATCAACTCCTAATGATTCTGCAAGATTTTTTTCTATTTGGCACTGGTCTTCACCGAGTAATGCCTCCAATTCTTCAACTTTTTCGTTTTTTGTCTTCCGTATCGAAATCATCACTTTTAAAGCTTCGAAACCAGTAGTCACATGTTTTTATCTATGGAATATATCACAATAGGTTTCCGACAGCAATCAATGACTTTCAGCAGAGCTTTTCTTCGAATTAAACAAGAAAAGTAACGCTTCCCGCGAATGGTGTTTTGTTGGCACGTAATTCGACATATTCAATGCTCAAAAAAAATGTTGTTTACACTTCGGCAAAGTAACATGTACTAAAGATTGAAGTCTAATGATGGTGCTTCACCATGAATATATCAACAGTATGCCCCGATGGATATAATACACGTTACGCCCTCTCTTAAAAATGCCTCAAAATTAATTAACACTCCTTATACAAATGTATAGTTCGGTCTTTGGACGGGTAACTTGACATGCCCCTCAATATCGCCATGATATAGAAAATATTATATGCTATTGAGGCGAGAAGGTGGACGATAAAAAAACATCTCAGGCAGGCTAAGTAGAATGTAATTTTAGGGCTGTTTTTTAAAAATAATTTTTCGAAAACCATAAAAGCATATATGACAAAGCGACGTTAGTGAATACTATAACCAGGTAAAAATAATGTCTCAACTTAAAACATATTATGTACATATTTTTACATTGACGCTACTTTATCACTGAGAAAGATATGTTTAATTTGAGACGTCTCTTTTATGTGTATATTTTATGTTCATATTCTGTACACAATGTATCACGTATTCAATGTAGCAACAAAAGCGGACCTAATATAATTATTTGCTGGATAAACATCTGTCAACATTCCTCCCATTTCACTCGAAACCTGTCATTTGTTATTGTCATTAAAATATAGAGTTTTATTTCTAAATGAGGTCCAATAGAATCCATTGACGCACCCTTGCACTAAAGTTGTCTTCACCGGCAGTGTATTATATATGAAAAAGGCCGTCTATTGAAAAGTAATAAAATAAAGGTACTTACTAAAAGGGTGTAATCTTATTACATTTTTATTTACCCACCTTTGGGTGACTACGCCCATGTTAAAGGAATATGGAAAAGGGTTAAAGAGAATGATGGAAGAATGTTTATTATAACTCTTTAGAATGAAATTCAATAAATGGCCGTATATGAGCCTTTTTGGAAATTAAGGCAACAGCTAAATCGAAAACACTATTTTATTTAATAGGTCTATAAAAAATTATAGATATAAGAAAAATCTAAAGCTCTTTTAACAACCATAATTTTCCATTTCCAGTTCAAATTACCATCATAGGTATCGGATATTTATCGTTACCAGGTGTACAAATATGAAATGCGAATTTTTTTTCTAAAAAAATATGTTAAATTCGGAAGCATGATAAAAAGTGCTTTATTCAAAGTATGCTCCATCGCTTATTATACATTTTTCCCATCTTTCGGGCAATTTGTGAATACCACGCCAGTAAAAATCTTCCCCTTTTGCTGCGAACCATTCATCGAGCCATTTTTTCACATCTTCATACGAACCAAAGCGCTGCTCAGCAACTGCGTGACCCATGGATGCAAACAAGTGGTAATCGGAAGGAGCCAAGTCTGGTGAGTAAGCCGCATGGGGTAGAACAGCTGAGTGCTTCCAACGTATCGCGAACTGGTTTTGCGGTATGTGATGGAGCATTGTCATGAAGAAAAATGACTTTGTGTTGCCTCTTTCGGTATTCTGGCCTTTTTTCAAGAAGCGAACGGTTCGAATCGGTCAATTGTTGTTGGTAACGTTTAGTATTAACCGTTTCCTCAGGTTTTAACAGCTCATAATAAACCACGCCCCTCTGGTCCCACCAAACACAGAGCATCGTCTTTTTGCCAAAGAGATTCGGTCTTGCGGTCGATGTGGATGGTGCGCCTGGATCTACCCATGATTTTTTGCGCTTGGGATTCTTAAAATAAATCCACTTTTCATCCCCTGTAACTATACGATGCAAAAACGACTTCCTTTTGAACCGAGCGAGCAAAATGTCACACGTGTTTTTGCGCTTTTCCATTTGCCTGCCGTTCAACTCATGTGGTACCCATCTACCGGTCTTCTGAATCTTTCCTATCTCTCGTAGCCGATTGGAAATAGCTTGTTGACTAACGCCCAATTGCTCGGCCAGTTGTTTTTGTGTTTGCGAATCATCTTCGTCCAACAATGCTTGCAATTCCACATCTTCGTATTTTTTTGGCGGTTTTCCACGTTCCTTGTCTGCAACATCGAAGTCACCACTTTTGAAACGCCGAAACCATCGTTCACACGTATCTTACGATGGAGCATGTTCACCATAAGCTTCTCGAAGTAATCGGTATGATTCAACAGCAGTTTTCTTCAAATGAAAACAAAAAATGAATGCTGTCCGCGAATGCTCTTTGTTCGGTATAAATTACGACATATTGAACACAACAACACAACACTATGCACAGACTTTTCCAATTTATCACTCGTGCGCGTCTGACCCTTGTTGCTGATACAACAAAATGGCGCAGTGTCAAATCTTTATAGCACAAACTGCACTGGTGCACCATCTGTTGTCTGAAATTCGCATTTGATACTTGTACACCTGGCATATTGGGAATGTGGAATCTTTGGCAGATTATATCACCACTACACCAAACACTTTATTTTTGCACTCGACGCGCGTTTCATTAACCATGTTAGCTTCATCAGGAGCGATGGTTGACCTAACCATGTTGACTGAGTCAATCATCGTTCCTGATGAAGCTAATATGGTTAGCGAAACGCGCGTCGAGTGCAAAAATAAAGTGTTTGTTGTAGTGGTGATATATACTGAGTAATATTTATCATGATTTCTGGTGCACGATTTCACGTAATTAATACATAATGATAGATTGCTAAATCTTTGAAAGTACCATTCGTTGCCATGAAAATGGCACATAGGGGTGTTCAATGCTCCGCAGACAGTTGAGGCAACTTGTGTACCCTCTGCATATTGACAAAACACCCATAAAACAATGAAAATCCTTTGCTACATATGACTGTATCAATGCAATGAATGGTGTTATTATAGTTTTGTCGGTATTCATAAGTAAAAAATCATACGTAGAAAGAATATGTGTACTCGATAAATACTCAAAAAATGATACATTTCTTCTTCAAAAAGCTTTAGGCGGGCATTACACTATAAAAGTTCTTTTATAAAAGATCTTTTATAAAAAAACTTTTACGATAAATGTGATAGTGTAATAGCTCTAGTTTTATAAAATTTATCTTTTATAAAAGTTCTTTTATCATAGTTTGCCTTTTCATCTGATATTTGATAAAAGTAGTTTCTCCCACTCCTGCACTCGACTCGCCGCACTATGGGACAGAATTGTGCGTACCGTCTCAAAAATTTGTAACTTTGTCGTTGATTGAAGTAAATAGCTGAAATTTGGTACGTAATATCTCTAATGTATATACTATCAAATAATGGTACATTCGTTGTTAATTTTTAACCAACTTCACGTGTGTATTTTTTTTGTTTCTTTTTTTTTTTTAATGTTACTCCGCCATTTGTGAACCGATTTTAAAAATTCTTTTTTTGTTTGAAAGATATTGCTTACAGTTGGGTCCCATAATTTTTTTTTTGGAAATCGGACGGACAAAATGTCCGTACGAAAAATTAATTTTTGAATATCTCGGCCATTTATAAACCGATTTTCAAAATTCTTTCTAGTTTTTGAAAGAATTTGTCAACAGGCTGAACACATAAAAAAATTTCGGAAATCGGACGGATATTTTGTCCGTCCAAAATATTGATTTTTAGATAACTCTATTGAAAATTTACGAAAATCGGAGGGAGGAAGTCGGTTTTCTTTTTTGCGAGAATTATTTTATTTATAATATATAAAAAAAAATACAAAAATAAAAATGACACTTTTTCATACAAAAACTTATTGAATGATAATTATACAGTTTAATGATATACACTATTATTTCGTATTTTTGTTAATATTATATATGAAAATAGCATATAATAAATGACAAACATCTATTAATCCACTACATAAAATAGAAAAAAAAAAATTGATATACAAACTACAATTTAAATATCTGAGAGGTTCTTGGCTTCGTCTAACAGTTCCTTGGCAACAGTGACTGATGGTTTTCTGATACTTGATATGTATGGGTCTGATGTAAAATAAAGACCGTTGCGGACCTAGAGCACTTTCTAGCGTGACATAATCTGATATTTTTGTAATCTTTATTACGAGATTCTTGGGCATCCTCAGATAAATTACCAATAGGCAGAGCAGCAAAATGTCTAATTATACTTTCCCCATGTATTAAGATCTTATGTACTGAAGAAGGCATGTTATACCACATATATTGTGTAACGTAAAATTGTGCAGTAGCGCGAGTATATTCACCAAATTTTTCTGGATTTACAGCAATACCGCATGCCAAAGTCTGAAGAATAACATAAAACCTTTTAATAAGATCCTCATTAACTCCTGTTATTTCTGAAGAGCAGTAGTACTTCTCAAAAAAACGTCGAGCTGTATTGCCGTCATTGCTATTTCCACTTCCTTGCCGGGGTTTATCAACATACAATCCCATTCGGCTTCGAAATAGACTTTGTACAAGTTTTTTCTTGTCTTCTCTACTTTTTTTATCTTCCGGAGTTCTCGCAGCCCATTTTTTAAACGAAAGATTATATGAAATATGTAAAACTAACTCCATGTACCTAATCCATGCATGCAACGTCGACAAACCGTACTCGTAAGCATTCATATTATCTGGCTTTGATTCAATCTTCTCCAAATTATTCATATCGCTTGGTTTAGCCCCACACACCGTATACACAGCTCCAGAACTTGTGTCAGTTAGAACTTGTGTAACTTTTCCATCCACCATAGTTAAGAACAGCTCGTGACTTATTTCAATTAGCTGGTCCCCCATGTGTATCTCAGAAATTTTCAAATTATTAATTTGACCCCGAATATCACCGACCACCGAACGGGTTTTCTCGGGCGTTTCTTTTGCAAATTTGCAAACAGAATTGGTCGGCAATATCGAATAGAAGAGCAAGCCGGATTTTGCCAAAGAACCTCTTTTGTTTCTGTATCAATCAGCTTTATTGGTACCAAAGATGCTATAAATAAGTTTGCATCTGAGACCAAGTTACTTTCATCTGCTAAAATTTGTTTATATTCACTTTGTCCATCACATGAACCATCACATCCCCATTTGGTAAACAATTTAAGATTTCTTCTTGTTGGGTTGTAAATATTTTCAATTTTTAAGATACGGGCAGTAGTGTGATCCAGCAAATCTTGTAGATTTACTTTAGCGCCTGTATCGGTTATTTCAATGCTGGAGGGTGGAGGATAACACAGTTTTTTGCGTTTATTAATATATTATATGACGGCAATATATCGAAGTTTTTGTTAATCAGACTTGCTCGAAGTAATCCGTATTGTGATTTCGAAAGATCTAAATCAGCAAAAAGACTTAAAGCTTCATCCGCCGTAAAATATGTTGCATTGCGAATTTCATGCAACAATTTTTCCTTTATGATCTTTTTTTCATCTCTATCACAATTCCGCATCATTGCAACAACAAAAGCTTCTTCCAATTCTCCTTCAGACCGCGATCCTTGGACGTATGCGTTATGTATATTCTCGAGTCCATATTCTTGAATTAACTCCATATTCTTCCTTTTTTTCGATTTCTCTGACAGATCTTCATAAGACTTTGATGGACGTCCACGTTCTCCAGATGTTGTAGGTTTGATATCCATTCGTATTTCGTCGAACTGTACCTTAAATTCACCGTCTAATCACGTTGTATTTTTATTAAAGAAACGTTCTTTAGTTCGGTTAGATGTGGTCCAGCGATTGTTAAAAGCTGATATAAGCGATTTTTGAATACTTTTCACAACTAATTCACTTTTTGAAGACGACAAATGATAGTGTTCTTCTAAGTATTTTTGAATATCTTCTCTTTTTGTCCCATGGTCAATGAAAAATTCGCATAATACTCGTCGAGGCCCAACAAATTCACTCATTTTGTTGTATAGGTACTTCGCAAATATTGTTTTTACCGAGGTTGGTGAAGCACAATAAAGTACTGGTAAATGACAATTAAATCAATAACTTTTATACTGCAATTCCGTGAGAAAAATATTATTATCTGCGGGTAGTCACATATTTATCGCGTTCTTATATGATATGATATGATTTCCAATATCAGTATTTCCACCTTACCTAAACTTTAATTTAGGTAGTAATCTATCTTTATATATAAAACACAAAAAATGTTTCTATCTACCCAAGGCAGCTCTACCAGGTAGTAGCAGTTCGGCAATAGCAACAAAGCCGAAAAAAATCACATGTATTTTGTTGGTAGAAAATTCACCACATTGTCAAAAATCACGAGAGCTTCTCTCAAAAAACAACCACTTTATGTATGTATATAGTTTATTCTCTCAAAAAACAACCACTTTATGTATATATGTAGTTCAATGCGGTAGTTTGTAAACAAAATTTTGACAACTTGCTGGGATGTAAAGAATAGTCACCTGTTCTAGTGATATTACCTGGTAAAGCTGCCTTGTACCTACCTACCTACCTACATATCTACCTGCCTACCTATGTCCGCTATAGACGCTAGTAGACAATATTATTTAACAATAAAATGTCAGAAATAATCTATTGTTCGAAAAATCTCCTGAATCAAATCTTAAAATTTTTTTTTAAATATTTTGCATTTCCCTCCCCATCAGGTATTTTTCGTCCCATTTAAAAGGGGGCAGATTCGGGCAAATTTTTTTTTTGCCTTGACTTTTATATGAGCTGCTCTATGTGATGGTATCAAAATTACGACATCGGCAGACATCGCTAACTGGCAAAAGTCTATTTAAAGTTTCTAATAAGGTTAGGATATTTGATACTGCAAAAACAATCGTGTACCTCTCCAGTTTTTACATAAATGTCTACTTAAATGCTTTTTAAATAAGGTACTTAATAACCATTCTAACCATATATGACACTTACATATTTGCACTGAAAATAATGAGAATATGACCATGTAAACTGGTGCAATTCTGTTCTACATAATCGACATTATTTTGAGCGTCAACTTGCAAGTCAAGTTTTATTAAGAAAAAATGAGAAATAATCTATTTTAAATTCTATATAATATGTATTAGACATTCAGTTAGATATGTGCATTAACAAAATATTCAATATCGAACATTCGCAAAACCTATTTTTGAGACGGTACGCACGATTCTGTCCCATAGTGCGCCGGTAGGTTGGCTTCTGTTCTCTTTGTACGCATGCGCATATCTCACGTCTCGCGATAAAATCCAATCACGCGTATGAGTTATCAACTTATCAATCGTTGTGTATTTAATTTTATTTGCGTTTTCAAAATATTATTTCTTTAAATTGTAATTTAAAAACAAAAGCTTTGAAAGTAACTGAAGAATCACCGAGTCGAGGATTGAGTGCAGGTGGTCTGTGGCGGGTACTAAAATTTTGATTTGTGAATATGAAAGAATAGATTATCTGTAGGACGTTTGTCATACAGAGTATAAAAATAGAAATAAACGGTTGAATGCTTATGAAGATATTGCTTGTGTATTAAAATAACATGGATACACGTATGAGGTTGACGACTTAAAAAAAAGTTAATGGGTTGAAAGTGTACACCGAGGTATGGGACTACTGTATTGTGTACCTCTCGCCTGTGGCAAGAAATAGCAGAGTAACCACAAGCCATTCCACGGGGGTATTGGGTTACGCAAATGTGTCGTTTCCCGAGATATAGTTCCCACCTTCAGAAGCAAGTAATCGAAGGTTTTTTCTTCCATCCTCAAATAGTTCATGTAACTTTTTGTATCTTCCATGGCCAGTTCTTTGAGTAAATTCTGATAGATGCCCTTTAACTCGCGCGGGCAACTCAAGGTCATACCCACAAACGTTTCTTTACATTTTTGTTTTTATCTTTTTCCACCACAGCTATTGCAACTACAGCAGCCACAAAACCTGCAGCAATTGGTAAAACGTCATCCATTACACAACAGTCACAACTCACAACACTGTCTTGAAACGAAAAATTGAGATTTCTTTTAAAATATTTTGTAAAATATTTTACATAGTGTAATGCAAATTTTGTAGTCATAAAAGATATTTTATAAAAGAAATTGTAAAACAGTTTCTATCTAACTTTTATAATACATCTTTGTCAAAGAACTTTTATAGTGTAATGCCGGCCTTAGGTTGACATGTAAACCTTCCAGTCTTTATCGTCACTTCATTACTATCAACATCTTCATTATGTTATAAAAACTATATTCTAAGAAATTGGACTACCGAAAAAGGTCTTTAACAAATTATGTGTGTATCACTAAAATCAAAATTAGGTAGTCCGTTCAGTTTCTCATAAATTTCAACACCATTATACCCCCCATTTTTCGATTATCGATCTGTTCGCAAATTACGGTTCAGGGACAATAAAGGGGATCCTTTACCTTTCCTAAACATTAGTGAGGTTGTCAATTTTATTGCTTCGATGACTATTTTAATTAGTCTAAAATATATTATTATGCTATTTATGTAGTTTGTCAAAGAAAAGTAAATGAATTCATCGATACAAATTCCCAAGCAATTTTATCGGCCTCACAGCACTGGGAAGTCGATGAATGTGATCAATTAATTAATGGAAGGAGAGCTCAACTGATTTTTAATTTAGAATAAGACAAATATTGTAATTCTGTTTATGCGCTTTCCGATTCTCAGTCTCCAACCTCGCCTATCAGCGCAATCCCCCAACCATACGTCGCGTCAATTATCTCAATAGTCTTAATTCAACCCCGTTTTCTCTTCCATTACTTGTTTTGGTAATAGGTAGTCACGTATCCTTTGTACGTGTCCATACCAGCAAAGCTGTTTTTGTTGTGTGCTGTCCATAATAATACTTGTACGGCCCATAATTTAACGTATTCTTTCATTGGTTACATGCATGGTTCCTGACATAATCGTCGATCTGTGTCAGAAGTCCATTTCCACTGCTAGTAGTTTCCGTTCGGTTGCCTTATTCATTTACATACAGTTGGGTTTGGTGATGATTCTTGACCAGAGTAATGAGTTCAGGGCGCCCACTCCTTTTTTTCCCTTCAGTATCCTCCCCATTCATCTCGCTCGATTCTTGTACCTAGATATGCATATTCAAAACATGCGGTAATTAGTTTCCCGTCCTCCAGCACAAGATCCCCGTTATCTCCCCCCATGTTCATATACTTTGTTTTTGTCTTATTCACTTAGATGCCCCATTTTCGTACTCGTATCAGTCTGTTTGTCATGAATTCTAAGTCGTGTCGATCTTGTGCGATCACTACCTTGTCATCAGTGAAATGAAGTGTGTACAGGGTAGTTTCGTCGATCAATTGCATACTCATTCCCGAGGAAGATTTTCGCCTTCCCTTCAGGGCCTTATTCACGTAGATTTTGCAGAGCGTAGACGACAAGCTGCATCCCTATCTTAGACCTTTATTTACCATGAAAGTATCAGAGAATTCATTGTCAATGTTTCTCCTTGATTGCAGGTTGTGGTAGAACTGCTGTATTGCATTTACAAAGGTTATATTAATTATTGTGTTCTCTAGCACCTGCCACAGTTTGTGCAGGGATATGGTGTCATATGCCTACGACTGACTCGAAATCCTGCTTATTTTTCTATTTCAAAAGGTTCGTATTTGTATTTTACTAGTAATTTCAATATCTTCCCATATAATCTACTGAGACTGCTTGTCACAAAAAGGCAGCGGTAGTTTTGGGCATTCTTCTCTATTGCTTTTCTTATAGGTAAGAGTCACCAACAATCCTTCCAACTTTCGGGTATATTCTCGCCATTTAGATACCCGTTATAGAGTTCTATCAGTTTGTTTATCAATTTTGGTGTTCCGTGTTTGATGAGCTCCGCGCGAATTCCCTCTGGTCCGCTCGCCTTTTTATTTTTCATAGTTTTAATTAATTTTTCCATTAATTCTTTGTTATTATTCATCATTGGGCCGTGTACTTCATATTTCCTAGGTGAGCATCCGGAGTATGCGCCTCTATCTTTCTTCAGTTGCTCAGCGTAATGGTCTTTCCATTTGTTTATGTCGTGTGATGGATGTCTTATTTGTATTTCCTTTTCATAATAAATTTCCATGCTTCCGAAGATCTGCTTCCCCTTAAGTGTCACTCCACTTGTCGGCACCTCTTCCTAATTTTCGTTTTTACTTGCAATAATCATGTTTCTATATTTTGTTGGTTCATTTCTATATCTATTCTTGTCTTCTATATCTTGCGAACTGAGCGATTTATGGCACGCTTGTTGTTTTATGTGTTTTATGCAGATATAATTAACAATATATATTTTTAAGGGTTTATTGGTACCTACTAGTACTTACTACGATTTCCAAAAAAATCTTCATTGTTGGCATTCTAAATGAAAAATGCTAGAAAGGTAAGAAATATTTAATTAATACTCAATAGACGAAATATAATAAGTAAACACAATATTAAGCTAAGTTCAGCGCAAGTGAATATCGCTAATTTTTCGTTATTTTACTTATGATTTTAGACTAACGTATTTATTTTTTTACAGAAATATTAATATTATATATATTTATATATATATATATATATATATATATATATATATATATATATATATATATATATATATATATATATATATATATATATATATATATATATATATATATATATATATATATATATATATATTTATATATACAGTCCCTGGCCAAATTATTAGACGCACTGCAAGATTTCATGTAAAATATTAATTACCGAGTGATATTGTACCGTTTTATTATTTTAAATTGATTTGTTTTTTATTTTTATATTATCCAATCAATTACCTATTTATTTGACATAAATAAAACAGCATTAATTTAGAAAAGCATAAGTTTATTAAGTTTTAAAGAAAAGTGAAATTAATGTTAGTAAAAGTCAATATTTAGTTGAGCCACCTTTAGCCGCTATTAAAGCTTTAATTCTGCGCGGCATGCTATCAATGCAAGATTGTACTGTCTCCTGCATTTGAGGATGATGATTCCACACATGAATAATCTTTTCTAGGAGCTGGGTTTTGTTGGTAATCACATCTTTAGCCACTTCTCTTTTCATCAGCTCCCACACATTTTCAATGGGGCTATTACCCGGCCAATCCAACAGAGGGATATTTTTTTCTGCCAAAAAAGCTTTAACAGACCGAGCAGTGTGGCAGGGAGCTCCATCTTGCATGAAAGTGAATGGTTCCCCATTTGGAAACCATTCTCTGAGCTGCGGAATCAACCGATTTTGTAATACTTCTTTGTACTGATCTTGCCTCATTATTCCTTTGACGACGTACAGACGTCCAGTGCCCTTGCCGCTGATAACTGACCAAATCATCACTTTGGTGGGATGTTTAACCGTCGGGACGACACAATCAGGATGAAACTTTTCTCCATGACGACGACGCACATACTGAGCTTTATTCTGCAAAATTTCGAATGTGCTTTCGTCACTGAAGCAGACCTGTCAAAAATAGGAAAAATATATAAACTTCCATGTTTATTTGCTTTATTAACTGAAAATGATAATAATGTATCAATTATTGATTAAATTGCTGTATCTTACCGATCTCCAGAAGTCCACATCTTTGTCTTGCCATTGTTTGGCCAACTTCAGGCGCTTTGCTTTCATTGCAGCTGTTAACTTGGGCTTCCTGGCGGGGCGACAGGCCATAAAATCTAATTCTTTTTCAATTTTCTTCGAACAGTGCGCTCAGAAGCATTTACGCTAGCTTCAGAAATCCCTGGAGTTTGATTTTATTACCTTAGTAGTAAACTAGTATAAAACTGTTAAACAAACAATCACAGTCTATAAAGCCACAGAAACACGTCCGTACCTGACTCGATTCCGATCGCGACTGATACAGGTTTGTACTTCTTTACGTTCATGTATCACTTTGCCAACACAGTGTTGCCATATGTTAAAAATAAATACAAATATGTAGTCTACAACAATTCTTTTAAATAAAAATCAATTATATTGTAGTTTAAATATACCATTATTGCATAAAAACTCTTAAGAAACATAAAATTACTAAAAAAAATACAGTGCGTCTAAGAATTTGGCCAGGGACTGTATATATAGGATAGGATATATAGGATTTTCTTTTTTTTAAAGTTAAATTTTGACAGAGAATACATAACCTATTTTGAATAAGATGCCCTGCCAATACGTTCATGACTATTAATTGATTTACGGCATTAAGTTTTCTCTAATAATATGCTTCTTAAGTTCAAAATTCTGATTAATTCTGTGTGTGTAATTCTTTAAAGGAAAAATACAACAAATATAAAGCAACATCTCAATGTTTGATATATTTTGTGTTAAGTACTTTTCTAATAAGTTTATGAATACTACTTGAGTTGGACCTTAAATCTTATTTAATACATTTCTTCTTAAGTCCCAGATTTGCGCCAACCTCAATTTTTTTTTAGTTCTGTTTATTAACATATGTGTATTAATTACATATTTCTTACATTTATTGCGTGTTTTGTTTAAAGTAGTAACGCCGAAGATTTATTTTGTTAATATATTTTCTTTTGTAAGCAGTTAGATACTATATATCACAAATGAAATCCCTTTAAACTGACTCTCTTTGTTGACAAGTGTATACTATTAGGATTTTTAAATTATGAAAAATTTATAATTTTTATTTTTTAAAAAATAAAACTAAAAAACCGTTTTTTTCACATTTTTTACCGTAACAGAAAAATTAAATAAATGACTCAATTTTTATCAGCCTCAAAAACACGTCTCAAACTAGCATCTCTCGGGAATCAACCTTTTCAAAAATTAAAGTATCCCGGGTAATAAAGGAAATTGATTATCCCCAAACATCTGTAAGAGTGGTCGGGGTAACTACCCCTAACTAAAACCCTCTGAATCCCGCGGGACAGACTTAACGCTCGATTAGGACTGGACTGGGATGTAATACACTCTTCGGCAATTTTCGAACATTTGTTGGGTAAATAAATTGAATTACGTGACAAACAGAATAAAGTGAGATGAAACTTGATATTTGGGGAGTTTTTGTACTTTATTTAGATTTTTAGAACTATAGCATTGTAATGAATATGACTTATTTATCTAACAAATTTTTATTTTTCCTGAAGAAAACTGCCCATTAGAAAAGAAGCATTTTTTTTTTCTGAACAAATCATAAAATAAATAAATCGAATAACAGGATAATTCTACAAATTTTAGGATTTTCTTAAAACAAGGGTTTTCTTTGTTATTAAATAATGGGCCAAGTGCAAGTCGGACTTGCGCAATTAGTGTTCCGTACGTTGATTGCTTTTAAGATAAAAATTTTTGTTACGAAAGTATGAAATGGTCAATGACTTGACAAAACCTACCCCAAATGAGTTTTTAACAAATTTGTTTCCGATCCTTGTTGAAAACTGATGACCTGACTGAAATGTTTGTTTTTTTTTTATTTATATATATATATATATATATATAATATATATATATATATATATATATATATTTTATATATATATATATATATATTATGGGTCTAGCACACGTGCTACAGGGAAGTCCCTAAAGCGCTCCAGGAGCAGCACGTGTGCGGGAAAAAAAGCGATTCACGTTGTTCTTGAATCGCTGTAAATTGCACTCGGTGGGAAACACAGCCCTGGGCAAGTCATTCCAAAGGGATGATGTTCTCCATATAAAAGACTACTTGAAAAACGTTGTACGCGGAGTAACAAGCTGAACGTCATACGGATGTGAAGTATTAGCGCGACGTGTATTTCTAACATGCACCGCTCTGGGAGGAATTAAGCGGGCTACATCCTTCGAACACTTTTCAAGAAAATACTTGTAGAACAGACTCAAGTCGCCAACCGTTCTTCGATGTTCCAGCGAATCAAGGCCGCCGGTCAGTTCCGGGTCTCAAATCGGACTAACGCTCTTCTCTGAACAGAATCCAACAAATGCAGTGTGTGTTTGGGAGCGGAGCCCCAAACATGGGAGCAGTATTTCATAGTTGGTCGAATTTGAGCTTTTAAAGAATTAACAGTTGTTGCGGAGTGTAAAGTTTTCTGGTTCGAAATAATATTCCCAACTTTTGAGAAACTCTCCTTGCTATGCCTGCAACATGTTCATGCAAGGACATATTTGCTCCCAAATTAACGCCCAACAAATTGAGGGACGATGCTAGGGAATGGAGTGCCCCGACATAACTATGTCGGGTTCAGCAACGTTAACTTTTTTAGAAAAAACTGCCGGCTGGGTTTTTGTAGCGTTAAATTCCACTTGGTTACTGTCACCCCAAGATAGAATTTCTTCCAGGTCTTTGTGAAGTTGAACGACCTTCTGTTGTCTGCGGATATTCGCCTGAGTAGCCGATGTCCTGAGCGTTCAAAGCGCATTAAGAGATAAGCGTACTCTCATCTGCAAAGCTGTAGATTGGATTCCCGGTCTTTTCCAGCAGATCGTTAATGTAAATGAGAAAGAGAGTAGGAGACAGTATGGAGCCTTGGGGCACACCGACGTTGATAGTGAAAGTGTTAGAAAGAAATCCGTCGACCGCCACTCGTAAAGAACGCTCTCTAAGGAAACATGAGAGCCACAAACAGACATATCATAAGAGCGTAGCTTAGCCAATAGTCCATCGTGCCAAACACGGTCAAATGCCTTGGATATGTCAAGAGCAACCGCTCGAGATTCTCCAAAGTGTTCAATTGCGTTATTCCTAAACAGGTGTTACATAAGTCAGAAGATCTCCCGTTGATCTATGTTTACGAAAGCCATATTGGTGATCGCTTATAATGTTGAATGCTTCAAGATATTTTAGAAGATGCTGATTGATAACCTTTTCCATGACTTTCGACATTATTGAAAGCAGTGCGACTGGTCGGTAGTTACTTGGCAAGGTCTTCTTGCCTTTTTTAGGTACCGGCTGAACTGTGGCACATTCTAGCAGGAAGGAAATATTCCCTTTCTGTAGGATAGGTTGAAAAGTCTACAGGAAACTGGTGTTAGTTCCCTCGTACAGTTTTTGAGAACTATGGCAGGTATTCCGTCAGCGTCAGAAGCCTTTTTGGTGTCTAGCTTCATTAAAATACACTTTATGATACGCTGTCTGAAGACAACATCGGGCATCCTTTGACTGTAATATGGGAATAGTAGGTGGTGTTTTTCCTTGGAAATCGACATTAAAATGTGAAGCAGAGTTCAGCCAACAAGTTCGCTTTTTCAACAGGTGTCATTGCAATAGAATTAACTGGTCGTGTGAGTGGTGGTATGGTGGTTTGGTAAAAGTTGGATTTGGACTGCCCAAAAGTTTGACTAAGCTGATGATTCTAATTCGTTGATTGTATGCCTTCTTGGTTTCGTCGATTATTCCTTTGCATCTGTTCCGGGCCAGATAAATTATTAAAAGTAATGCACTCGTTGTAATTTTCGTTCAATCTACATCCAGTGTATGTATCCAGAATATTCCAGAATTTTTTCAAAATTTTTTGCACAGTACTTTTCGAGATAAGGGGGAGGGTAGTCATTTTTGGCAATTTTTTAAACATAATAAAATGTGTGTGCAAGTATTACATTATATATATTTCTGCACTCGTGTTTTCACAAGCTTTCATTTGATACCCCACTCGATGCCTGTTAAAAAAAACTTTTCACTTCCGATTTCACCCCCAAAACCCCTTTAAGTCAAAATTTAACTTTCAGAACTACACGGCTCATCAATTCCTAATTTCAACTTTCTATGTCAAATAGTTTCGAATCGGGTGTGACAAATGAACAGACAGACGTACAGACCCCAAAGTGATCTTATAAGTGTTCCGTACGGAACACTAAAAGGTCCTATATCAAGGAAAGTTCTTTTAACATAAACGACACTTATTGGGAATAAAGAAAAATGGATGAAAGCCGGGTTTGTGATACTTTAAAGATTGGAATTTAATATATTCCTTCTCCAATATTACAATAAAAATAACTCCAATTGTTATCGTCTACAGAAATTGACAAGTTATGTTAAATTGGTGCCTAGTACATCACATAGGCAACATTCGGAACGAACTTTCAAATGATTCAGATAAGAAAAATTTAATTTTTTTTAGCATGCACTGGAAGGCTTAAAGCTACGTTATAAATTTTGTTTGCCTGTATATCTATTCGTTCATCCGTCCAACCAAAAGGCAGACGTAAAGAGAAATAAAGAAAAACTGACTTTATATTCCATATCGTGATGGTTCAAACCACCTCTGTCTGACCCTCTATTCCATTTCCAATTTTCGGTTAAACAAAAGTGGTTTATAATTTGGAACCTGAAAAAATTGAAAAAATTGCCACCGCACAATTTTATTAAATTTAGAAACTAGCATTTTTTTCTTTTCCAATTTTATTATATTCATCTATCGAAATTACAGACACTAGTGTTGTGAGAACCAGACAAATTTTAATAATTGCATACTTAGAACGCGACTGGTTTTAATAATAGGGTGAACGTATTCGAGTGCTTTTTCACTTTAAATTCATATTCCCGTCATGATCGATTCATCATCGAAAGATTCATTTCGGAAGAGTTCGTTTTTATCGTTAATTTTCTTATTGTAACCGCTTGGAAAAGAGTTAAATTATGTTACCCTTAGTAGGTAAATATATTTGCCATTTTTTATTATTTTGACCGCACGCAGCGGCGGTAGTCGCATGCTATTCGCAGATAGAGGGTGAGATTTTACTTATCGAGTGATGAAGTGGAAGAATCGGAATATTTCGGTATAATTCGTTGATCAACCAGAGTCAGGTGAATATATACAGCTTAGCATTATCGAGAGATGATTTTAACATGGATTTATAATTCCAGTACTTCATTCAATATTTAAGTAATGTTGATTATTTTAATAATCGAGTAGTTCAGCAGTTTTTCACTGAAGTCTTCTCAATACTAACAGACTAACGATAAATATTATTTAAAAAATAATTTAATAATGTCATGTTATTAGTCCACTGACAAATAGGAAAAAATATATCTGCAATTGACGTGTTGTTAAAAGAGTACCTAGTTTATTAATTACTGAAAGGAAATCCATCAAAGACACATTATCGGGCACTTTAACCAAAACTAATTAATAGTGGCTTTAAATATCAAGTGGCCCTCATTGACAGCCAACGCTCTTGTAAAAACAAACAGGCGGAAGCATCTTAGAAACCCGACACCGGCGCCACCTTTGCCAAAGTGTGGTTGTTACAATTTTTCTGTCACTTGTCATAACAGACTAAATGTGACGATCTTAATATATATTTAGGGGAGAGCATGGACGTATTATATCGCTGTAAGTGATTTTTATTTTAATTTAAATTTTTATAGATAAGTAGGTTTTTTTTTGCTTGTTGACTTACTATTTAAGTCAACTGATTGAGAGTGAATTTGGTCATAGAATCGTAAACAAACGTATTAAATTGATATCAATTATTACGCTAATATCAAGTGTTGTGATTAGTTAATTTCCAACGAACTCGCGCTTCGCGAAGTAGGACCTCAGAAAAATTAGTCAGTGTCGATTGTTCGTTGTTCCACCTCAGATTTTGGTCAACTAAACTCGTAACGTAAAAATGATACAATTTAAATTTAGCTCCATCCTCACCGTCTACATTTTCTTAGACAAAGTTCCTTTATTCCTATAATCTTGGAGTATTATGCAAATGATGAAAAGCCACGTAATATTTACAGAAGCTTCTTATAAGCTTATTTTTGCGATGTCGAAATAGAATCCGAATTTTTTTCTTGTGTCTTTAACTTAATAAGTATTATCAAAATGGTTTTTAAAAAATGGATCTTATCAGTACTCCAACCGAAAACAACTCGAAATCCGCTCACCCTTGAAGACCGCGTCTATGTTCCATTCCTATTCAGAAAGGCGAGGACCAAAACACATTAAAAATTCAGCCAATCCAATTATCCACATCCATAACTTGAGCAGGAAGGAAAACACAATTCTGAGAAGACTAGCTATAGGACATACTTACTCCACACACTTCCATCTCTTGAAAAATGACCCCCAACCTCAATGCTCCACTTGTAACTTACCTCTGACAGTCAAACATATATTTGAGGCTGATCACTTTGACAACATCAGAGCTAAGCATAATATCCCCTCCTCTTTAAGACAAACAATTAATTCATACAAATTAAAAAAGAATGAAATCCAAAAATTCCTCAAAGAAATCAATATAATCATATAAAGAAATATGGGCGCCAAATGATCATTGATATAGACGCGCTCAAACCCCCCTAACTTCATCATCTTATAAGCTTATTATGTTAATATATTGTTTTGTCGATATATAACAGTTGATGGATTTGGAATTTGTTCAAAAACTGATCTACATCTTTATACAAATAATGTCATCTGAATGTGATCCAAAAAGTCCTCTTTCACTTAGAAATAGAATTACTCATCACTGCTCGGCTTGTCGGTTTTGTGATCGCTACCATTTTTTGTCATATATTTTCTTTGAATTGTGTCAGAGAAAGAAGATTGTTAATTTAAAGTTAATTTTGACATATTATGACAAGAACAAATCTGTAAGCGTCAAACCAGGGCTACGTCGAATTTTTTTGTCCAAGTAGTTGGCTTAAATTCTAGCTCGACCTGTATCTTGTGGAGGAGTAGACGTAAACCTTTATGAAAAATGTGTTTTATCGAAATCCTGATCATATTTGCAGTACTTGACCGCTTACATACTGAAAAGTTGCGAACGGACGCTTGAACGCATTTTATGTTGCCGTCGTTTCGTAATGTCTTTAATTGCCCAGCCTGAGGTGTAAATTTATGCAAGCATTTTGTAATTTATTGAGCACTCGGAATTTCATTTACGCTGTGTAAATGACGAAAATAGTCGCAGAATTATTATTTTTGTAGAACTGTTTCATACAAATAGTATGCGCCTTTTAGGTGAAGTGCTTGGGTAGAATTTCAATTTCCAAGAATCAGTGTTATTCTCTATGCCTCAGTCTTGTCCCATCCGTTGTGTTCGCACAATAAGCCAAACTAATTATGAGGCACACCGTCCTTTAAAATACTATGGTAACACTTTCTAAAAAAATAGGCAATGTATAGAGACGGCTTCAGTTGTGATTTTGTTATATTTATCAATAGATGTAATTTCTATTAAACTAAAACTATTTCGGTCTGTTATTAGCTTCTTTCACTTACATCTATTAATTTTTCAATTATTTAACATCAGCACGAAATTGGTTAATCCCAGTTAATCTCTAAAACTAGCAATTTAAACTTTCAAGTGAAAACAGAGGGTAAGAGAGAGAGACGAACAAGAGAGGCTAGACGCAAAGGGAAATGTAGGTTTAAAATTACCCATATGTCCTAATCCGTTCGAGATAGAATTAGTTAGTAGTCGTCATTCCCGATTGAAATTGCCCAATAAGCTGTCGCTTTGAAAATTCAATTAGACATAAGTGTAGATCTCCTGGGAATGGAGAAAATAAATTGAAATTTAGTGGTTATTAGAATAGGTATTTAATGCAAAACCTAGTTTAGTATTTAATGTATTATTTCTAATTTTAAAATATACTGAATTATACATCTATAAATCTGTAGCTAGGTTCATAGAGGCGTTCATGTTAAAAAATAATGTTTAAGAAACGACACATGTAACACAACATGTAAATGTTTCCAAATTATTTACTATACCCTTTAAAACTCTGGACTTTCACCACGTCCACCAGATGCCATGGAAAATTTATACCAAGGAAACTTGCATAATATAAATTTTATAATATTCCATGAAATATTAACGGAAAATCTTCATATTTAATTTTCTCCTTAGTTATAGTAAAAGGTAATTTATCATTATTTTCGTTCAATATATATATATATATATATATATATATATATATATATATATATATATATATATATATATATATATATATATATATATATATATATATATATATATATATATATATATATATATATACATATACAGTCCCTGGCCAAATTATTAGACACACTGCAAGATTTCATGTAAAATATTAATTACCGAGTGATATTGTACCGTTTTATTATTTTAAATTAATTTGTTTTTTATTTTTATATTATCCAATCAATTACCTATTTATTTGACATAAATAAAACAGCATTAATTTAGAAAAGCATAAGTTTATTAAGTTTTAAAGAAAAGTGAAATTAATGTTAGTAAAAGTCAATATTTAGTTGGCCACCTTTAGCCGCTATCAAAGCTTTAATTCTGCGCGGCATGCTATCAATGCAAGATTGTACTGTCTCCTGCATTTGAGGATGATGATTCCACACATGAATAATCTTTTCTAGGAGCTGGGTTTTGTTGGTAATCACATCTTTAGCCACTTCTCTTTTCATCAGCTCCCACACATTTTCAATGGGGGCTATTACCCGGCCAATCCGACAGAGGGATATCTTTTTCTGCCAAAAAAGCTTTAACAGACCGAGCAGTGTGGCAGGGAGCTCCATCTTGCATGAAAGTGAATGGTTCCCCATTTGGAAACCATTCTCTGAGCTGCGGAATCAACCGATTTTGTAATACTTCTTTGTACTGATCTTGCCTCATTATTCTTTTGACGACGTACAGACGTCCAGTGCCCTTGCCGCTGATGACTGACCAAATCATCACTTTGGTGGGATGTTTAACCGTCGGGACGACACAATCAGGATGAAACTTTTCTCCATGACGACGACGCACATACTGAGCTTTATTCTGCAAAATTTCGAATGTGCTTTCGTCACTGAAGCAGACCTGTCAAAAATAGGAAAAATATATAAACTTCCATGTTTATTTTCTTTATTTAACTGAAAATGATAATAATGTATCAATTATTGATTAAATTGCTGTATCTTACCGATCTCCAGAAGTCCACATCTTTGTCTTGCCATTGTTTGGCCCACTTCAGGCGCTTTGCTTTCATTGCAGATGTTAACTTGGGCTTCCTGGCGGGGCGACAGGCCTTAAAATCTAATTCTTTCAATTTTCTTCGAACAGTGCGCTCAGAAGCATTTACGCTAGCATCCTGGAGTTGTGATTTTATTACCTTTGTGGTAGCAAATCTGTTTTCTACACAAATTTTCTTCAAACATCTCTCTGACCGTGGAGTGAAAATTGGTTTTCTACCGCATCTTTTCTTTCTTTTCGGGCTTAATTCCTTCCCTGACTCAATTTTCTTTTTTATGCGTCGTACACTAGCTTCAGGAACCTCCAATTTTCGTGGTATTTCTCGGTTTGTAAATATTTTCGCAATCACAAGGGCCTTCACTTCAGCTTTTTTACGTGGTGAAAGATCGCCTTTTCTACCCATAATGAAAATAGTCCAATTACTTTTTTAAAACACTGCATACAAATAAACTAATAACTGAGTAGTATAAAACTGTTAAACAAACAATCACAGTCCATAAAGCCACAGAAACACGTCCGTACCTGACTCGATTCCGATCGCGACTGATACAGGTTTGTACTTGTTTACGTTCATGTATCACTTTGTCAACACAGTGTTGCCATATGTTAAAAATAAATACAAATATGTAGTCTACAACAATTCTTTTAAATAAAAATCAATAATATTGTAGTTTAAATATACCATTATTGCATAAAAAACTCTTAAGAAACATAAAATTACTAAAAAGATACAGTGCGTCTAATAATTTGGCCAGGGACTGTATATATATATATATATATATATATATATATATATATATATATATATATATATATATATATATATATATATATATATATACATATATATATATATATATATATATATATATATATATATATATATTTATATATATATATATATATATATATATATATATATATATATATATATATGTGTATATATATATATATATATATATATATATATATATATATATATATATTAACGCAAAACTAGGAAGGAATCAAGAAAAAAGCGAAGAATATGTGGGAAATTTCAGTTACGTTATCAGAAATGAGAGGGACTCGATGCTCCTGGATTTCATAACAAAACATCGATTATACGCACTGGACTCTTTCTTCCAAAAAAAAAACTAAAGTCGAATGGCAATGTGAAGAATGAAATAGACTATTTCTTCTCCAGTAACAAATCCATCGTTACAGACTTTGTCGCATTGAATTGTTGCCACGTTAACAGTGAGCACTGACTATTAAGGGTTTAAGTAAGGCATACCGTAGACCTAACAAAATTCA
>CM032449.1:29449700-29797200 GCA_019049505.1 Pachyrhynchus sulphureomaculatus | reverse complement strand
ACTCAAAGAGCAATGGAAAGAGCCATGCTTTCAATAAGCCTTAGAGACCGAATCAGAAACTAAGATAATCGAGAAAGAACAAAAGTAGCGGATGTATTGGAAAAAATAGCACGGCTAAAGTGGCAATAGGCGGGCCACATTGCGAGACAAGATCCGAAAAGATGGACTAATAAATTGTTAACATGGAGACTAAGGGCGACCAAGAGAACTGTGGGAAGACCACAAAAGCGATGGCATCCGAGGATTGCAGGAACGAACTGGACACAAGTTGCAATGGATAGAAGCATGGAAGGTTTTGGAAGAGGCCTACATTCAAGAGTGGATGAACACATATATATAGTATTATAGTTAGCTTGATTCAAAATATATTAATTCATGAAGGAATCAGTCAATATATCGGGGGAATTAAGATTAGTCCAATAAAAATTCTAATTCAATTAAGGGACAAATTTAAGTTAGTTCTTGGATCAAAAGTTGAAAATAAATTAGCTATCATTTTAAGTTACTGATATTTGGTTTTTTTTTATATTTTAGGCGAGTATAAGAATGCATCATAATTTATAATAATAAATATGATAAAAATAAGGATAAAGAAAAAATATAAAGATTCAATTAATGGGTGCTATTTGTGGGATTAAAAATTATTACTACTAATAATTTTAGCCTGACAAGATAATGGTATGAATTTAACTAAAAAAATAACCGGTCAAGTGCAAGTTGAACTTGCGCAATTAGTGATCCATACGTTGATTGCTTTTCAAATAAAAAATTTTGTTACAGAGGTATAAAATGATCAGTGACTTCACAAAACACACCCCAAATGAGTTTTTAACAAAGTTTGTTTCCGATCTTTACTAAAATCTAATGACCTTGAAATTTTTGTTTTTTTTATATACCAGATAAATTATTAAGGGTAATGCACTCGTGATAATTTTCGTTCAATCTACACCCCGTGGAGAATATTCCAGCATTTTTTTAAAATTTTTTGATAAGTACTTTTCGAGATAAGGCGGGTGGACAGCGATTTTTCGCGATTTTTTAAAAATAATACATAGAAAAATGCGCGCAAGTATTACATTATATATATATATATATATATATATATATATATATATATATATATATATATATTACTTGTGTTTTCATAAGCTTTCATGTGACACCACACTCGATTACCTAGTAAAAAAACTTTTTTTTCACTTCCGATTTCACCCCCCAAAACTAACCTCTTAAGTCAAAATTTAACTTTCAAAACTACATGGCTCTGATGAGGCCATCAATTCCTATATTATTACCAAATTTCAACTTTCTATGACAAATAGTTTCGGAGAAAATTGGGTGTGACAGACGGACAGACATACAGATAGACACCGAAGTGATCTTATAAGTGTTCCGTACGAAACACTAAAAAAGTTTAAATAATTTAATAATTTTATAATTATATATAATAATAATAAGTAAGGTATTTAGTATTAACAAAGTTTGTGCCAGCAGTTGCGGTTAGAGAGATGACGCTATAAAAAATGTTTGGATTAAATTAATAAATTTGCTTAGAGTTAAATAATTATCTTATTAGGTGAAATCTTCAAGTAGTATACACACACACACACACACATATATATATATATATATATATATATATATATATATATATATATATATATATATATATATATGTATATATATATATATATATATATATATATATATATATATATATATATATATATATATATATATATATAATTAAGACCCAACTTTCTGTAACAGTAAAATATATCTTCCCTCTATTATGGGCAACACAACCTGTCTAAAATGTAAATCATATGATTTTTAGCATAAATAACTTTCTAATTATGAAATTGTGTTTGGATTTGTCAAGTAAGTCGGGGTAAAGCTACATTTTCACTTCATTAAAATGTAGTTATCTACAAAAAAATTGCTACTTTGACAGATGCAAAAAAAATCATGTAATAAAGACTAAAAAAACTTATAAAAGGGAGTGCCTTACTCCCCAAAACATATTTTTTCCTAAAATTAACAAATTGCTTATTTACGTCAAATTTCCTAATATCCATATCCATCTCCGTTCTTAGCTTCTATACCAACCCCTCGTAAAATAACCGTAAATTTAAAAGAGTGCCTTAAAAACCACCGTGGTAGCGTAACTGAAAGAAAATCACCCCCGAAAATGTCTTTATTTCTTACTTTTTATACCCCGGTACAAAACAGCCCTCCCTATTTTCTACCCTTCTTAAGAAAACCAAAAAGAAGTATTAATTTCGTCTGACATAATGTCTACATTTTGCATTGCCTTTGCTGAAATTACTTTATAATTCCGAAGTAAAAAAAGTTTCGGTTACACCGAGGGTGGTTTTTTTTCGTCAAGCATATTGATGGCTGGTTTTGCGAAATTGACACTGGCTTTTATTTTTGCTCATAATTGGCTTCCGGAACATTTATCTTTTGTTTGTATTTTCTATTGCTTGCTGAGTGTATTTTTTCAAAAAGAATATACATATAAAAATGCCAACGTCACATATAATGCTTGAAGAAAAAACAAATAAAATCAAAATTAAAAGAGGAATTAGACAAGGCGACTCGATATCCCCAAAGCTGGTCACTTTGACTCCATGAACATCCAGGACATGTTCAAATCGCTAAAGTAGGAAAATAAAGGAATACTAACGGACGGTAAACGATTAAATCACTTAAGGTTTGCAGATGATGTCACTCTGATCACCAACACAGAAGAAGAATTACAAGAAATGCTGATGGAATTAAATAACAAGTCTCGAGAAATAGGTCTAAAAATAAACTTCACCAAAACCAAATATTGGAACAACGAAAGTGAAAATAATAGCCAGGAACTATTAATAAAAGGTAAAAAAAATAGGAAAGTTACAAACATTCATATATTTAGGAAAAGAAGTTGAAATATTAAGAAATAAGGCTGATTTGGATACAAGAGTCTCGTTAGCTTGGTCTGCGATCGGAAGGTTACAATCTACATTTAAATTGGACATCCCAAATATAATAAGAGCCAGAGTATTCCATCGACAGATACTGCCGGTTTTAACATACGGCACTGAAACTTAACGGGGGAGGTTTGTGTAAAAAAAAATTTCGGCGATTTTTTTTTCATAAAAAGTTAGTTTAACATCTGAAGAATGTCGTCACCAAGTTTTAAATCGATATTAGAACTCTAAATGCATCTATCGTGTCATGGAAGAGACCATCTCTGATCGGTTCAGTCGGGTCACGTGTTAGGCTTTCATTTGTTTATAATGTAGACAAAAATTGATAAAAATGAACCTAATTGTCGTTCGTGGAAAGCTTTATGGGTTCTTTTGAAGTTCAGTGGGTACAAATTTTTTGACCTTAGACTTAGATATTAGACTTAAATTATATCTATAATACACAATAAAAAGAACATATCGATATTTTAACTGTTTTCTACCCTCTGGCATCTGATAAGAATAAGACTAGTAACAACAAATACAATTCAGTTGCAAAAGTAATAAGTAACAACACTAAAAATTATACACAATTGTTGACAACTTCAAAATAATAAAGGTCAAAATAAAATTATTAATATGGTATGGCTTACGAGGGCTACCTTTTAAGTTTTTACAAAACCAACGAAAGAAAAAAAAAATTTTGGTACAAATTGTTTTATTGTTTCTTAAAATATTTATCTTTAATATATATATATATATATATATATATTATATATATATATATATCGAATATATATATATATAATATATATTATATATATATATATATATATATATATATATATATATATATAACTTTCACATTTTGCATGCGTTCGAACCAATTCTCGAAACATTTTGATACCTTAAAAACATGGTTCTGAAAGGATTCAACAGCTTCTTGAGGTGATGAAAATCGCTGTCCACGCATTTTTTTTGACTTTCGGAAACAAAAAAAAGTTGTTAGGCGATAATTCAGGTGAATACGGGCAATGAGACATTAATTCAATGTTTTCATTAAGGCAGAAGGGGAGCGTTCAGAAGCAATATCGATTGAGCGTAGAGTAAGGTAGGGTTGTGTCTTGTCTGCACTATTGTTTAATATATACTCTGAGCAAATCTTGAGAGAGGCAATGAAAGAGACTGATGAAGGAATACTGCTTAATGAGGAACGAAGAAATAATATTCGTTATGCTGACGATACGACGATTATGACTAATAACTTAAAGGATCTACATCTTATAATAAAATAACCGAAGTCAATAATCGATACGGTCTCAAACTTAATATCAGCAAAACAAAGTACATGGTAATCAGCAAGTCTCCGGTTCCTGCTACCTTGTTGATGGTTAACAATCAACAAATACAAAGAACTCCACAATATTCATATCTAGGTACCATGATAAACGAACAGTGGGATACCTGACAGGAAATTCGTTGCCGGATCGAAAAGGTTAGAGCAGTGGTCCTCAAAATTACATCATTTTTTTCAGCAATAATATTAAGCACAAAAATAAGACTCCTAAGATGTTATGTCTTCAATATTCTTCTTTGCGATGTGGAATCTTGGAAACTCACTGAAGCCACTTCTAAGAAACTTGAGCATTTAAATTATGGCTATATCACAGAATTTTGAAAATTTCTTATACTGACCATATTACCAACGAGGATGTCTTACGTCGCATGAACAAGAAACTGGAAATTATGGAAACTGTTAAAGTATAAAAATTGGAGTATTTAGGCCACATAATGAGAAATTCCCACAGATATGGATTACTACAGTCAAGGAAAAGTTTTTGGAAAAGGGGACCAGGATGCAGACGTATCTCCTGGCTAAACAATCTGCGAAATTGGTTTTCAAATACTACCGGTCTTTTCAGAGCTGCAGTGGATAAGGTAATAATAGTCGGAATGATTGCCAACATTCGAACCGCCTAGGCAGCAGAAAGAGAATCGAACGCTTGTTTTTATTTTACTTTTTTAGATGAGCTGTTTAGCTGCATTAAAAATGTGTATGAAATATTTTCATATGTTATAACATTTGCATTATTGCGTAATGCATCAATTAAATAATTAAGGCATTTGTTACTTTCCTGAAAAATCTTGAAAAATAATTCCTTCACTTTAGCTAAGTTGGATATTTTTAAGTAGGTTCCGAGTACGAATTTAATAGTAACATTATAGTCTGTCATAATAAGCATTCAAAACCTAAAGTGCACACTTGAAAAATAAATGTCTTTGTTTTCTGGCTGAAAATTTCTGGCAACGTAAAATGACGAGAACTCTAGGGCTATCCATTAAATTTAATCTCGGTGGGAATATGAATATGATGAAAATGGGCCACAAGAACAAAAAATTAATGTTCTGTTGGATCGGAAATAAATATATATTTGCAAGATTCTAGGACAGTCTATGCAGGAATCAATCAAATTAACAATTTGTATAAAATTTCAGAACTTTATCGTAATAAATTAAACCAAATTAACAACTTTAAAGAAATTCTAAAACACTAGTTTGGAGTCTAGCTAAAAAACTCGGAATCCTTACGTTTATTTACATAATTTTAAATGTACTTGAATCTAAGCTGTTTGCAAAAATGAAAATCGCTACATCAACACACAGAAATAAATTTCCAAAAGTTTTAGAATGTCTATGTCAAGTCTAACTTTTTTAGGATAGACGCGCAACTAAGTGGCGCCACACAGTCACTAGCAATCTCCTTTTCATTTAAAACCATTACGAGCAAGACTGGTAAACTCAAAAATAATGGTTATAAATGGAAAGCGAGTCCCACCGGCTGTTTGGCCTATGAAGGAGGACCTCAGACAAACAACTATGATTAGTTTAAATAGAAATCATGTTTAAAGGAGAGGTTAGTTTAATGTTTAAAATTTTAAAAATTGTATTCGATGTACAGATGAGGGTAAAACAATTACCCTATTTATTTTTTGAAACGAAATTAGTTTTGTTACTAAGGCAATCACAAAACAGTGACCTGAAAGTATGTAAATAGTTTTCTTAAAATTTAGGAACGCGGGTTGTATGATAACTACCTGGCCCGGTCAGAGGTATCGCTGCTACTATATTTGAAAAATTATATTTTTTGTAAATATAACCTTTCACAAGAATCCTGTTAAATTTTTATGTCGCTGCGTGATTTAGTTTGTGAGTGACAACCATTTTATTTGTCGAAACGGTCCGATGAACAAGCACAAATTATTTAAGAATCTTTTTTATTCCTCCAAATTTTGTCCTTTTAAAATTTCTACGAATTATATCCTAAAGGGTGATTCATTTAGAGGTACTTTTTTTTAAATAAAAAAAAAATGAATAAAAACAATTTTATTTTATAATCTTTATTATCATATAAAAGAACCATTCTTTACAATTATTTCTTAAAGATAATTTCTTTCAATTGTTGTCCGCGACTACGGTTAACAACGTCCATTCTGAAGTTCCAATTTTCAATGACGCGTGTGAGTATTTCGAGTGGTATTTGGCCAATGACTCAAGTAATATTTGCCTCCAATGCCTCAATTATAGCTGGCTTATCCATGTAGACTTTGGACTTTACATAGCCCCAAAGGAAAAAGTCAAGAGGTGTGATGTCACATGATCTAGCCGGCCAATTCACTGGTCCAAAGCGTGAAATGATCTGTTCGCCAAATTGCTCTCGCAGTAAAGCCATGGTTTCACGGGCTGTATGGCAAGTGGCGCTATCTTGTTGGAACCAAATTTCGTCGAGACCATGGGCTTCAATTTCTGGCATCAAATAGTCTGTTATCATGGCGCGATAACGGTCACTATTCACAGTAATATTCCGGCCGGCCTCTGTTTTGAAGAAATATGGACCGATTATTCCACCGGCCCATAAACCACACCACACAGTTGTTTTTTCTGGATTTAATGGCAGCTCTTGAACCTCTTTAGGTTGTTCATCACCCCAAATACGGGCATTTTGTTTATTCACGAACCCATTAAGCAAAATGGGCCTCATCGGTGAACAAAATTTTTCTCGACAACAGTGGATCTTCTGCAAGCTTGTCAAGAGCCCAACGACTAAAACGGAAACGATTCGGAAGGTCGGTCGGCTTCAGTTGTTGCACTAGTTGAATTTTGTATGCTTTTAAAGAGAGATCCTTACGTAAAATACGCCAAGTTGTTGAATATGACAGGCCAAGCTGTTGAGAACGGCGACGAATCGACACTTCACGGTCTTCGCGTACACTCTCCGCTACCGCCCCTATATTTTCTTCACTACGTGCTGGATGTGGTCTATTCGGTCGAGTATTATCCAATAATGAAAATTGGGTCTCAAACTTATTGATGGTAGAGCGAATTGTGCGTTCGGTAGGCCGATTATGTGGACCATAAGTTGCTCTAAGCGCCCGATACACATTCCTCGTAGAACGCCCATTTTCGTAATAAAGTTGAACAATTTGTAGACGCTGTGCCGGGCTAAGTCTTTCCATTATGAATTGTCAAACACTACTGAACAGGAATGCCACTTCAGTTGACACGACGCATGCGCAATCTGCAATTAAATCCCCATCACAAAAAAACCTCTAAATGAATCAATTTTTTTTAGTTACGGATTAAAAATTTGGTGAAAAACTGACAATTTTTTTTTTTTTTCTCTCGAAATATTTAGTGATATATGATTTTAATTTGTTTCAATATAAATATGCTATCAATTAGAGAAGATCACAAAATTTGAAGTTTAAAGTTAGATTAAGTTACAATGAATTCTAAGTTACATGAATTGAGGATGAGCCAAGAGTAATATTTTCCGTTTATTGGTGAGTGGATTATTCTGAACTACCAGAACATATAGATACTTATTACTTATCTTTCCGTTCTAACGACCACGCCCTCGTTTAATCTTCCTGACCTCAGTAGTCAAGATATCAGTCGACACAAGGATTTAAGCGTCCTTACATCGTAATACTAATATTCCTTTAAATACGTTTGACTTGATCTTGCCAGTACTTTATATAGAGATGCCCATTCATTAACTTCATATGCACTGCATTTTAAGCCTATAGTGTATTGTTAAAATCCTTGTATAAACAGATCTGTTATTCATTCATTCTGTTAGAATTATTCTTTTCTGTTACACAAAATGTTCCATAAAATAATTTAATATTAGTATATTTCTAGTAAAATCCTAATTGATAAATAAAAAAACATTATTGTATATTAAACTATATTATTATATATTATCACTCAGGATTTGTTTATTAATTTTGGGTAGAACTGCAACCGTTTTATTTCGGGTTGCTCGCTACCAGCCTCTTGCTCCGACTAGTTTACGTACCGAAAAACGAAATATTTATGACTTTATATGGAATTAGCCTAATAAATTTGTCAGCTAAGTTGGGAATGTGGAATCTTTGGCATAATAACACTACTCAGTATATATTACCACTAGTGCGCGCTAAAAATAGTCATGGTTTTAGTGGGTAAAGAGTAAAACAATATTTACGTCAATGTCGACGCATGATCTTTCCAAACACATCATTAAAACTGGACATCAAGTAACTAAAACTTCTAGGTTTGTCTAAACACTCAATTGATAATTTCCTCTGGACTGCTATATTCCTGGCACTCTTCCAAGCGAGCTGTTGGAGCTTCTTGCCGGATTTTTAATTTTAATTGTTCCATAAAACGAGGAGTGTTACTGCAAATGTTACTTTTGGAATATTACAAGAAAAAAATCTATCGTTTACAAAGCTGAGCAACATGGAGGTCAACTTATGTCTCCTCTTCGGGAGCTCAACTTATTTGAAAAAATTTTCGAATGATTGGAAAAAAATGTGTTTCAAATGCGTGATATCGTCCCAACTTCCTGAAACCAGGTTGTTGGTTTATAACTACCATACATAGTGAGTGTGAAGAAGTTGTTAATCAGAAATCGTGGTTTTTGGGATTAGACTGTGATAAACTGAAGTGACTTTCTGACGTCTCGCCTACGCACGCGGCATCTTCAGGAATCTTTACTGTGGAGGTTAGATCACAGAATTTTTTACACACAACATTCAGTGTTGTAATTTCGAAGAGCAAAGATCCCTAAAGATGCCCCGTGCAACCGTGCAAAATGTCGGAAAATTTGACATGGAGCCCAGGAATCACGATTTCTCATCTAATCAAGGCCGTAAAAACTTCCGTTACAAGTTTTCAATTATCTTCATATATCACTCCAAATTAATTATTGTTGTGTGATCTTTGTTATCCCTAAAGAAGTACGAGCGGAAGTATTGGACTTCTCAAACGTCGATAACTGCTGAGAATGAGTAAATGTTAACCAAAAAACATTTGGTTAACGAAGTTGAGCTTCAATGCGGAATCAGGAATCAGAAATTTAGTTAATTCTTGAATCAGTTGTTTCTTGTAAAGGTACAGACATAAATCTCTTGAAAGAATCCATTATAACCAGTACATTTACGGCACCTCATTGCTTGCATATTGAGAGAAAAAGGTTATCGCGAGCTCGAACGCATATAAAGTTCTTGGCCGTCCTGCCCAAAGTTACTTAAAGTTGACTCTCTTACTTCACATTTCTACACCCATTTTTTAATTGGTCGAACGCAGGTCTTTTGCGCTGTATAAATGATCACGGTACGGTGAAGCGCTCCATAGTAAATAAATTTCAAAGGCCTCTCTCGCGAGTGTTTTTCCCGCAAGAAGCTAGAGAAATGTTACTTTATTTATGGGACACCAGTTAATACATAAGTAACAATTTTTAATTGAATATTAGGAAATAATAAATTCGTTTTTAATTTTGTTGATGTCTCAGCAACTTTATAAAATTAATTTTTATAATCATAAAGTTTTCTTATTCGTCTTTGAAAAACAACATAAGACGTCGTCACACTAAAACCATCCGAACAATCAATAAAAGTTAATAATATGAGAATTTGAGTTGCGTGCCGGCACGATTATTAAACGAATTAAGCTGGCGTAAAAGCTATTTGGGGCATTTAAGGGAGAGGAGCCGATTTTATATACTCATTCGGCTTTCAAATTAACTGTCTGACGGCAGAATCGGAATTTCCAATAAAGACTTGAGACTACGAAACGGAGGAAAATTGGAAAATAAGATACCAGCTTTCTAATTCTCGTAAAATAACAGGGTGAAGGTTTGAAAACAGAAATATCCCAATAAATCTCGTTGTATTTATTACTTCATTAGAACGATTTTATTAATTACTTATAAGATAATTTTAAATAAAAATGTAATATAATAAAATGGATAAAATATATAAATGTTGATGTGATCGATCTCATTATAACATCTAGCTCTAAAGACTATCGTATTGATGGGAAACTATAAATAAAAACTTTCAAGTTCAGTACCTAAATTTTTGTTAAGACATACATAGTGCTGGATTACTTTTAGAACGGTGCTTGCTAGGAATACTTCTTTTTAATTCGCCGTCTGCTGACGAAGGTTGGCGATAAAAATGACTAACATAGTCCTGAAAACTGCACCTCTAAAAATATCTATTGATGAGCAATTAAACCATTTTCGGATGTCCTTTAACCAGGAATTTTGACCTCTTCCAACCGATCTTCTTCCTTGTATTTTACCTTCGATGACCAGTCTTAGCAAGTCATAGTTTGCTCCCCCCATTATATGACGGATATAACTAGTTTTTCTTTCCTTTATAGTCAGCAGCAGTTCTGTGGATTTGCTTATTCGCCTAATTACTTCAGCATTTGTTACTCTATCTACCCATGATATCCGTAGAATCCTTCTATAAACATACATTTTGAAAGTATCGAGTTGTTTCTATGTGCTGGGGTCAAGAGTCCAGCCTTCACATTCATATAGGAGTACATGGCATCTAATCATAGGCACTCGAGGTTCTAGACTAAGATCGGATCTAGTGAAAAGATTTTTCATGTTCATGAAGGTCCCATGAGCCTGCTCGATTCTCGATCTAATCTCTATTTTTGGATTGCAAGGGCTGTTAGTTAGTGTTCTCAGGTATTTAAAAGACAAAACCTGCTGAATTTTCTCCCCATTAACAATAAGATTCGCATCAACGTGCGATTTTGAAAACACAATCAGCTTGGTCTTTGTTATATTCATATGTAGTCCAAATTGCTCACTCCGACGAACTAGGAGATTCATCATGCTCTGCAGATCGGGTAAATTATCAGCCACAATAACGATGTCGTCTACATATCTTATTTTGTCATTCGCTTTAATTCCCGTTGTAGTCTGGTCTACAGCTTCTTTGAAAACAGCCGCCGAATAGAGGTTGAAGAGAAGCGGAGACAAAATATATCCATGTCGCACTCCTTTCTTGATAGAAGCGTCCTCCGATAGAGTATGTTCGATTTTTACTTTCGCTGCCTGATGCCAATAAAAACCGGATATGATGTTGATTTCCTTGCAGTCGACACCCGAGGCATATAGAATCTCTATCGTTTTAGCGTGTTTGACACAACCAATCTAGGAATAGACGTTGCGTCAATACATATCATTTGTAAACAGTTAAACTTGTCCCTCTTAGTAACACTCTTTTAAGGACTTTTTTATATGAAGAAGCTCAACGTTTTGGTATGAACTGTCCAGCCATTTTCTACCGAGTGCAATTCGCAGCAATTCAAAACTAAGGTGAATCGCTCTTTCTCCGCGCATGCTGTTATAGGAAATTAAGGATTTCCCTCCATAGCGAGCTTTTTTATCAAATACCTCCCCGACTGTGCAGAGATTCAACCCCTTTTTCTATATCATATAGATATATAAGTTTGGGCTGTCCCTACAAAAAACTTCAATTTTCTTTAATATAAACGGTTTATAACTTTCATAATTAACATCAAACAGAACTTACGTAGATATTAATTCATATCTCCTAAATTTGTCAAAGTATTTACAGGATTCTTTCATTTTGTTATAAGTGAAGGCAAACATAAAATATAATTAGGCAGTTTAAATGGGAAAAACAGATTTTAATTACTCGGCTTTTAAATTACCTGAATAACGATGAAAATCGAATTTCCAATAAATAGTTAAGTTTGCAAATTATAAATTTATTTTTGATAATAATGTAACAAGTGGAGAGTAATTCAAGAGATACTGAGAAATATATATTCTATAAAACAACCTAAAAAAAGCTAGGAGCTGATCTAGTCAAGTCTACAGACCACCAAGTGATAGTAACTTTAGAACCTTTCTCGTTTCTCTTGCAGACATCATCGATCATTTAGAGATTAATTACCCAAGTGCCGAAATTGCTATCCTGGGCGACTTTAAGGAGGTTGAGGCGTTAAACGTATAATATGAAAACTATTTCGTATAGATTTATTTCGATAGATTAATTAGTGTATAAATTTTCTATGAAAAATTTAAGGTCTTTAGGAAACTTATTTAAATAAAAATCGAAATTAACCATACATATAGTCTTATGGAGAATAAGTCAATTTGATATAAAAATGACACATTTTTTTGTTATAACAAATGAAAAAAAAAATGTTATTAATAGGAAATTTAACTATGTTAGACATTGAAATTTTTCGATTATTTAAAAAATATTTCAAATTTAATTAGAAAGCTTTAACTATATGAAAAATAACAATTATTGGAGGTACTTGTGAATGATTTACCTTTTATCTCTGAAATAGCGACAACGCTGCATTTAATAATAATGGCGGGAAATTTAAATATTTACTCGTAAATTGTATAGTACAAGTTTATATAACACAGCCCCACAAAAAAAAAGTGGGGTATACTTTTGATGCGATATATCAGATCCGTAGTATTTTTGCCCGCTGATCACGAATCTGACGTCAGAATATCGCCATCACATCTCAATTTTTTTCTAACCTCAAAAAATAGGTAAAAAATTAGTAAAAATTAAGAAAAATATACTCCTAAAAAATTGATTCAAGCTTTTTCATGAATCCAAAGATGTAATAATATGTATTCGGACACGCTAAGCTAATATTCATCGGTTGGATTAAGCCATACAGTTCTGTTTTCTTTCTAACCTCAATAAATCAGACAGATATAGTGCTTCTCGAATGCAAAAACGAATTCAAATTAAAATTCAACCGATTCTTACCAAATTTGGTACACGGGGGTTTTTTGGGTTGCTGATCATGAATCTGAGGTCGGATTTGCAAAATTCAAAATGGCGGATCCAAGATGGCGGACAAAATTTTTGAAAACCAACCGATTCCTACCAAATTTGGTATACAGTTGGGGAATCCTCAAACCTGATACTCTTAAACCCTAAACCCTGAAACCTTAGACTCCCACACCCTGTAACCTCAAAAAATAGACCTCAATAACCCTGTAACTTTAAAAATGAGACCCAATAAACTCAAAACCAGGACTTTTAAACCATATACTCTCAAATAAACCCTTAAGCCCCAGAATTGCGAAGGTTAGACCCGCGCCTAACTTTCCTTTTTTTTGGCTATATCTTGTTCTTTTTTCCGCGAATGACCTATTCAAAGGCTTTCTGCCCAAACGCTTTTGAGGACTTGTTTCTCTTTTTAGCGACCAGCAATAGTCCGCTAGCATATGGTCATCCCATCGTCCTTGATACCGATTTTCTATGATTTTCAGATCTTGGTGAAAACGTTCCCCTTGCTCCTCACTGTGGTCACCAAGATTATCTGGGAAATCATCGATGTGGGAGTCCAGGAAATGTAATTTTAGATTCATTAAGCAACCTAATGTTTGAAAATTTTTTACCATTTTCTCGACTATTTCTTTGTACTTAGGACTTTTATTATTTCCCAAAAAGTTTGTTGCGACTTCTTTAAAACTAAGCCAAGCAGCTTTTTCAACTTTATTCATTTTAGTAACAAATAATGAATCTTGAAACAATTTTCTTATTTGTGGCCCGTCAAATTCGCCTGCCTTAATTTTAGCTTCAGAAAATTTCGGAAATTTTTTATGCAAATATTTGAAACATGGGCAGTTTGTATCTAATGCTCTCGTGAATTGCTTCATAAGTCCAAGCTTAATGTGAAGCGGGGGTATAAGAACTTTTCCTGGATCTACCAATGGTGGAAACAATACATTATTTTCACCAGGAGTGAACGATTCTCTTGTTGGCCAAATTTTTTTTCTTATAATGACGTTCCCTGTCTCTGCTATTCCACAGACATTTATAACAGGGATAAAGTGTAAACCCTGACTGTTGGCCAAGCAATATTGTTACAATTTTCAGATCTCCACAAATTTTCCAGTTATGATCAGCATATTTTATTTTTATCAAAAGCTGCTTCATTTTTTCATATTGCTCTTCCATAACTGTGGAATGAGCAATCGGAATGGGAGCGTAAACGTTGGTATTATGCAGCAAAACTGCCTTAATGCTCCGTTTAGAAGAATCAATGAACAGTCTCCATTCTTCAGGATCGTATGAGTTATTTTGAAATTCATCCATTAGACCTTTTACATCGGTACAATATGAAAGTGACAATTCCTCGTCCATTGTGAAATATTTTCGAAATTCTTCATCTCTGTTTCTATAATAAGAAATCGTAGCTTCTGGCTTAAGTAAATGTCTTTTCTTTAAAAAGGAAGCAAGATGCTCTGAACCATCTTTGGATAAGCCTAAATCTCTGACCAGATCACTAAGTTCTGACTGTGATACGAGTATTGGTTCTGGTTTACGGTTGTTTTGTAGAAATTCTTTATCTGTGTCACTAGTATATGATAGGTTGTCACTAGAACATTCATTAGTAACAATGTTTGAATCTTTTTCGACAGTCTCAATGTTTTCGGCATGAACTGATAAGGTGAAATCATTTGTTTCCATAACATTAGCATCAAGTGGTTCAGGAGGCGGAATTAGTTTAGTTGGTCTTGTTACTGTCGAAACATCGTTATAAGTAATAGTGCTTTTATTTTTTCGGTTATGCCTAGATACAACATTCATACAAAAGTAGCAATCATTTTCACTGTATGGTCTATTCCATACTGCTGGTCTGGAATATTTAATCGCCTTCTTATTGATGTACAACATTATTTTGCAAGAACTGCAAATGATGTGGGGAACCCAATCTGTATCCTGGTGCTGTATTTCAATGTTAAAACAATCCTTATATAAGGTTTTAATCTTATCCGTTATCGGTGACCCCATTTTACTCAATACGTGTTGACAGCAAATATAACAAAATGAATCACTGTTTTTATCGCACTTATGAAAAGTCCTTGTACCGTGAGACCGTTTTCTTGTAGCATTATACTCTACATGAGCCAAGTCACTCACACATGAAGAGCTACGGTCGCTGGATGACGACGGCTGCGGGCCCGCTTTCCCACCCTAACCAACCGCCGATACTGGGTTTCCGAGTCCCTGCATCGTAATTCTCTTTGTTCTACCTGCCATGACGGCATCTAAGCCGTTATCCAGGGACTCTGCCGGCTAGTGGAGTAACACCGTTGCCCACCGTCACCACGTGGAGGTGCCCTGGATGCAGGTAGAAGAATAAAAATCGACCGATGAATTTTCTCGGCGTTCAAAATGGCGCGAAAACATCTGCCATCTTGAATTTTGCAAATCCAACCTCAGATTCGTGATCGGCGACCCAAAAAATCCCCGTGTACCAAATTTGGTAAGGATCGGTTGAATTTTTAATTTGAATTCGTTTTTGCATTCGAGAAGCACTATATCTGTCTGATTTATTGAGGTTAGAAAGAAAACAGAACTGTATGGCTCAATCCAACCGATGAATATTAGCTTAGCGTGTCCGAATACATATTAATACATATTTGGATTCATGAAAAAGCTTGAATCAATTTTTTAGGAGTATATTTTTCTTAATTTTTACTAATTTTTACCTATTTTTTGAGGTTAGAAAAAAATTGAGATGTGATGGCGATATTCTGACGTCAGATTCGTGATCAGCGGGCAAAAATACTACGGATTTGATATATCGCATCAAAAGTATACCCCACTTTTTTTTTGTGAGGCTGTGTAATTAAAACATATGGTGCAAGTAAATGATATTAAGAGTAACTAATAATAAATTTGCAATGGGTATTAGTTTTTATAAATAAAATAAAAATAAAGAATTTAAAGCATTTGTTTTAATTATTTAATTAAAGGTACTGATCAAAAAATGTTGTTGTTTAACTTATAACTTTATAGTGCAGCTTCAGTGTTAACATTATAATGTTCCTTATTATCCTTCGATATATGTGTACTGTCTGTTAGACATTTATCACACTTTATGGTTAGTAGTGATGCTAGACCACAGCGTTTTTCATATATGACATAATGAAAGTGTTTCATTACATGAAGACCATTTTAAGTTTTCTCCAAGTGACCCTTGATTTTCTGTTCCATTTACCAACACTTTGTTGGCTTAATCTTTCATTGTATATAGCCTCAGTAACGCGTTTTCGCTTCCACATAAAATTTTTTTACCATTTTTAACAATATTTGTTATTTTTTTATTATTATTCATTTTTTTTTACTTGTTTACAACAGCTGATCACAATAAACACAAAATTCAATATATGTATATAAAGAGTGATTCATTTAGAGGTACTTTTTTTAAAATAAAAAAAAAATGAATAAAAACAATTTTATTTTATAATCTTCATTATCATATAAAAGAACCATTCTTTACAATTATTTCTTAAAGATAATTTCTTTCAAATGTTGTCCACGACTACGGTTAACAACGTCTATTCTGAAGTTCCAATTTTCAATGAGGCGTGTGAGTATTTCGAGTGGTATTTGGCCAATGACTCGAGTAATATTGGCCTCCAATGCCTCAATTGTAGCTGGCTTATCCATGTAGACTTTGGACTTTACATAGCCCCAAAGGAAAAAGTCAAGAGGTGTGATGTCATATGATCTAGCCGGCCAATTCACTGGTCCAAAGCGTGAAATGATCTGTTCGCCGAATTGCTCTCGCAGTAAAGCCATGGTTTCACGGGCTGTATGGCAAGTGGCGCCATCTTGTTGGAACCAAATTTCGTCGAGACCACGGGCTTCAATTTCTGGCATCAAATAGTCTGTTATCATGGCGCTATAACGGTCACCATTCACAGTAACATTCCGGCCGGCCTCTGTTTTGAAGAAATATGGACCGATTATTCCACCGGCCCATAAACCACACCAAACAGTTGTTTTTTCTGGATTTAATGGCAGCTCTTGAACCTCTTCAGGTTGTTCATCACCCCAAATACGGGCATTTTGTTTATTCACGAACCCATTAAGCCAAAAATGGGCCTCATCGGTGAACAAAATTTTTCTCGAGAACAGTGGATCTTCTGCAAGCTTGTCAAGAGCCCAACAACTAAAACGGAAACGATTCGGAAGGTCGGTCGGCTTCAGTTGTTGCACTAGTTGAATTTTGTATGCTTTTAAAGAAAGATCCTTACGTAAAATACGCCAAGTTGTTGAATATGACAGGCCAAGCTGTTGAGAACGGCGACGAATCGACACTTCACGGTCTTCGCGTACACTCTCCGCTACCGCTCCTATATTTTCTTCACTACGTGCTGGATGTGGTCTATTCGGTCGAGCATTATCCAATAATGAAAATTGGGTCTCAAACTTATTGATGGTAGAGCGAATTGTGCGTTCGGTAGGCCGATTATGTGGACCATAAGTTGCTCTAAGCGCCCGATACACATTCCTCGTAGAACGCCCATTTTCGTAATAAAGTTAAACAATTTGTAGACGCTGTGCCGGGCTAAGTCTTTCCATTATGAATTGCCAAACACTACTGAACAGGAATGCCACTTCAGTTGACACGACGCATGCGCAATCTGCAATTAAATCCCCATCACAAAAAGTACCTCTAAATGAATCACCCTTTATAAGCATATCATCAGAGCCAACAGTAAATTACTTTACTCTACAGCGTTGCCACTTCGAGATACCGGAATTTTAAGATTTTTAATTATCATTTTTTATTAATTATCTATTTTTTAACTATTAAAATAATTTTTTTTAATTCTTTTATTTTTTTCATATTATTTGCTTTGATAATTTTTTAAACATTATAAAATATAATAAATTTTTATTTTCAATATTTTTTTTAGTGTTCCGTACCACTTATAAGATCACTTCGGTGTCTGTCTGTCTGTCACACCCGATTTTCTCTGAAACTATTTGTCATAGAAAGCTGAAATTTGGTATAATATAGGAACTGATGGCCTCATCAGAGCCGTATAGCTTTGAAAGTTAAATTTTGACTTAAGGGGTTAGTTTTGGGGCGTGAAAAAAAAATTTTACTAGGTCATCGAGTGTGGAGTCAAATGGAAGCTTCTGAAAACACGAGCAAAAAATATAAATATAATGTAATAGTTGCGCACACTTTTCTTTGTATTATTTTTAAAAAATCGCGAAAAATTGCTGTCCCTCCCCCTTATCTCGAAAGGTACTGATCAAAAAATTTTGAAAAAAATTCTAAAATACTTTCCACGGGGTGTAGATTGAACGAAAAGTTATCATGAGTACATTACCTTTAATAATTTATCTGATATATAAAAAAAACAAAAATTTCAAGGTCATCAGTTTTCAGTAAAGATTGGAAACTAACTTTGTTGAAAACTCATTTGGGGTGTGTTTTGTGAAGTCACTGATCATTTTATATTTCTGTAACAAAAATTTTTATTTTAAAAGTAATCAACGTACGGAACACTAATTGCGCAAGTTCAACTTGCACTTGACCGGTTATTTTTCTATAAGTTTATACAAAACATCCAAAAGTTAATCCATTTATGTTAAATTATTTAATAAAATTAAATAAACAATATATAAGACTTAAAATCTTTCGATAATGAATTTATTTTCATAATAATAACCATCGTTAGTCTTATAAAAAATTTTTAATTATTCAATACAAAGCATTTCTAAATGACAACATTCAAAACTTTGTTGGGACTATCCCACCTCAGCCTCCTTATGTCCCCAAGATCAACTAGCTTAAGTCGTTAATTCAGATACGACCGACGAAGATGACCGCGAAGCTGAATCATTTTCAGTCAGTTTTGGCTTTACTCAGCTGATCGATGAACCAACACGAATCTCTGATCGAGACGGACAGTTCGTCAGTATTCTTGGTCAGTTATTAACCGGCAATCCAGAGATTTACACTGTCACCGTAAATCTACCGTTAGGTTCCTCCGACCATAAACTGCTTTTGACATTGACTATCCTACAGATCAGTGACAGAGAAGCGCCTAAACCTCTCAACAGCTGCTAATCTGATAAATGAAAAGAACTCATGGAATATTTTCAAACTTTTCCTTGGTAGACGTTTGTTTTAAATCCGACGACCCATCTGACTGTGCTAAGAAGGTTTCCGATGTCATTTTAGCTGGCATGGAAGCTTACATCTCATTTTCGAAGCAATACCCCTCCAACGTCAAGCCTTGGCTCGACAGAAAATGCAAAGAAGCTGTTGCTTCTAAACAACTCACCTACCGACAATGGCGTGAAAATCCTAACGTCATAAATCGAAACATCTTTCTTCGTAGTCGGGCCAAATTCAGAGAAATTAGTGACGAAATCAAGGAGACACGCGATCACAGAATTAAAAACAAACTTCTTGCCTGCCCCAATAATCCCAGATCCTTTTGGGCAATCACACGTCCAGATAATGCTATCACAAGCATCAGCTGAGAAAGCCAAATTATTCGCTCTTTTTGCTTTACATTCTATTGTCGATTTCGAAGGAAAAACACCACTAACTATTCCCATAGTACAGTCAAGGATGTCCGATATTGTCTTGAAATAACGTATCATAAAACGTATCAAGCAGAAAGAGGTTTTGGTTTACTGCCATGATCCCTATTTTGAAATTTAATCGATGTCATATTGTGAGAGAACTGTGGATGATACAAAAAAACTGATACCAGATACGGTTTTAGCACCCAAAAATATATAACACTTGGTTTAAAAAGTATTTACAAATATTTTTTTTGTTGGCGTATGTTACTTTTTGTACAAAATGTCGAGAGGTTTTTTTTAATTGTCCTAATAGACAATTTTTTTGTAAACTCTTAAACATGATGTATTTTTTGGTCGAAAATTGCATACTAAAGTTTGAAACACCGTAAATTTTTTATATTTGAAAAAAAAACACTGACAGTTTTTAACTACTACATTATTTTACGAGACTAATTTTTATTTTTGCAGATTGGATTATTTTTTGTGAAATTATCCTGCAGACAAGAAGGCGCTATAGTTTTCATTAGTGGTCCATTTAACCCGATAAAAAAAATAATGTTAAGATTTAAAACATATGTTGGGAATGTGGAATCTTTGGTACAATGACATTACTCAGTATATATCACCACCACACCCACACACTTTATTTTTGCACTCAACGCACGTTTCGTTCATACTGAGTAGTGATTTGAAACATATTAAAAAAAAATATTCTTATAATTTAAAGTACAATAAAAATGTATAATCGCCACTCTTTCGTATTATTCACTTAATAACCTTTAAAATATTTTTTTTTAAATATACATACTTTTTGCAGCGCCCAGGTGTATGTAACCACTTAAACAAAGTTTTATTTCACTATTTAATAGTACCTAATTACGTCTGCTCATCATTCATATTTTTTTTGTAATCTCCATTATTCCCATCGATCGCTAAAGTTCCGAATACCAAATTCCTAAATGGGAAACGAGAAATATGTTCAAGAAAGCGAGAAGATAAGTGGTTATTTCAAATTATAATACTTTTGCCCGTCTAGTATACTAAGAATCATTTTACAACATTTGGTTGACTGCCTGTGCATAAGCTAAGATAGAACTTTATTTGTTTAATTTTTTTTATAAACATTTTAAAGGAATAATAAACTAAAAATGTTGAGCCGTAAATAGGTAATATTCCATCATTGGTCGCATTTGAGCATTGCACAGTATTAAAAATTGTTATAATGTGTTTATAATACAAAATAAAACTTTTGACGAGCTCTCTTTGTTATGCATGCAACATGTTCGTTCCAGGACATATTTGCACCAAATTAACGCCCAGCAAATTGTGAGTGAAGATGCTAGAGGAATAGAATGTCCTGACATAACTACCAGGTGTACAAGTATGAAATGCTGATTTTTATACATTTTTCCCATCTTTCGGGCAATTTGTGAATACCACGCCAGTAAAAATCTTCCCCTTTTGCTGCGAACCATTCATCGAGCTATTTTTTCACATCTTCGTACGAACCAACGCGCTGCTCAGCAAGTGCGTGACCCATCGATGCAAACAAGTGGTAATCGGAAGGAGCCAAGTCTTGGTGAGTAAGCCGCATGGGGTAGAACCTCCCTGCTGAGTGCTTCCAACGTGTCGTGAACTGGTTTTGCCGTATGTGATGGAGCACTGTCATGAAGAAAAATGACTTTGTGTTGCCTCTTTCGGTATTCTGGCCTTTTTTCAAGCTGCGAACGGTTCAAATCGGTCAATTGGTAACGGTTAGTATTAACCGTTTCTCCAGATTTTAACAGCTCATAATAGACCACGCCCCTCTGGTCCCACCAAACACAGAGCATCGTCTTTCTGCCAAAGCGATTCGGTCTTGCGGTCGATGTGGATGGTGCGCCTGGGTCTACCCATGATTTTTTTGCGCTTGGAATTCTCAAAATAAATCCACTTTTCATCTCCTGTAACTATACGATGCAAAAACGACTTCCTTTTGTACCGAGCGAGCAAAATGTCACACGTGTTTTTGCGCTTTTCCATTTGCCTGTCGTTCAACTCACGTGGTACCCATCTACCGGTCTTCTGAATCTTTCCCATCTCTCGTAGCCGATTGGAAACAGCTTGTTGACTAACGCCCAATTGCTCGGCGAGTTGTTTTTGTGTTTGCGAATCATCTTCGTCCAACAACGCTTGCAATTCCACATCTTCGTATTTTTTTGGCGGTTTTCCACGTTCCTTGTTTGCAACATCGAAGTCACCACTTTTGAAACGCCGAAACCAGCGTTCACACGTATCTTGCGATGGAGCATGTTCACCATAAGCTTCTCGAAGTAATCGGTATGATTCAACAGCAGTTTTCTTCAAATGAAAACAAAAAATTAATGCTGTTCGCGAATGCTCTTTGTTCGGTATAAATTTCGACATACTGAACACAACAACACAACACTATGCACACACTTTTCCAATTTATCACTCGTGAGCGTCTGACACTTGTTGATGACACAACTAAATGGCGCAGTGTCAAATCTTTATAGCACAAACTGCATTGGTGCACAATCTGTTGTCTGAAATCTGCATTTCATACTTGTACACCTGGTATATCGGGTTTTGCTACGTTCACTTTTTCAGAAAAAACTTCCGCCTGGGTTTTGGTAGCGCTAAATTCTACCTGGCTACTGTCACCTCAAGATAGATTTTTTTTCAAATCTTTATTAAGTTGAACAATTTCCTGTTGTCTACGGGTATTTGCGTGGGTAGCTGATGTTCGAGTGTTTAAAGTAAATGAAGACACAACCGTAAACGCCAAAGCTGTAGACTGGATTCCTGGTCCAGATCGGGGTTACATACACCTGGGCGCTGCAAAAAGTATATATACAGTGAAGTCTGCTGATAACGAACGCGTTTATAGAGAATTTCCGGTTAAAACGAACTATTTTATAATGCACGAAAAAACTTCCATAAGACCAATGCAAATTTTTATCGGTTATAATGAACCAGGTTATAACGAACTTCCGGACAAAGCGAACCAAAATGGGATGTTTTGTGTCCGTTTATAACGAACTTATCACTCCCTGTGCTCGATGTCGCGCAACTTCATCTAGGGAATTCACCGAAACTCGCTGGGAACCCCTATTCTACTTGTTTCCGCCACGTCGCTAGTTCGAGCAGTATTATTTTCAATTCACTTGTTGTGTTATGCGGTTCTAATGGATATTTGATCAAAGTAGCAAAGTGAATGCTTACGTTTTTATTTTAAAATGAGTATATAAAAACGTAAAGCGTTTACTTTAAAAGACAAACACGATATTATAAGGAAAATAGAAAATGGAGTTAAACAACGTGATGTTTGCAAACAGTTGAATTTAACTAAATCTACGGTCTCCACCAAACGGAAGAAGAGGCAAGAAATCTTATCGATCTATGATAAAAGAAACTTCAGTTGTAAAAAACTAAGAAAAATCTTACACATGACCAAGTCGATAAAGGACTCCCTAAAAGGTTTAGTCAAAAACGACATGAACATGTTCCTATTACCGGCTATACTTTACAAGAGAAAGCTAGTGAATTGGGAAGGAAAATAGAGAACATCCAGTTTAACTTGAACGATTTAAAAACGAACTGATCGAATTGAACAGAGAATTAAAATTCACAAACAGAAAAATATTACTTTTGATTGATAACTGTCCAGCGCACCCTGAAGTTGATCTACACCAAATAAAATTGGTTTTTATGCCTCCAAACACAAGTGCACAGCTCCAGCCTATGGTCAAGGTGGACATTCTTTAAAATGTCTTTATAGAAAGATTTTACTTATGAAAATGTTATAGACGATCGATAAAGGTAAGATTTTTTCCGTAACTCTCTTGGATGCTATAAACTTTATCCATATGGCTTAGCAAATAGTCAATAGAGAAACCATTGCAAACTGTTTTAAGCATGGCCGATTTTTAAGGAAGGAATGTAGATATGACTCAGATGATGAGGTACCGTTGACTCAGTGGATTGAAAAACATCGAGATGATCCTACTGATTGTCTAGAAGTTGTTTACAATGCTGACATTCAACAAACTATAGTGGAGTTTAAAAAGATATTTAATCACTTTAATTTTGAAGAATATGTAAATTGTGACATCAGTGACTTCTGGAAAGATTTTAAGCAATAATGACGACGAAGACAAGCTTGGAGAAGGAGATAATATTTATGTTCCATCCATTTCAGAAATGACTAAGAAAATGACTGGAACTGGAATTTTTTGGAATCTCGTGAAGTTCCTGAACACATATGGAGTAGTTTTTGTAACCTTGACAATTAAATAAACACCATTTCTTTTTCAAGTAAAAATGTACAAAGAAAAATTACTGATTTTATTGTATAAATTACGTATTTTAATGTTTTCGTTTATACCAATACCAATACCAACATACATAATAACTTTAGTGTGACTTGTTTTATTTTCCTTTAAACGTTTTCTTTTAATTTAATAATTATTATTATTCATTTTTCTAAGCATTAGCGCCTAATCTAACTAAAAAAGTAGTGAAAAATGATATTAGATTTTGTTTACTGTTTGTAGCGAACTTCGGATATAGCGAATCATTTTTAATGATTTTTTGGAGTTCGTTATAAACGGACTTCAATGTATTTAAAAAAAAATTAAAGATTATTAAGTGAATAATACCAAAGAATCGCGATTATATATTTTCATTATATTTTAAATTATAAGAATGCATTGCTTAAACCATTCTTTCCTTTAACCTAGCTATTAAAAATAAGACGTTTCCGGAATTATGGAGAGAAGCAAGGATTACCCCACTCTTCAAAACAGGAGATCCAAATGAAATATCGAATTATAGGCCTGTGGATGTATTATCTCCATTTTTGAAGGTTTTTGAAATGTTAATACATGGTTTTTTATTTAATCAAATTAAACACTTAATCTCCCCTAAACAACACAGTTTTTTAGTAATCGTAGCATAGTGAGTAACCTAATCTGCCTTACCCAATACGTTGTGCAGGTCTTGGATAATCGTAAACAAGTAGATGTTGTTTATACAGATTTTTCAATAGCTTTCGATAAAGTAAATCATTTTATTTTGTTGAAAAAATTGTCTCAAATGAAATTCTCTGAGAATATGATCATGTTTTTTGAATTATCTCTGAGAGATCGCTTATGAAATGAAATGTTAACACTACTTTTTATCGGGTTAAATGGACAACTGCAATCTGCAAAAATAAAAATTAAACTTGTAAAATAATGTAGTAGTTAAAAATTGCCGAAGGGTTTTTTTTCAGAAATAAAAAAATTACGGTGTGTTAAACTATAGTATGCAATTTTCGACCAAAAAAGTTATGTTTAATTATTTTTAAGAAATTGTCTATTAGAAAAATTTAAAAAACCTCTCGACAGTTTGAAAAAGTAATTATTAACATTTAAAAAATAATGTTAAAAAATATTAAAAATTGACCGAGTAATATTGCAGACAGTGTCTGAAAACAGGTAGCGGTCCCAATCCGACGCCAGGTCACATTTAATGCTATAACTATATAATGGAATGGAATTTTCTTAATTTTTTTTTTTTGTTGAATAATTGTTAGAAGTATAAAGAATAAAAATCCGTAAAAAAAAATCGAATTGGCATGACAGATTAGTGTATGTAACCTGTTTGTAGACTGGACAGTATAGAACTTGTCTTTGATCTTTAGCCGAAAAAATGCTACTTAATGATTTTTTTATGCATTTTTATTAGGAAAATAACTAAGTTAGGTAGGATTTAAATCCTGACCTACGCGATACATATAGAGCTATAAGGCCAGCAACAACCGAGAACGAGACAATGTACATTTAGAACAATTAAACAAAATTTAAGAATTAAGTAGTTAAATCCTTCACCTAACACTGCCGGCACCAGCTACCCAAGTTAAGAACAAATAAAGGAGTTCTGGGCAGGTAAGCGAGACTTCAGTAATATGGATGCTATATAATCAACGAGGAACATCAAAAAAGCTAGGATTACAATCGAATACTGGCTCGAGTCGTTCCCCATCGAAGCGATCTATGAAATTGTCAAAGGATTCCAGTCCAAGCCTTGAACAAGTCCATAATTTTCGAAATTAAGGAGTTTATTTGTATTTACACAAGGCTGGTTATTCTAATAACTCCAACTATAGAAAATGTCATTGTCTCTTACATATGGAATAACATATCTTCTACTGAGAGATCCCCAAAACAGTCTTTATTTAGTTAAGTACAGAACAATTACTTGCCTCCCCACCCTCTACAAGCTGATTACTAACTCTTGCCTTATACAACGAAACAACATCAACATAAATCAACAGTAAAGAAGCAATGGGTAATATGATTTTTTTTAGGGGTTACATACACCTGGAATTTTCAAAAATTTGATTTTTTTTTTACGGATTTTTATTCTCTATACTTCTAAAAATTATTGAAAAAAAAAATTTAAGAAAATTCCGTTCCATTACAAAGTTATAGAGTTAAAGATGACCTGGCGTCGGATTGGGACCACTACCTGTTTTCAGACACTGTCTGCAATATCACTCAATTTTAATATTTTTAACTTTTTTTTTAAATCTTAAACTCTTTCTACAAAATGTCGAGAAGTTTTTTAAATTACTTTAATAGAGAACTTAAAATCAATAATAGACTATATTATAATTAAAAACGATACCACTATCAAAACAAAAGACGTAAGAGTAAAGAGAGTGGCAGAATGTGGAACAGACCATAGACTATTAATAGCAAATGTAAAAGTACCGTGGTACAAGACAATAAAGCAAAAAGGAACAATAGAGAAAGAAAACAGAAATACTAATGAGATAACAGAAAAAGCAGACAAAGAAATAAAATACAAAATACACTTACTGCAAGACGAAACGATAAGAGACCTATATAGACGACGATTAGATCAAAAATTAAATGAATTTAACTACGACAACCTCCAACAGATGTATGACCACATAAAAGAATGCATCAAACAGGCGGCCCTAGAAGCATTAGGTAAAGAAGGCAACGAGAATAAGAAACATAAAATTAGAATCTGTGAAAAAACTATACGAAAAGTGGCTGAATACAAAATCAGAAGAAGATCTACAGAAATATAAAGAGAAAAATGTAGAAACGAGGAGGATGATAAGCAAAGAAAAGAACGAGAGATGGGAAAAATCGTGCGAACATGTAGAACAGTATATAGGAGGAACTAGGAGCAAGTCATGGAGAATAATTAAAGCATTAAGGACTAACAATAGAGAGAAGACGTATATAGAGTACATCCCAGGAAGCGAGTGGGAAGAATATTATAAGAAGCTGCTAACAGAAGACAGACAAGAATTCCAAGTAGAGAACCCTGAAGAAGAAAAGAATAAGGAAATAAAAGAGATAGAACTAAGCTATGAAGAAGTAAAGAAGACAATAAAAACACTCAAAAATAATAAATCTGCAGGGCCTGGGGGTGTGGTAAATGAAATGTTTAAGTACGGGCCTAATAAATTACATCGAATGCTGAGAAACATGTTCCACAGAGCGACAAATGGAGAAAAAATACCAGAGGAATGGTCAAAAACTTATATAGTATCTATATTTAAAAAGGGAGACAGCAGAAAATGCACAAACTATAGAGGCCTAAGCATAATATCGAGTATGAGACGTTTGTATGGAAAAATTATTAAAAATATCATGGAGGAAAATATAAAAGGAAAAATTGGAGAAGACCAAGCAAGTTTACGGCCGGAAAATCATGTATAGACCACATATACACTATAACACAAACAATTGAAAAAAAACTGGCAAAGAATAGAGAAGTTCATCTAGTCTTCATAGACATAAGAAAAGCCTATGACTCAGTACCAAGACAAAGATTATGGAACGCAATGAAAGAAATAGGCATTGACAAAGAACTAATATACGCAGTAAAAGCTCTCTACGAAAACAACACAGTGAAGATAAAAATAGCACATAGAATAAGGAAGAGACTCCAAACATCAAAAGGCCTATTACAAGGATGCTCTACATCCTCAACACTATTCAAAATATACCTCGAACAAACATTAAAAAAATGGAAGCAAAAATGTAGTGGAATGGGAGTCCCAATACGAGCAGATTACTTATATACTCTAAGTTTCGCAGACGACCAAGTAATCATAGCGCAAGATGAGGAAGACCTCAGTTATATGGTAAGAAAACTGAAAGAAGAATATACTAACGCAGGATTAGCAATAAACTTTGATAAAACGGAATATCTAACAACAAAGGAGGGAAACGTGGAGAATCTAGAAGTCGATAACGAAACAATAATCAAAGGAACCGATAGATTTAAATATTTAGGAACCATCATTTCAAAAAACGCAACATCAGAAGAAGAGATTAAAGCTAGATTAGGACAAACGCGGACATGCATAAGACAATTAAATTCGATCCTGTGGGACAAGCACATTACAAAGAGAAACAAAACACGCATATACAAATCAATAATACAAAGCATAATGACACACGGGTCAGAAACATGGACGATCAACAAAAGAAATAAATCTAAAATTAACGCGGTAGAGATGGAGTATTGGAGAAGATGTTGTAGAGTGACACGTATGGAGAGAATAACAAATGAAGAAATAAGAAGCAGAATGAACATCAAAGAGAACGCAATAAACACCATTGAAGAAAAACGATTAAAATGGTATGGACACATAAGACGGAGCGAAGATAATAGGTGGATAAAGAAAATAACGGAGTGGAGCTCTATAGGGTGAAGAAAAGAGGAAGACCCAGCCGATCGTGGAGAGACGATGTGGACGAGGCTATGGAAGACAGGGGTCTAACAGATGGAGACTGGGAAGCTAGAAACGGATGGAATCAAAGGCTGAGAAAAGGAAGACAGCATCAGCTGTAGAAAATCCTTGATATATATATATATATATATATATATATATATATATATATATATATATATATATATATATATATATATATATATATAATATATATATATATATATATATATATATATATATATATATAAATATATATATATATATATATATATATATATATATATATATATATATATATATATATATATATATATATATATATACATATATATATATATATATATATATATATATATATATACATATATATATATATATATATATTATATATATATATATATATATATATATATATATATATAAAGAGAGAGAATTTTTTATAAATAATTGAACATAAATTTTTTGATCGAAAATTTCATACTATAGTTTGAAACACCGTAAATTTTTTATTTTTGAAAAAAAAAAAACCTTTCGGCAATTTTTAACTACTACATTATTTTACAAGTTTAATTTTTATTTTTGCAGATTGGACTATTCTTTGTTTATTTTACAAGTTTGAAATATAGTAAATTTTTTATTTATTTATTTTTTTTAAACTTTAAACTTTCGACGATTTTTAACTACTACATTATTTTACAAGATTAATTTTTATTTTTGCTGAGTGGCTCATTTTTTCTGAAGTTATCCTGTAGACAAGGAGGCGCTATAGTTTTCATTAGTGGTCCTTTTTTTTTTAACTTATATATTTAAATCTTTCCTTATTTTATTTGTATACCAAATATCCTCATGCACAGTTTTAAAATAAACTCCGAGCTATATCACAAACACAATACATGCATTTATGAATTGCGCCACTGTGAGTCTATTTATTCTAAAACCAGCCATTTATATCACCTTTAATCTCCAGCCAGCAAAAAATTCTGACCTGTTTTAAGATCAAACACAAACTAAATACAAAAACAAAAAAGGCGCAGCCGTTAAAACAATGGGAACCCATTAAAACCACCATGATGCGACGGGTGTTTCACACCTTGGTTAATGCCTTTCTAATAGGCGTGGGGGCGCTGTAGTTCACACCTCGCTCCATTCACGGGGCGCACTTCAATCTCGCCTCGTCGCTTCAGACATCAGCGTTTATGTTTTGTTTTGACGCAGGCGATTGTTTTTCACGATCCGATGCAGCCAAAGGTTTATGGTTTATCAAGGAAGGCCCTCAAAACTTTGATGCTGTTGTGGGGGATACGAGGCTGTTAAGTTTGTTAATTAGTGAATAATGTGAGAAAAAATAATAATATTTTCATAACAAGGATGATAAAGCAATTAGGAAAATATTTTTATCGCAGCGCAATATGCAGCAGGTACTCCATTGAATGAACAATTCAAATGATAAAGGCAAAAATCTGTTAGTTTTTTTCTTCTTTATTATTGTGGACAATATTTTCCCACAAACTAGATTATCTAATTCCTATTCAATAAAATTGCAGTAAACAAGTTTCATAATACATGCCAATGAAAAGTTATTTTTTATAATCGATAATGTCATAGTAAAGATAAAACACAGAAGCGACGCTCAAGAAAATTTTTAGGTCCTGCTTTTTATCACGCGTGCGTCCCCTATCATACCAATAACATGGCTGCCAGCGCGGTCGCGAGTTGTGTTTACATCTGGATTTCAAGGAGAATATTTTTATAAAGTGCTCCGAAATTTATTATTAATAATTTTTCAATAAATAAATAATTCGTTTGACGTTATAATTGAAAATCCTTATAAAAAGAAGTCAAGAGGAAGTTTTTGTTGCGTTTGTGCTTATAAAAATGCATGTGGTATCTCCAAAGGAGTTAGTTTTTTTAGATTTCCCAAAGGTCCCCCAAGATAATTTATTCATAATTCTTTATTTCTATTATGTAATATGTTATATAAAGATTATGGAAATTGTGTTCACATATTAAAGATGCATTTTATTTGTAAAACAGTTATGTTTAAGTTCAGATGTTAAGATCTCATCTTAAAATGATAATTAAAATTATTTTCAATCTCTCCAGAATACTGGGATTCGCTGAAATACAGGGAGCATGATTGTTGACATTATACGCGCGAACCTGAAGGTCTGCATTAGAGATGTCAATATTGTAATTACCGGATACAAAGCACCCGTTACTCGTCAGGATCCGAAGTACCGGGTAGCCGACAATAAATGTATGCGGTACCAGGTATCTACACATTGGTGGTAAGTACAGTCCCTGGCCAAATTATTAGACGCACTGCAAGATTTCATGTAAAATATTAATTACCCAGTGATATTGTACCGTTTTATTATATTAAATTGATTTGTTTTTTATTTTTATATTATCCAATCAATTACCTATTTATTTGACATAAATAAAACAGCATTAATTTAGAAAAGCATAAGTTTATTAAGTTTTAAAGAAAAGTGAAATTAATGTTAGTAAAAGTCAATATTTAGTTGAGCCACCTTTAGCCGCTATCAAAGCTTTAATTCTGCGCGGCATGCTATCAATGCAAGATTGTACTGTCTCCTGCATTTGAGGATGATGATTTCACACATGAACTAATCTTTTCTAGGAGCTGGGTTTTGTTGGTAATCACATCTTTAGCCACTTCTCTTTTCATCAGCTCCCACGGGGTTCATATCAGGGCTATTACCCGGCCAATCCAACAGAGGGATATTTTTTTCTGCCAAAAAAGCTTTAACAGACCGAGCAGTGTGGCAGGGAGCTCCATCTTGCATGAAAGTGAATGGTTCCCCATTTGGAAACCATTCTCTGAGCTGCGGAATCAACCGATTTTGTAATACTTCTTTGTACTGATCTTGCCTCATTATTCCTTTGACGACGTACAGACGTCCAGTGCCCTTGCCGCTGATGACTGACCAAATCATCACTTTGGTGGGATGTTTAACCGTCGGGACGACACAATCAGGATGAAACTTTTCTCCATGACGACGACGCACATACTGAGCTTTATTCTGCAAAATTTCGAATGTGCTTTCGTCACTGAAGTAGACCTGTCAAAAATAGGAAAAAATATATGAACTTCCATGTTTATTTGCTTTATTTAACTGAAAATGATAATAATGTATCAATTATTGATTAAATTGCTGTATCTTACCGATCTCCAGAAGTCCACATCTTTGTCTTGCCATTGTTTGGCCCACTTCAGGCGCTTTGCTTTCATTGCAGCTGTTAACTTGGGCTTCCTGGCGGGGCGACAGGCCTTAAAATCTAATTCTTTCAATTTTCTTCGAACAGTGCGCTCAGAAGCATTTACGCTAGCATCCTGGAGTTGTGATTTCATTACCTTTGTGGTAGCAAATCTGTTTTCTACACAAATTTTCTTCAAACATCTCTCTGACCGTGGAGTGAAAATTGGTTTTCTACCGCATCTTTTCTTTCTTTTCGGGCTTAATTCCTTCCCTGACTCAATTTTCTTTTTTATACGTCGTACACTAGCTTCAGAAACCTCCAATCTTCGTGATATTTCTCGGTTTGTAAATGTTTTCGCAGTCACAAGGGCCTTCACTTCAGCTTTTTTACGTGGTGAAAGATCGCCTTTTCTACCCATAATGAAAATAGTCCACTTACTTTTTTTAAAACACTGCATACAAAATAAACTAATAACTGAGTAGTATAAAACTGTTAAACAAACAATCACAGTCCATAAAGCCACAGAAACACGTCCGTACCTGACTCGATTCCGATCGCGACTGATACAGGTTTGTACTTATTTACGTTCATGTATCACTTTGTCAACACAGTGTTGCCATATGTTAAAAATAAATACAAATATGTAGTCTACAACAATTCTTTTAAATAAAAATCAATAATATTGTAGTTTAAATATACCATTATTGCATAAAAACTCTTAAGAAACATAAAATTACTAAAAAAAATACAGTGCGTCTAATAATTTGGCCAGGGACTGTAGTAAGTAACTGAGTCTGCGGTCTACGGCCAACCAACATAAAACTACAATGCCATACCGGTAACGGTAGATACCTATCACTGTCTTTATTGGAAAATAATATAGGCCAAGCCTCTTACTTACAATTTTGAAAATATAAAAATTTCTAATGAATGTATGCTTATACTAACTTAACCTAAGCTCTTATACTAGTGATCCTATACTAACTTAACCTAGCAAATGTGTTATATATACATGAATTTCTTAATGTTAAGACTTAAAACTAAGACTAAAACTACCTTAGCCTAAGACTTGCGCTAACTTAATTTAGGACGTAACATTAACTTAAACTAGGACAATCTTCTTGTCACGGCGGGCGAGGGTGGTCATCGTTTTCGTCCGAGAGCAGCGGGTCGGACGGTCTCGGGAACTGGACGGTAGATACCTACTCGTCTCCACGAAATATATCTCGTCTTCATCGGTAGCCTTCGGTTTGGGTACATTCGTTATCAATAGTAATGACTGACAAGAACGGATGCGCATATACAATTATAAATTGTACCTACATACATATACCCGAAACTAGACTGGATCATAAATGCAAACAGTGCGTGCACAATTAGGAATACAAACAAAATTTGTACATATAAGTACACATTTTGTCGTTTATGAATATTGAATTGAATAAGAATATTTTTTTAATTAATTGGCAACTACGACAAGATGGGTACTTTGTACCTGGTACAATGTAACGAGTACCCTAAATACTCGAAAGTACGGATACTTGAAATCAGAGATATATTCTCAAAATGAACATTTTTTTTCCCCGGACGACATCTCTAATAGCTGAAAAAAATATAAATTCAAAAATGAAATATTTAAATGAATAAAGTGCAAAAAGCGTTAAAGCCAAATGTATTTTTTCCTTGTATTTTTTGCCTTTTTCCCTGTTTTTTTTTTGCATATCTGTTTTAACAAGAATTTGATAAGAAAATGTTTCTAAAAACAAACTTTTCTCGTTTTTGTCTTCCTTTCAATCAGCAAAATTCATTTTTTATTTTACAGAATAGGACTATTAATTGTTTATCAGTAACTGTAAAATTAAGGTACTAAAATATTAAAAATAATTTGAGCAAGGAGTAACTTGTATTTTACCCTACAATTTAAGATTTCAGAAAGAACGTATTTGAATATTTCATTAACTCGCGAGCATCATACCAGTAATACGGCGACAGGTCATGTGATCATTACAAACTCGAACCCCTTGAGATCAAAGGTGCCAAGACTGTCGCTACTGTGTTTATATTTACTACAGAACGTAATCACAGTTATAGTGTGGTTTCACTATACCGTCAAAGTTATACGAGGGTGGATTGATAAGTAAATTTCTACGAAATGGCGGGAAATTTTATTAAGCGGCATGACTGTTGGTAAGCGTGATTCTTGTAACAATTTTGTTCTAAGAGTCAACCGGATATAACGCACAGTTGTTTGTTGATCAATAGATAAATCCGAATATCGTACAGTTATAAAACATTTTTACTTAGAAAAGTGTACTGCGGTCCAGATAAAAACTGAATTAAACAGCGGAGATTCTGCACCAGCACATACGAACATTTATTACTGCATAAATAAATTTAAACGTGACGTTCCGAGCATTGAAGACGCGGCTCATTCATAATATCTTGTTGAGTTGTCCTCTGGAACAATGGTAGATAAAATTCATAGGTGGAAGATCGTTGTGTTAAGCTTCGCGGGATTGCTGAAATGGTAGGCATCTCATACGAACAGGTATGTAATATCCTGCCCGAGGTTCTAAAAATGTACAATTAATTTAGAAACTTGTGTTGACCCATCAAATACTAATAACCGGTGTGCTTGACCATGAAATGAATGAAAAAAATCCCCTAAGTTTATAAAAGATGAATACTAACCTAACCTTGCAAATCCTTCGCGTTAATACTGCGCTTGCTTGAGATAACGATAAGGACAAAGGCATGTGAACAATAAGAGTTGCAAAATCTCTCTAATAATTGATATCTCGTAGTTATAAAAGTAATTATTATATAAAAATTAATGAAAACCATAAAAACAAGCCACTTATCAAACAAGGGCGTTTTCCAGGTTACTGAATATTATCAGTAGGTTTTTGGTATATATGCTTTCAATTAGATGTTTTGAAAATTTTATATTCTAATTTAATTATTTTGATTTCAATGACTCAAATATTTAACTCATGTGAAAAATACTCAGTAAGGATATATAATGACTTATCATACTAAGAAAGTTTAACCCTCGCGTGAAAAGTACGGGAGTCTAAGAATAATGAACAACTCGAGCGGAGCATCTGTCAATTATCAAACTAGGACATATTTCACTCCATTTTAGAGCTTATTAGCTAATCTAAGTGAAGCAGCAACCGAACACAACCACGACAGCAGCAAAGATTTAAGAAGCATATTTTTAAGGATATTAGTAGCCAAGAAACTTCAGCGTAATCCAATGTAAGCCCATAAAACCTTTAATTCAAACTCACGGTCGAGAAAATGCTATTATAACCATAGGCGAATAGGGCACTAAAATCACTATTAACTGTTTAGCAATACCTATAAAATTAAAGTAATATGATATTAAAAATAATATGGGCAGGCAGTATCTATACTGCCGATAGTATTTTACCCTACATTTTACGATTTCAGAAAGGATCATGCTTCCGATTTTTCCAGAGGGGCGCATTACACCTAACTAGAAACACTGTTTCCTTTAAATAATGCTTTTTATTTTTATAGTTACCAGTAAACATTTACTAGCGGTATTAGTGCTATATTTTTACAGTAACCGGCTAAACGATTGGACAGATCCACAAAAAATGGTGTTGTTCTTGGACAAAGACCATATGGAAGGCATGCATTCTGATTACCACTAGAATGCTCAGATCTTTTTTCGTGAAAATTGATCGTTTTTTTTTTGGAGGTTACAGTAAAATACCGTTGTCGCAGGTCAAAATAAACTTCTAATTCGGTTTCAGAGCATCAAAATACATAGGGATATAATAATTTGACCAGATAATATTTACTTTATCTCGGTTTTTGTAAAGAAGAGTCAATTATTTCCATGCATTTATTTTCTTAACGTATTTTCAGACTTGGTGAATAAACGATTGAAACATCAAATCATAAAAATGACAGCCGTATCAGATAGAGTCATCTACGTTACTATACAAATCAACAAGAGGTATAACATGCAAGTGATACAGGTATATGCTCCAACCAGCACATCTGACGACGAAGCAGTAGAACAGCTATATGAAGATATATCAACAGCAAAAACAAATGAAAATGCGAAATATTTGATTATTATGGGAGATTTCAATGCCAAAATTGGCAAAAATACAAACCAAGATACCATAAATATCGGCAAATTCGGAGTGGGGGATAGAAATGCTAGAGGTGAAAAGCTTGTCGACTATTGCAGAAATGAACAACTTTACTGTATGAATTCATTCTTCAAAAAACCTGAAAAGAGAAGATGGACTTGGAGTAGCCCCGATGACAGTATTAGAAATGAAATTGACTACATAATCACTAACAAAAAAGAAATCTGTCAGGATGTTACCGTTTTAAATCGGTTCGATACAAATAGCGACCATCGAATGGTTAGAGCAACCATATACCTAAACATCAAATTCGAAAGAAACAAATTAATACTAAAGAAACAAAAATATCCTACAGTGGAAACTCTATCAAAAAATAAAGAAAAATTTCAGGATACATTAAACGTAAAACTAAGAGAGACAAACAGATTGAAGGACATGGAAATGGAAGATCTAAGTAAAACCATAAGAAGTAGCATACAAGTAGCAACAAAACAAATATGTGCTAAACAAAAGAACATCGGCAAGTTTAGCCAAACTACTAAAAATCTGATCAAAATGAGAAGAGAAACAGATAGGGAAGCTGAGAGTTATAAGACAACAAATAGAGAAATAGACAAGAACATTCGAAAAGATCTAAGAGAATACAACACAAAGTTGGTAAAGAATACTATTGAAAACAACAAAAATATGAAAGTTTTAAAATCCCACTTATCAAATGGAAGAACGAAATTAAGTAAATTGAAGTGGTACCGTAGTTAATAGTAGAACGGAAATTGTTGCCATAGTTCAGGACTTCTATAAGCATCTCTACAGTTCCAGGTCCCAAGGTCATCAGTACAACAGACGGAAAATTCAAAATATTGGATCCGAGGAAATTCCTGAAATAGATACCAATGAATTAAGAACAGCGCTCAACCAAATGAAATCTCAGAAATGTCCAGGAGAAGATCAAATCACTACTGAAATGTTAAAAATGGGAGGAGAATATCTAGTAGAGAGTGTACGAATCCTACTCAACAAATGCATAACCGAAGAAAGAATTCCAACAAAATGGAACAACGCCGAGGTTATTTTGCTATACAAAAAAGGAGATAGAAATGACATAGAAAACTACCGTCCTATTAATCTACTATCACACTTATACAAGTTGCTAACAAAAATAGTAACAAATAGATTAACTCAAAAAATGGATTCGTATCGACCAGTAGAACAAGCAGGTTTCCGAAAAGGTTTTAGTACGATTGACCACTTGCAGACAGTACGCACTCTCATAGAGAAGACCACAGAATATAACATACCATTGCATCTGGCATTTGTAGATTACAAAAAGGCCTTCGACTCGGTCGAAACTTGGGCAATATTGAGAGCTCTAGACAACGCAAGAGTAGACACCAGGTATTCAAATCTCATCAAACACATATACGAAAACGAGACCATCCAAATAACACTGGACGAAGATACAAAGACAGATAAGATATTGGTAAACAGAGGCATACGTCAGGGCGATACTATCTCCCCTAAACTCTTCACACTAGCCTTAGAGGACATTTTTAAGAGTTTAAATTGGCAATCCAGGGGCATAAATATAGATGGTGTGCGTCTGAACCATTTACGATTCGCAGACGATATAGTGATTATAAGCGATAAAACGGAGGAAATTCAGAGCATGCTGGAAGAATTGCATCAGGCATCCTTAAGCATCGGATGAATCTACATAAAAACAAAAATAACGAGTGTGGAAAATATTCAGGTAAACATCGGAAACCAAACACTGGAAAACGTATCAGAATATATTTATTTGGGACACAAAATACGACTTGGTAAAGAAAATCAAAGCTCTGAAATAACTAGAAGAATAGGACAAGGTTGGGCTGCGTTCGGCAAGTTGGGGTATGTACTTAAATCTAGAGAAATCCCAATAAATCTTAAACGTAAAACATACGACACATGTATTCTGCCGGTCCTTACGTATGGTCTCGAGACGATGGCACCCGAAAAACCGCTGACAAGCTTCAAGTGACACAACGAACAATGGAGAGATCTATGCTCGGAATTACGAGTAGCCTGAGAGACAGGATACAGAACGAGGAAATTAGAAGAAGAACGTGTGTGACAGATGTCCTCAGAAGGTAGTAGCTCAACTCAAATGGCAATGGGCTGGCCATATAGCTCGTCAAAGCTCAGAAAGATGGACCAGCAAAATGATAAACTGGCGTCCAAGACAAACCAAAAGGAGTGTTGGAAGACCTCCAAAAAGGTGGCGCGATGACATCCAGAAAATTGCCGGGGAAAATTGGATCCAAACAGCCCTAAACAGAACGACGTGGAAAAGATTGGAAGAGGCCTTCATTCAGGAGTGGATGGCTATAGGCTGAGGAGAGAGAGAGATTTTCAGACAAAGTCCCACGAAAAAAAAATTTGAGGACATTTGAGCGCTCTGGTGGTAAGGTAGGTTTTAGAACATCAGAACATTTTTTTTCCATTTTTGAGGTATATTTTAAGGTTAGGAAAAATATTTAACATGTTGTTGGTTGAATATGGCATCAATATTTTTTACTTATTTTCAAGTTTTTTTCCATTTTCGAGGTGTTTTTTGTGGTTAGGATAAGAACGTAACGTTATGGGTCGGTGTGTGTACCAAAATCAGTTTCAATATGTCAAAATGCATAGAAATACACTATTAAAATGCCAGGTACAAGACAAGACAATTTATCATACGATTTCTTCAGAAAATTTCATTAATTTCGTCATGTTCCCGCGGCTTTCTGGACTAACGGCTGCTATTTCCAAGTAGGTCTAAGTACACATAACTCAAAACTATTTGATTTTTAAGTTACATCTTTAGACAAAAAATTGCCTTTTTTCGACATTCTCCTTTGACATATCTCCACTTTCTCACTTCAAGATTTTGTTACAAATATTTTTATTTTTAACTATGAATTATGTACTCTAATAAGATGAACTTTGGGGTGAGGGCGGGAGTTCAGTGCCTGTAGCTTGTAATAGGGTTTTTCCAACATCATAATTAACTTCCGGCAGGGTTAACGCTTGTCTCTTCAAAATTCGTACTTATTACATGTTTCTTTTCACATGTGCCACTCTGGTTGAGTTGTTAAAAATTAGTATCAAGCCTAGCATAGTGTAAGAATTAAGTGTACTTAATAAAAAAACTGGAGAAATAAAATTAAGACCTGATGTAAGGTTCCAAGATTTTGTTTAATTACTTTTAAGCGATCAGTAGTTTAACAACAGCAAATTTTCTAGCTAAAACTATTCGTAGCATACCCTTGCTGCAAAAGGGGTAACTAACGTTCTGCCGCGCACTTATATGAAATTCCTCTGGGCCATTGGCACAATTTATTACCGGCCAGAGGCAATTACGCGGCTCCGGGACCGTATTAGCTTTCAGGCCCTAACCCTTTCATAAAGGGTTTAATTGCCTGTAAGATAAATGTATACTGTGTGTTAGTTGTGCCCTGTGACAAATTACTTCGTCGCGCATGTAGAAGAAATTTTTATTGTCGTATAGAATTGAATTAGGGTAAAGTTATTTATCAAATTAAAAATTCGGGTAATATACGCCATTACTAAACATAAAAAGTACACTGTTAAAAACGCACTTAAAATTCCACAATAGTTTTAGTGTCCGACTGAAGGTCAATTTTTGGCTGAGGCCGATTGCTCGGCTCCTGACATAACCTTCGGCCGAAGCCGAAACCGAAGGTTCAATTACACTTAGAAATCTTAGAATAATAACTAAAAGGTATACATGTAATGCAAATTCTGTACTGTTATTTTGTTTTATGTGTTTTATGTGGTGTTGATAATAATTGTAAATATAAAAGGGTACCTTAAATAAATAAATTACACCTTTTCAAAAAATAATTAACTTAGTTTTATTCATATTTATTTATTAAAATGAAATATAACAGTACCAGAGTATCAAACCATGTTTTGAACATGCAGTTTAACTAAAGCAAATAATATTATGTAGCAACAATAAGAGAAAATAACACGTAGGTTGAAAAGTTTTTGGTCTGACAAATAGATGTCGTCCTTTTCAAAAAATCCTTATGATTTTTAAAAAGTACCAACCTTCAAACGGTACGTCTCAAAATTTCATGACGTTTCGATGATTAGTTATAGTGGTTTTAGTGACGCTACTTTTGATATTTTCAAAATAATGAAAAAAAGCGAAATTCGTGTGTTGATTAAACACTCATTTTGATGGGAAAAAATGCCGTTCAAGCAAAGTAATGACTTGATAAGTGTTACGGTGACTCTGCCCCTGGAAAATTACTCATCATTTACTGGTATGCTGAATTTAAACACGGTCGTACAGATACAAATGCTAAACGCTCTGGATGCCCAAATAAAGTTATTACACCGGAAAACAAAAAAAATTCACAAAATTATTTTGGATAACCGTAAAGTGAAATTGCGTGAGATAGCTACGCCCTAAAGATATCAAAAGAACGTGTTGGTCGTATTTTGCATGAACATTTGGGTATGAGAAAAACTCTGTTCGAAATGGGTACCGCGTTTGCTCACAGTGGACCAAAAACAACAACGTGTTGATGATTCTGAGCGCTGTTTTGGACCTGTTTAAGCGCAATAAAAGAGTTTTTTTTCACAATAGCTGAAACATGCATCCACCACTACACACCGGAATCAAATCGGCAGTCAGCTGAGTAGACAGCAGCCGGTGAAAGCCGCCCGAAACGACCAAAGATACAACAGTCGGCTGGGAAGATTTTGGCCTCTGTATTTTGGGATGTGCATGGAATTTTCATCGACTATCAATAGCGAATATTATATAAAGTTATAGGTGCGTTTGTAGGCAGAAATCGCAAAAAAAACGGCCCCAAATGAACAAGAAAAAAGTGCTCTTTCATCAAGTCAATGCACCGTGGCCAAATTAAATGAATTGTTTCCTCATCCACCGTATTATCCAGATTTAGCGACCAGCAACTATTCTCTATTTGCAAACCTCAAAAAAATGCTCGCGGAAAAGAGATTTGGCTCCAATGAAGAAGTTATCGCCGAAACTGAGGCCTATTTTCAAGCCAAAGATAAATCCAGACAAAGGTATAGGAATGTTAGAAAAACGTTGAACTGATTGTATCGCTCTTGAAGGTGACTATATTGATGAATAAAGTCGAAATTTGCAAGTTGCTGGACCAAAAACTTTTCAGTCTACGTATTATATAAGAAAATTTAACAGTAACAATCTTCATTAGATTAGAATCTGTCTCATAGAGTAAATGAATAATTAAGTATTTAGAGTTATAGCTTTTGTCACTCAAACACACATTATTTGTGTATTACGTTTGCTTATATATAGTAATACTGTGATTTTTATTTAAGATAATAAAAACAAACTTCAATCATTTTATTTAATATGAAATATTCTACAGTTTTTCAAATAAGAGATCTGCTGCACTGACGTCCTTCGTAACAGTTCGTTAGTTTTTGTTTTTTCGACGGCTGGATGTAAAACTTTAGCTTCGGCCAAACCTTCGATTGGTTTTGGAAGGTAGCCGAACGTGTGGCCGAAAGTCGCCGAAGCCGAAACTTCGGTCGGATATTAAGTATTTTACCATATAGACCATGAGAACTACCCGAAATTTTGACCTGTCTACTAACCGTCTGCCTAGTTATTCAGTCTGTCGGGCGAGTCGAATAAAACCCTTTAACGTTGATTTTGCGCCCCCCGTGCCCTGGAATGCCCAAATAAGGGCCAAAATGGTACATCCAAAAATGGACTGTCGTTTAACCACTTGAATCAAGTACCTAACATTTGTTGACACTAAAAAAGTCATTTAACCATTTAAAATCAATAAGTTTAGTTTGTTCTTGATAAAATAAGAGGAAACCTGCAAAAGACAGACGCCGCCAGTACCAGAGGACGAAGCTGGATCCGCTTTTTCCAGCCAAAAACGACCGTTTTTTCCAGCCAAAAACGACCGTTTTTGAGCATGGGGTACGAAGGCCGCAAAATCAACATTATAGGCTTTTATTCGACTCCCCGGTAGAATGATCAACCAGGCAGACGGTCAGGTCGACAGGTCAAAATTTCGGGACGCTCTCTTGGTCTAATAGAATTACTGATTTGGCAATGAATATTACAGCGATAAAAGGCGTACATCAATATTTACGTGATTATAAATTTTATATTGAATTTAGGTTTGGGTTAACGATGATGAAACAAAGGCAACTGTTTCAATTAGTATTATAACTCAATTTTTAAATTAAAGCTTATACTTTTTATAAAAAAATGTAAACTTATACACACACAGCAGTGACTATTTCCAGTTGAAAAATAAAATATAAAAATTTTAAAATAAGTTACCAACATCCACTAGTCACTCCAAGTAATTGTACAGGTAACTTTGAGGCCCGTCATTAAATGTAGCTTTTGCTATATTGGACGCTATTTAAACAATTTTACACCTACCAGGTCTTGACTTGCAATGCAATTTTCGAAATTTTTGCATTCACACTTTCATTTGCTTTTAAAAATTTTATATTTTTCTGCAGATCACTCAGTAATTTCCAAAAAATCGTGATAAATTGCAAAATACAACACTGATTTTTCAAGCTAGTTTTTTCTCGGCAGAACTTGTGTATGCCGTTTCACTTTCCACACTATCAGGCCCTTTCTCAGAAGCATGGTTCGTTGATTTGTAGAACCTTTGCAATTACCAGAACAACGTTTCAACCTTTTCAAAATCGGCAAGGTAGTAATATGTACAGGGTGAGTCAACGATAGAATAAAGTTCATTATCTCATTTGTTTCGGGAATGACGAAAAAATGTTAAATACAATAGTTTTACGGAATGTTAAAGTGCACAGTTTAAAATTATTTTTGAGTATACAGGGTACTTCAAAAAAGTGTAGCCGATATAACATATGTTTTTTTTAAATAGAATATCCTACTTTCTAATTTATTTTTAAATTCTGCATAAAATTTTATAACTTTTTTTATTAATAATGTTATATACTTAAACCTAGTAGTTTTTCTAATATTTAAATTTTTTTTTTTTTTAAATAATAGTTTTCAATTTTGTAAACAATTGCCAGAGCGCCATTGTTTCTGAAGATGGAATACTCATAATTGGTACGAGCGTTCTATAGAGGTGAAAAAAAGATATATATAAAGAAATTTAAGTTAAATGCTACAGGGTGTTCAAAATAAATTTATACATTTTTACTATTTTAAATTGAAAAATCTAAATTTTTTTGAATAGCACACCCTGTATATTACTATTTTTTCTGATAGATTTTACAAAACTCTCCAACTTTTATTAAGTATATCATATACCTATTTCTAATAGTTTTATTTAAAATAGTCGAAATGTATAAATTTATTTTGAACACCCTGTAGCATCTTTTTTTCATCTCTATAGAACGCTCATAGCAATTATGAGTATTCCACCTTCAGAAACAATGGCGCTACTGGCAATTTTTTACAAAACTGAAAAGTAGTATTTTTAAAAAAAAATTGAAATATTAGAAAAACTACTAGGTTTAGGTATATATTAACAAAAAAGTTTACGCAGAATTTAAAAATAAATTAGAAAATAGGATGTTCTATTTAAAAAAAACATATGTTATATCGACCACACTTTTTTGAAGTACCCTGTATACTCAAAAATAATTTTAAACTGTGCACCTTAACTTTCCCTAAAACTATTGTATTTAACATTTTTTCGTCATTCCCGAAAAAAATGAGATAATGAACTTTACTCTATCGTTGACTCACCCTCTATAACTGCACTCTTCGAACGATGACAGCTAAATAGCTAACAGTACTCTAAATATAAGGATACTTGGATCAATATGAGACAAACGAATTAGCAAGATACAGTTGCCCCTAAAAGTTAGTGAATGAAAGCCACAAGTTCTAACAAGTTTCAACTACCTGCGCTCGGGCGCCCAACCAGCCGCCTCGTGTGCGACTACATTTATCGCTATAACTTCGTTATTAAAAGGAATTTTCGAATACATTTTTTTAGTGCTCATAAAAGTATAGAGAAAATAATAACAAATAATAAAAAAAAGTTTTTTTGAAAGTTCTGGAAATATGAGTTTAATAAGTAGTTGCATTTTCTGTTCAAAATATTCGTACGGTGGTTTAGTCTGAAACTTTGTGTCTAAAATGACATCAAAAAAGCAGCTGAGTTTCAAACAGCGAAGTGCCATCTGTAGTCTGCATGAAGAAGGTTATAGTGAGCTAGAAGAAGATCTAGTCGGCCCCACGCACAGAACATACATATCAGTTCATCACAGTGATGTCTAAGTAAAATCGATGCTTAACATCTCCTCAAATTACTACTGTTTTAACTGAAACTCGTGTTGAACCAGTCTCAACTATCAGATCTAAGAGTCGATTGCTGTCTTCTGGCTTAAAAGAGAACAATTAGATTTATGGATTGGATTGAATTTTAATAAATTTGGTGATAGCTGTTTAATTTTACTTTTTGTGTGGTGTCTTCGGCTAATGATAGAAGTAAATTAAGTCATTTTGTGTAGTACTGCATAAAAAAAATTATATTTATTTAAGTATTGAACTTATTAATACTTTTTTTTAACTTAATAATAAAGTTTATTCTGGTATAGTACAAACTCTTTGGACGTCAGTATAATAGCATCCGGTATTTTTAAAATAAATTTAAAATCTAAGAATGGCGTTATGAAAGTTTGTAAAAATAATTTGATTGTAGGTATAATTTTCTGTTAATAATGATTTCCTTGTGTTAATATTAAAAAGAAACGAAAATTTCCTAAAATTTATTATTGTCGTGATTTATATCTAATAAAACATTTCATTAGCTGCCTTTCTCCAAAGCAGCCCAATATAATCTTGAACTTTACATGGCATTTATGGATTACGAAAATGCGTTTGACTCTATAGAATACTGGACTGTAATGACAGGACTAAACCATGCACGAGTGGTTTCCCGTCATACCAACTTGACGAAAAACATGTATGAGCAAGCAACATCATCTATGAAAGTACACGGAAGCACAGAAAAGAGTCCAATTAATAGAGAAAAAAGGCAGGGAGACATACTATCATAAAAGCTATTCGCAATGACCATGGAGGAAATATTTAAAAAACTGAACTAGTCTGACGAAGGAATCAAAATACGAAGGGAACTCCTAAACTACCTGAGATTTGCCAATGACATCGTCCTGTTTGCAGAGAAGATCGAAGAATTAAAAACCACGATAACAAAACTAGAATAGAAATCAAAACCAAAAAATAAACTTAAGTAAAATAAAAACAATGTGCCTAGGAAACTCACAAATAATATTAAGAGAAACACATTAATGTTTTTTATTAAAAATTTTATACTTATTTTCATAATAGCGTTATTTCTTGTTATTTAAGAAAATGCAGATTTTTACCTTCTATAAACATGTTTTATGTATCTAGGGTGACAGTGTGTATTCCGTTGTTTTTTATGATTTGTTCCGGGAAAGTGCAATCAAATGATTTAGACAGAATATTTAATTTAATTTCAGTTTAATTAATATTTAATTAATTAACTTTGTCATTACTACTACTACAGAACATCATTCCAATTTTTCTTATACAGTAAATTACAGAATCAATATTTGTTGTGTTGTCAACTTTTTTGTTGAGTATAAGCATGTAACCTTTTAATAACGCCCGCACGTTGAGGCGTAATTTTGTAGCGTGTTAAAAAAATGCCCTCCCGTTTGGGCGCAATTTTGTAACCTCTTAAAGCACGGCCTTTTTTTTTATAGCCTCTCGTTGGACTGCTATTTTAAAAGGTTTTACCCTACTTTACTTTTAATAAATATTATATTTATTAAATAGAAGTCGTTATTTGCTCCTTATGTATATCATAATTTCTGAGAATGGATTGAGTGGATATTAATACTGAAAGAACTAAAGAAATTAGACATAAACTAGCTCAGTTTTTTTTTTGGTAGAGAAATATGGATAAGAGATAATTTTTGTACGTCTTTTGAAAATAGTCTCTATAGTTGTTTAAAATTTGGGTTGTACAGATTTTGGGCACCATTCATTTTATAATAAAAAGAAACTAACTTCAGCTCGAAAAAAATGAAACAATACTGAAGGATTATGTAGTTGTTGAAAAATTTTTTTTAATATGGTACAACCGTTGCGTCCTGAAAGCTAAAACGGGTGATTCAGTGAAACGCTAGATTTAAATAAAGAGGAGGGTTTATTAATGACAAAATTAAAAATTCTAACTTGGCTACCCTTTCAAATTACTACTACTAAATAAAATCCCTTAATCTAGTAGATGGTACGATTATATAGAGTCTTTAAATCAGGATTCTAATTAAAGGCTTACCTAAACACGATGTTAAAAGTTCGTTCACGAGTTACACGTGCTGAATAGACGATGTAAACGCACTTCAGCAGGAAGCGAGATCTATGGATTGATGTGCTTATGACTTACGGTTTTTCTATTAGTTTTTTGGCCTGTTCCGGTGAGATCTTCATAACCATATTGTCTCAATCTTTGCTACTCCAGTTCCTTTTGGGCAGCTAAATACTTCTTGACCCGAAATGTCTGGGAATCAGCAGGATACTTCAACGAAAAGGCCTTGAACTTCAAAGGTAAAAACCATCTCTGCACTACCACATAACTAATAAACTACTACGGCAACGTGATGGAAAAAGCCTACTCCAGCTTGCTGATCGAAAAAAAAGCCTACTCCGGCTTGATGATCTAAAAAGCCCACTGCGGCTACATTATGGAAAAAGCCTTTACTGCATCTCGGCTGTAAAAAGCCTTTAATAATGCCATCCGCATGCTTAAATCATCTTCTCCCTTTCTTAAAGTAACGTCTTTAAAATGGCTTCTTTCCCGGATACAAATCTTTAGCCAATCAGACGCATTCGATGCAAATTAAAAAGTCCACTAGTCAACCCGCAATGCACACTGTAAAATTTAAATTAAACTGCTCAAAAATTTAAACACTGTTTTAAGCTACACTACTCAAAAGGTGAAATAACTGCAAATGTAAACGACAAGAAAACCCCGTATTCTTGATATAATCAGTCCACAATCTAAAATTCGGAAAGATATTATTCAATGATGCAGTTGTGTTCGAAATAAGTAGAACTTAGGCCCGCTAATATATCTGACCATCATCGGCTTTTTTGTTGTTTAAATCTATATTGATATATCTTCCCACAGAAAGAACCTCAAATCTTCCTAATGCCAATTTTAACAATGAACCAAAATTTCATAAGAAAGTGTGTATGTCAGAACTAAGATCACTCACTTGCGGTGCTATATGCAGTAAAAAAGACTATTCTTTTGTTATATATTCAATAGTAGTTCGACGCATTCAATTTGGAAGTAAATAAGTCTAGAAAATACGAATTCGTTCGAAGTAGCCGTTACTTAATGAAATTCATAATAATTGAAATAAACACTTATGTTAGTTCTAAATTTTCTGAACCTGAACTAACTAGTTAGTTACAGACTATCTGAAGAAGATGCTGTGCGTGACATAAGATACCGAAATAAACAATTGAACTAATAAGATACGAAAATAAATAGTGAAAATATTTAGAACTAACATAAGTGGTTATATATTCTATATATAAGAAAAGTTGAATTAAACTGTTTTAGTTCTCAGCCTTTTTTTGATGAAATATATTTTTCAGTCTCCTGAAAGGTCTGCAACCATCATTAAAGTGTGATTTGTCTGCAAAATATCCATCCACGGCCGCAATAGCTTCGTCATTTGATGTAAGACGATTTCCAGCCAGGAATTTTTTCAGGTTTGGAAACAGATAATAGTCAGAGGGAGCCAAATCTGGTGAATACGCTGGATGTTCAAGCAATTCGTATATTAATTAGTTAAATTTTGCCATCGTCAAAACACTTGTGTGCACACGTGCATAGTCTTGATGAAAAATGATATTTTCTTCTTTAGAGAAGATCTTTTTTAACGAATTTTTGCATCCGACTGATCCAGAAGGTTACAGTAAAATTCAAAGTTTTGTTTTGTTTTACCTTTCTGAAGATTGATGTTTGATGATTAACAAAACATCTTTGTTATCCCAAAAAAACTGTTGCTATAACCTTCCCTGCTGATAAAACCGTCTTTGCCTTCTTTACTGCACTTCCACCGGCTTCAGTCCATTATTTCGATTATTCTTTTCGCGCTAATGTATAGTGGTCGATCCAAATGTCATCAACAGTTAAGAAACGACGCTTGAAATCCATTTATTTTAGTCAAATCGATCCAAACACCCTTGAGAAATACGCCTTCGACAGTGTTTTTGGTCAATTATCAACAAATGCGGCACCCATCTTACCCAAAGCTTTTTCATATGTATTTCTTCATGCAAAATATTTCCAATTTGTTCTTTTTAGATGCCTATGGCTTCAGCTATTTCACGCACATTCACTTGTTGATCATCTAACACCATATCATGGACTTGTTGAATGATTCGTGGTGTTGTGGTAGTTTTTGGACGATCTTCGAGGCTTGTACGACCAAATTTAAAAATAGCCTCCCATTTTTTCACAGCGGAAAGTGAAGGTAATGCATCCTTATACACTTTTAACAATCTCGGCTGAATTTCCAACAGAAAAACCATCTAAAACAAAGATTTTAATCACTGCGCGATATTCAATTTTTTCTATGTTAAAAACAGACAGTCTATATTACAGCTGCTACTACTCAGATGAATTGACAGATCGAAATAAAGTTTTACGTGTATTTATATAAAGAACCTTCTAATACAATTATGGTTTCACAATTTTTAACGCCAGTCCAAGTTTCAGACAGCCTAAGTAGTTTCTTAGTTTTTTATGGACACAAACATGTTAAAATTTGTTGCTGTTCACCCCTAAAAATTACATGCTAACAACTAAAGAATAATTTTGTGTATTTTATTTATTGCAGGACAACTAGATAATTCCAAAGACTTTTCAGTGCAAGACAGTTTAGGTAACTTTAGTAAAAAGAAGAAGAAAAAACGGCGCCATAGGTAACTATTTATTCCTCTTATTTTAAATAAACACTACAAAGAATATTCTTGTTCCAATTTCTATTCATTTTGGGCCAGAGGTAAAAAATATAAATACCAAGGTGCTTTTTAAGTTATGTAGATAGCCATGAAAATGACGACTTAACAAAAAATTGCTTGGTTCACAAAATACTATAGCTGTTTTAAGTACATTGTTCAAATTTTATAAGAGTTCGTTGTATTTTGCAGTATTTACGATTTTTCATTCCGAGAAATGATCGAAAGTAATTTGGAGCATCAAGTAATTTCTCACTAAAGAGGAAAATAAATCAAAGGAGAATAACCCAGGTATACGGTACTGGCGGTTCTTCTTATTTCCAAGAAAAATTTTGGCCTATAAACAATTTTCATAGGACCAAAAGTCAATGCAATCTGACTCCAGATTAGGAAAGCCAGCTGAAGCTAGAACTGAAGAAATCAGCAGGATTGTTGCGAATTTGCTGCTGTCATATCGACGAATGAAGATTCCAGTGCTTGCCAAAGAACCTAGAGTGCCCGATGCGAGTTATTTTTTCGAAAATTGTCACTGGCGAGAAGACTTAAGTGTTCCATTTGGTTCTTCCAAGAAGCACAAATCGATGTAATAGGTTCACAAGGGCTCTTCATCTCCAAAGAAGGCGGAAACTTAGTCTTCTTCTGGTGGCGACTTTTTTTAGATATGCGAAATAGTTTCATTTATTAAATATATAACAAAAAAAGTTCATAATTAATAGAGGAGTTTATAGAAGACTAAACTAAAATCTGATGCAGCTTTACTATTTCACGACAATGGAGAAATCCATAAGGTTCGTACAGTTCGAGCCATTACCGATCTGTGTAGTCACCTAGTTACAGCATCCACCTTATAGCCTGATTTAGCATCCTGCGACTGCTTTTTGTTCAAAGATCTGAAGAAAGACGTCAGAGCGAGTTCAAAGGTGCTGTAACGTCGTTTTTTGAAGCGCAAACAAAAGTTTTTTTTGGTTGGAATTAAACAACTCGAGAACGCTGGATTAAATGTATTATTTTAGTTATGCAGAGAAATATTTTTTTGCTAGTTTTCCTTCATGGCTACGTACATAACTTAAAAACTCACCCTCATATATACATTAAAAGACTCACTGTACATTACCTTTTATAAACCTGAAACGCCAAGAAACTCAAAATTCTAGGAAGGTAATTTTTTCACTATACAATGTTTCTCTTGACAAGGAAAACTGGCTAGTCGGTTCTAATCTCTTTATTGGTAAATTTTTAAAATGAATATCAGCATTACAAAATTGTAAAGTTTTATCAGTTTACCTGAAAATATCAATAAGAAATAGGAGGAAATTTAAGAGTAAAATGTGGAAAATTTATAAACGTCTGGAATTCAAAATTAGGCTGATTGAAATATTCATTGGTTGGGTCTTTCCTACAAACCTATTTGGAATCGATTTCCGGATGCAACTCTTTAGAATAAATAAGATGAAGACGCCGCTAGAGAGTCAATGAGCGAAATAAAGCTATCGGGATAGGTTTATGTGTAAATGAAAGAATATCTTTTTACGGATGATTTATCTAAATAACAAAAATGACATTAATCTTTTTCTATTTATTTTTTTTGACGTAATAAGTCTCCATTATACGACTATTGAACTAAACTACAACTAACATCGTCCTAGCATGAACATGTTGCAGGCATAGAAGGGAGAACTTCTCAAAAGTTGGGAATATTATTTCGAACCAGAAAGCTTTACACTCCACAACAGTTGTTAATTCTCTCAAATTCGACCAACTATGGAATACTGCTCCAATGTTTGGGGCTCCGCTTCCAAACATACACTGCATTTGTTGGATTCTGTTCAGAGAAGAGCTGTTCGTCTGATTGGAGACCCGGAACTGACCGGCGGCCTTGATTCCTGAAACATCGAAGAACGGTTGGCGACTTGAGTCTGTTCTACAAGTCTTTTCATGGAAAGTGTTCGAAGGATGTAGCCCGCTTAATTCCTCCCAAAGCGGTGCATGTTAGAAATACACGTCGCGCCGGTGCTTTGCATCCGTATGGGGTTCAGCTTGTTACTCCGCGTACAACGCTTTTCCAGCAGTCTTTTATATGGAGAACATCATCTCTTTGGAATAATTTGCCCAGCGCTGTGTTTCCCACCGAGTACAATTTACTGCGATTCAAGAACAACGTGAATCGCCTTTTCCGCACACGTGCCGTTCCTGGAGCGCTTTAGGAACTTCCCTGCAGCACGTGTGCTAGACCCAAAAAAAAAAAATTGATGTCGAAAAAAAATTGTAAAGACTGAAATTAACTTTTTGAAACTAAATTATAAAGTAATCTATGCATTACTACTCCATATTTTACTTATTTAACTTAAGGTGAGTTATCACTGACAAAAAAAATCGAGACTTCCTCCTTTCACCTCCCTTGTACCACTCTTGTTCGTTAATCAAAACAGTTTTCTGAGTCAAAAATTTTTCGTTGATATCTTTTTTATTTAACTTTAGAAGATTAATCTTAGATTTGTTAAATATTTGATTAGGACAAATTATATGGTTACGCTAGGTATTTTATACTAAAGCTATCTTTTAAAATTGTTTTCTACATTATACTAGTTATCTAACAAGGACTAAACAGGCTATTTTTCTCAATTATATCATTACATACGAGTATAACAAAATATGAATTTGCAGCATTTTTTTTCGTAGAATTTTAAATTACCACTGAATTAACAATTGGAAAGTATTAGAGACTATGCTTTAAAGAAAGCATATTTTAATTGTTGCATTTCTCACGTTTTATAAGAGGTTGAGTTGATTAAATGAATGTCGAGCTACTTGGCTATCCTTTTTTTAGGATATATCTTAAATATCCTGACAGTTAAAAAAAAAACTAAATAATTTTTTTTCATGAAACTACCAGTAACAGATCGTATGACTAATTACTACAGCTGTTGTCATTTTAAATTAGATTGATATCCACCGAGATTTTCTAGATAAATTAAAAAGTGTCATTTACTGAGTTAGCCGTTACTTGATGAAAATTCATTGTTAATTTACAAAATTAAACACTAATATGTTTCACAATTTCTACTTTATTATTTTTTCCGTTATAACTGTTCTAACATGACAGTGTCTTCATCAGGTTTAGGATACCTTCCGTCGTGTTGAAACAATTGTAACAGAAAAAATAATGAAGTGGAAATTGTGAAACATAATAGTGTTTAATTTTATTAATTAAAAGGTGCTTCACATTTCAGTTTCGCTAAGCAATCTAGTTTCATAAATTAATATATATTTTGTATTTACACTTTTTCTCTGCTTTCACTGAAATTTATCGATAAATTAGATTATATATATATATATATATATATATATATATATATATATATATATATATATATATATATGTATTTCGTTCCTTATTGGACTTATTTAAGTTCTTTTATGATGGTATTCTTCCTTCAATTATTTAGTGCTGTACTAAGAGCATGTCGCTTTAATTTGTTTGAAATAATATATAATTTCTAAATATGATAACAATTATTTAAGACTGCAGTCATTTTAACAATCAATGACATTTTTGCGCAAAGTGAGATTAAAATGAGTAACACTTTAACCTAACTTTATTTATATCTTTCGGTAAGCAGATTATTTTGAACTTGTCGGAAGGAAAAAAGGCACCATTTAAATAAGGTCTTATCTCCTCCACTTTTCTGTAACCTTTATGTACTACGTCGAGTAGTAATTTTGACCTTTGCTATAAATAATAATATAGTTCAGAGAAACTCCCTATTTAGTTTTCGTTCGATAACGTATATAGCTGTTAGTAATTGAGATTAATTGGTCCAATAATTTTTCTATAACAATTAATAATATTCTACTGAATTTTAAATTTGTGCTTGCAAAATTACGTAATTAATTTTAAGTTCATCAAAATATGTATAATAATTATTTATTGTTGAATGTACACAAAACACACTGTATTTCATATTACATCTTAATTCGAATTTTCCTTAATAATAATTTTTTATAATATTTTTAAAAACTGTGATTTCACAATATCGTCAGTTTACAATTTGTATTACTTATTGTTTTTATTGTAAACAATTTGCAAGCAGAAAATTTAAAACTCTTAACTAATCAATCGCTACCAGTTTGACTACCCTTGGTGGGTGTGTGGCAGGACGATTTTTACGAGCTATCAGCTGGAGGAACTGGAGAAGGCGTTCAAGGACGCCCACTACCCGGACGTCTACGCGAGGGAGATGCTCAGCCTGAAGACAGACCTACCCGAAGATAGGATACAAGTAAGTCGTTTTTGTTTATGTAGTAAAAATTGCTATATTTATATCATTACCAAAGATTTCTGTAGGTTTTCAAATTTTAAAAATAGATCGTAAATTAATTTCATTTTGTCGTGTCTTATCAGGACATCTATTGTACAAAATACTTCTCGCTTTTAAATATTCAAAATTTTTTAATTGAACGATTTAAAATTGATATAGCCCAAACCTTAATAGTTTTACACTCTTTTTCTTAAATAAAACTAAGATATTTTATTAAAAATTCTAGTATCGGTATTATTATATGGGGAAGAATGTTTATCGCGCCCCACGTTGAGCGCCAAATATAGTTAAAAAAAAAATAATTAAAAACCCTGTAAGCTTAAAACGAAATATTCCTTTCTCATAAGTTATAAAGAATTTAAAAAAATTAGATATGTTTATTTTCGTTCAAAAATGTTGAATCGGTGCCGATTTTTTCTTACATTTTTAGATTTTGTTTTGTTATAAATAAATCTTGTGTTTCACTCTTACGAGCGAAGAACAACATATATCTGCAATCTAAAAACTGTAAACAATATAATAAATAATAAAATTTAAAGCTAATTGGGCACAAAGTAATAGTTTAAATCCAAGCCTCATTACAACTAAACCAGAAAATATGAAATATCACTATTAGAGTTAAACAAAACTTCCCTCCTATTTTATTGCTGACATTTTAAATGTGCCTGAATAAATTACATATATATAATGTATAAAAATACTTTATAATTTAAGGCGTCATATTAGGCTCCAAATAATAAGTACTGACGTTGATTTTAAATTTCAATTGTATAATTGAGGTGTCCGTTACTTTGTAACAGTACATTTTAAATTTCTAAATAAAATGAAACGAATTACTTGTTATTTGTCACTTATTTTTTTATTTATCTTTTTCGTAGGTTTGCTACATTGTCAAGCGTAATACTACAAACTAGGGTGGTTTATTTATGATCATCATCTGATCCTAAATAAACCACCTTAGTTTGTAGTATTACGCTTAACAATGTAGAAAACCTAAGAAACTACAGTAGCAGATAAATAAAAAAATAATTGACAAATAATAAAGTAATTCGTTTCATTTCATTTAGAGATTTTAAATTTATCACTTACATTTAAAGGTATACGAATAAATTATTTTTAGCTCCCCACCAGGGGCACTATTTAATAGTCAAAAAATAACAGTACACCTATATCTACATTAAATCTAAATCACAATAGATAAAGTAGAAAAATCCTAATATAAACGATCGTATGAGCATGACTAGCTTAGACATATTATATAGTTCAGTTCATCCCAGATTTTTTGTTACTGTTTCCTAAACTCATAATAATGAAGTTAATAAAAACATCAATAAAATTAAATATTCGATTCATTCAACTAACGACCACTCAAATACTATTAGTCACGATACTTCTAACTATTTAATCATTAATCAACTTCTCATTGTAGAAAACCATACTAGGAGCAGCACTTTACTTAGATCTCCGCCAAATGCATTTAAAATAATGCATTAAGTATTTAACAGCTACGAAGAATTAAACGTATGTATGTACTTTTCACCACCGAGATTGACAGTAAGAGTAATTTAACTCTATTATCTCACAACTTCAGATAATATTATTTTATTGTCTAACTCTACTACATGGCAACAACAAAACATTCATCGTTGTATTTCCCCTTAACACTACTTATAGCTTCTTTATAAGCTCTTGATAAAGCCATGTTGTATAGAATAATGGCGTCCAAACAAGACTCCACATCTCAATAACTTCGCGTCTCCCAATCAAAGATCGGTTAATTAGAGAAAAGAGATAATTAAAAAAGTGCGCAAAACCATTTGGTAATATTCATTCACCATGTGGCTACCCATAGAAATTGCCAGAGGCGCCAAAATGTGCGTTTCTGATTGGCTAAAAACCGTGACGCCTACAATGGCTACTAAACGTAGAATGAATGAAAGAAGAGAAATCGTAAAGTGAAGGGTCTGCCATTGCCGTTTACTGCCAGACTTTTGTTTGTTCGCTTAGTTGTATATTACTTTTTGTCTATGGTAAATTTTGTAAAGATAATGTCGCAAACATATATATATATATATATATATATATATATATATATATATATATATATATATATATATATATATATATATATATATATATATATATATATATATATATATATATATATTTCCTTTTTTCTTGAACATGTAATAACTTTATTCTTTTTATAATTTTCTTGGGTTTAATGTTCATGAAAATAAAAGACCTATTTTATATCATAGTATATATTTGTGACAAAACGTTTCGACCATATACTATGATATAAAATAATTCTTTTAATTTCATGGCCATTAAACCAAAGAGCATTATAATATATATATATATATATATATATATATATATATATATATATATATATATATATATATATATATATATATATATATATATATATATATATATATATATATATATATATATATATATATATATATATATATATATATATATATATATATATATATATATATATATATATATAAACTTGGTTGGTTTTTGGGGGTAATTGTTGCTTTTGAAAAAATACCATGCTATTGCTAGTTGTTTATTGACGTTTCGCCTTATTTTTTTAGGAATTTTCAAAAATTTTTTTTACGCATTCTAAAATTAAAATAGTTACACATAAAACAAAACAATATAAATTAATCAAAAGTACATACCCTGAAAGTCAACTATTGGTATGTTAGTGAATTTTAAATTCCATATTTCTTATCGATATATCATGTCTCGCATTTCTTTATTGATTTTTTTGTGGGTGTATTAACCAACTAAACTGTTATTAATATTAAGTATATATACCATTCTGTATTATTAAGACGATATGTAAACTACCATATTTACTTTTTAATTGAATTTGTGTATATGTGACTGATTCTTCTTATATCAATCGTATCAATCACAGTGTTTTCATCTTTTTTCATTTCGATCATCTCTTTGATACAAATCAAAGTTTGGCATAATTCTGGTCTTAACAGAGAATCTTGGTTTCAATAAATTTAAAGTTATATTTTTGTTCTGATTTATGTTTACTGAAGGCAGTGGAAGCGTTCCTAGTATATTCGTGTTAATTTAATTTGTTTTTTAGTAAGTCATTCCCATATATTTCTTCGGACAATCCACGCACGGTATTACATACATAACATTTGATTCATTTATTGTGGGAATATGGGTTTTTAAATTTGTAATTACCCACGAAAAACCAACCAAGTTTATGTTAACAAAAGGTTCAATAGAAAAAAATAATATATAGTATATATATATATATATATATTATATATATATATATATATATATATACGAGGCATGTTTTTTAAGTAAGTACCGTTTTGGAATTAAAAAAAAAGACGTGCAAAGATATCGCTATAATTTTATTTTTACATGAAAGCCTGTACCTTAATCTACTTTTCTACATAATTTCCGTGAATATTGAGGCACTTGTCATAACGTGGCACCAGTTTTTGAATACCCTCCTCATAAAATTCTGCCGCCTGACTTGTTAACCACTGTATCACAAATGTTTTGACTTCGTTATCGTCTTGAAGACGCTGACCACCCAGGTGCTTCTTCAAGTGCAGGAACAAATGGTAGTCGCTGGGCGCCAGATCAGGGCTGTATGGAGGATGATCTAGAGTTTCCCATTTAAAAGATTTGATGAGATCTTTGGTCCGATTAGCCACATGTGGACGGGCATTGTCATGCAGCAAAACGATACCCTTACTCAACTTGCCACGTCTTTTGTTCTGGATTGCACGACGCAGATTGTTCAATGTCTCACAATAAGACGCTGCATTGATTGTCTCATTACGAGGCAGAAACTCCACTAGCAATACTCCTTTTCTGTCCCAAAAAACTGTGCACATGATTTTGCGGGCAGAAATTCTTTGCTTAAAATTCACTTTTTTGGGTGATGATGAATGTCGCCATTCCATGGATTGTTGTTTCGATTCTGGTGTGACGTAGGCCACCCATGTTTCGTCACCAGTAACAATTTGGTCTAAAAAATGTTCACCTTCATTGTGGTACCGCTCAAGGAAAGTCAATGCACTGCCTAAACGTTGGGTTTTGTGCAAATCCGTCAACATTTTTGGAACCCAACGTGAACACAATTTCCGGTAATTCAAGTTCTCGGTCACAATGCGATACAAAACACTACGAGAATATTGAGGAAAGCAGTCGCGCAATGATGAAATTGTAAAGCGTCTGTTTTCTCTCACCTTTTCCTCCACTTTCTGCACCAAATCTTCATTAACGACCGAAGGACGCCCACTCCGTTCTTCATCATGCACATTTGTGCGGCCATCTTTAAATGCTCTCACCCATTTCCTTACCATTCCATCACTCATAATGTTTTGTCCGTAAACTTCACAGATCTCACGATGAATATCGATCGGTTTTACGCCTTTAGCACTAAGAAATCGTATAACAGCCCGTACTTCACAATCGGCGGGACTCACGATTGTCGGAGGCATCTTAAACACTCAGTAAACAACGTATACAATGAAGAATCAGACTGTAATGGCGTCAGTGCGTAGACATGAGATGTAGGTTACCAGCGCGCATGCGCGGAACGCCGACCGTATCGCTGCGGCGGCGGAATCGCAAAACGGTACTTACTTAAAAAACATGCCTCGTATATATATATATATATATATATATATATATATATATATATATATATATTGTGATACAATAAAGTAAAAAAAAAACATGTATTTATTTTATTAATGGATACGGAAGTATTAATGACAAAAAACTTGTACTTTGAACCCGGTAAAGAAAAAAATTGTTCGGATTATTAATCTTCCTAACATAATTTTACCTTGCCTCCCAACATACGAGCTGGAGCATATTTTAGTCTATAAAAAACGAGAATGTTGTTCTTTGATTGTGTTAGCCGATACTTGTTGGAAATTCATAATAAAATTATATAAAAAACAACACTATGTTTTAATTTCCAATATATTTAAAGTCACTTGTTTGTCAATTGTTTCACCATACAATGGCTTCTTCTGAAGAAGCCATTGTATGGTGAAACAATTGTCAAGTGACTTTAAATATATTGGAAATTAAAACATAGTGTTGTTTTTTATATAATTTTATTTGAGAACGTTGTTGTTAGAAATTCTGTAATTGGACAAAAAAATCAGTAAAATACTATAACTTGCCAAATAATTTTCTCACCAAGGATTATAAAGATATATTAAGCCTGGTGCTGTGGACGGTGCTACAAATGTGAACAAAGAAAAATACTAACATAAAATATCCAAAAAATTAACAAAGTTAGTTAAAGATAAGCTCAGACCATGAGAATACGTTTAACAAACATTAATAAAGTTAATTAAAGTAACGGACAAAGTAAGATATTCATATGAAGAAATATTTATCAAGCACGTTGAATACGGTGGATGTGGAAGCACTTCGAAGGACCTACAGTTCTGCAGTAACAATCCGGGAAGTGCGTGAAGACGTATTATTATCGTGATGAAAAAGTACTTTTTTCTTGCAAGATGTGGACGTTTCACCTGAATGTCAGCCTTCAATTGGTCCGGTAGTAAAGCATAATAGTCCTCAATGATGGTTCTACTTTTCTCCAGATGGAACCAATTTTGTTTTCTAGCGCGTACTTTCACCTGCTCCCACCCACTGTTTCGACTGCTCTTTCGCGTATAATAATGAATTCATGTTCCATCTACCATTATGAAACTTCGTAGAAATTCACTGGAATTACATTTAAACAAGTCTAAAAACTCATTAGAATGCGTTTTTGGTCGATTGTTAACAAACTCGGTAGTACTCGGTACTGATCGAACGGAGAGCTTTCTCATACCCAAAGCATCGCATAAAATGCAGTGGACACGGCCTATCGAGACGTTTACAACGTCATCGAGCTCGGGTATCTTTAATCGGTGATCATTTAGTACGCTATCGTGAATTCTTGTTACAGTCTCGTCGGTCGTAGAGGTTTTCGGGCGTCCTAAGCGTTTATCATCCTGAATGGATGTACGACGACGTTTAAATTCAGCAGCCCACTTTTTAATCGTCTAAAGCGAAAGGGAGAATTATTTAATAGGACATTTAACTCCTTTAAAACCTTTTAAAATAAAGTATTTTATAACAGCTCGCACTTCAATTTTATCCGTTTTTTAGAAAATATTAAAACTTGCTTGTTTACACGATCGCTGCCAAAAGGGAACTCCAGGCCATCTAGTAGATAACACTTAACAAATATCATAAATTTAGTGATCTTGGCGCCATATCTCCGTCAGGTCGAGAAATTTTGCAACGGCCCTCGTATTTTAAGTTTTATATTTTAATTTTGTTTATACAAAAACCCTGTAGCTTTATGCAAACTTCGCATATTGTAAAATATAACCGCTACATCATCTCATTTATTCGTCAAGACTAAAAAAAATAGTTTATAGGACGCGTAAGCCATTTTCGGGACGACGCTGTAGTCGGCATGTTGTAGGCCCACAAGCCTTGTTATAATACTATCAGTTTTCGGATATAACGCGTAAATATTTTTTTGTATTCGTATAAATTAATGTAAGAAATGGTAAATTAAGGATTATTCATTATCACAATTGGTATTTTAAGCACGAAATCTTGACAACCACTTCATTGTCTGCTTACTCTACCGGAATTTGTTTGGTATATTTGATGTGTGTGTACCTAAATCGGTCATTCGTATAAGAACATTTCCTATCTGGATCACAGCTGATATCATTAAAGGCATAAAGCGTAAACATAGAATTTTTAGGAAGCTCAAATATTCTCATTCTGATTGTCACCGAAGAGAGTTTAATGAACTACGACGTAATGTTAAATTATTGATCGATTTGGCGTATAAAAACTATATCTCTAAAGTAGAGGATTCCATCACTGGTGATCCAACTAAGTTTTTGTCATTTATTAAAGCTAAAAAAACGGCAACTTATTTGCCTGATGTGCTTAAATTGGGCAATCTTCAATTCTCTGAGCTGGATAAAATGGCTGATGCCTTTGCCGGCTTCTTTGGGAGTGTATATAGTGCGCCGTCCGATCGCGTACCCAAAAACGATGTCTTCACCTCTAATTTCTGTATCGTTCTTGATTATTTGCCAGAGCAAACTATACTAACGGCATTGAGAGAATTGAGAGATAAACTTACTTGTGGCCCTGATAATATTCCCAGCTTTACTGTGAAGGATTGTGCTCATGCTTTGTTGTTACCTATATATTCAATTTGTCTCTAAAAACGAACAGATTTCCTGACGTATGGAAGAAGGCCAAAATCATTCCCGTATTTAAAAAGGGTGACGCAAATGATATATCTAATTATATACCGGTATCTTTATTACCGATATTCGCCAAAGTCTTTGAGATGTCAGTATATCAATGTATTTTTGCACAGGTTAAAAGCCTGATTCCTGTAAATCAACATGGTTTTTTTAGCAGACGTAGCACAGTAAGTAATTTGGCTTGTTTTGCTCAATTTACAGGCAATGCTTTGGACAAACAAATGCAAGTTGATGCTGTATACAATGATTTCTCGAAGGCCTTTGATAAGGTTGACCATTCCATATTTCTACATAAGCTGGATAGACTGGGTTTCAGCAATAACCTAATTACTTTATTCGAGTCCTATTTGTGTAACCGCTTACAGTACGTCGAAATTCATGGACATAAATCCTCAACGTTTAGTGCCACAAGTGGTGCACAACAGGTGGCAACCTTGCACCTTTAATTTTTTCACTCTTCATTAAAGACATTGGTGATAACATAACTAGTAATTTTCTTTTGTTTGCTGACGACCTAAAGCTTTTCCGCACCATAAGAAACTCTAGTGATTGCCTTTCATTGCAACATGATATGGAGTCGTTACAGCAATGGTGTGAGTTGAATAGGCTGCCATTGAATGCCGGTAAGTGCTTCTTTTTGACTTACTCGAATAAATCTAGCACCATTGACTTCCAGTATAAATTAGACGATGAAGATATTACACGTTGTAACACCTTCAAGGACCTTGGAATTATTTTCATTTGCCCATCATATTAATTGGATCTGCACTACTGCGATGAGGACGTTGGGTTTCATAATACGTAATTTGAGTGGGTTTCATAATAGTAAAACATTAAAAACTTTACATTCCAGCTATGTGCTTTCACGGCTTGAATATGGTGCAATTGTTTGGAATCCAATACACGCTAAATATATTAAACAGGTAGAGAATGTTCAAAGAACGTTTTCCAAATTTTTTATATTAAAATATGATGGTGTGTACCCTGATAGGGGTGTCGATAAGGTCATTATAACTGAACGTTTTCAGCTACCTTTATTGACGATTCGAAGAAATTACCATCTGGTCTGTTTTCTTATAAAATTATGTAAATCTCTTATTCACTCTCCTGACTTATTATTTCAATTAAACTTTCACGTTCCTAATAGATTGGTCAGAACCTCTCCTGTTTTTTATTTACCTATTGCATCAACTAATTTTCTCATCAAAACACCATTATTTCAGGCTATGAGCGTTTTCAACAGTACTTGTAATGACACTGACGTGAACAACCTGTCATTTGCGCAATTTACCAAATGCTTAAAAAATAAATTGTTGCATGTATAGGTATTTATTCCAAGTGTATCATTTTAATTATAATTTTCCAGTTTTATTTAATTACTATGTGATTTTTATGTTATCTGTCTCTTTGTTCTATACTAGTACTTTACTTTTCTATCTTTATCTCCTTTGTATTATGTTATTTATGCTTAATTGTCTTGTAAATGGTATATCTGTTAGACAATAAAGATTATTATTATTATTATTATTATTATTAAATTGTCTGGAAAATTATGTTTTTTTCACGTTACTTCAGGACTACTCCTACTATTGAAATCCTGAGAAAGTAATATTTTTTTCTGCAAAGAAAATAGCGTTATTTATATTTCAAAATTTTTTAATCATTCTAATTAGCTAAAACAAAGTTTTATCGACATAAAAATCGATTAATTATTACGTTCGGTATCACATTTTACTAATTAGTCGTTATTTCACTTTTATTCTTTTAGCTAAAATTCAAATAAAACGCGAAACAGTATATTACACAGTAATGGCGAAATTAATCATTAGCAGAACAAACTTAGCCGCAAACCAGGCTCATTAAAATGAAGGCAACTGAGTTCAAGTTACTAATAGTCATTAGTCCGAACAACATGAGCGTAGTAGATAAAGCCATAAAAGTTAAAAAGAGTAAATAATAATTAATGGTAAAATAAAACTAAAAAACCGAAAAACTTTTCTGTTTATGATACAGATTGGCGGCCTTAACTCCGCGGCATAGTACCTGCGTATACTGTAGAAGGTCTCGGGATCAAATCCCGACAGGTCAGTATACTTATCTAATAATTTATTTAAGTATATTTGGCTTGGCCACATACATAAGTAGTAGTTGTTGCAGCAATGCAATAACGTCCGTGGCAGTTCTATCGCGTTGTTTAAAAAGTGCCATGAAATGCAAAAATGTATGTTTCGGCACTCCTCGCCGATATCCTTAGGATATGAAAAAAAAAAAGAGTAAATCCCTATTGAGGCGAAGAGGAGAACGATAGAAAAACAGATTACAGCACTCAGCATAAAAGTCTCTAAGTCGTTATACGGGAGGGAGGGCGAGTAACGCCTACGCTGAAATAAAGTTGGTTTAGAATCGTGAAAGGCTGTACTTTAAAAAAATCACTCTTTTTTGGAAACTAACAAGTGTTTTATTTATATACACAGTCTCATAGATTTCTTCTATATAGAACTATAACAAATAAATTTTTAACAATCAGTAATACAAGAAAAACATTATACATTACATATTATATCAATATTATAATTTTTTTTGGGAAAATCACATCAAAAGTCTTTATACGAGGCTGGTTTGAAAAGTCCGTGCAAAAATAAAAACTACTTATGTGTTTGGGGTAAACCTTTTTTATTTTTCGACATAGTCTCCTTTTAGGCTTATACACTTCGTCCAACGATGTTCTAGTTTGTTGATCCCTTCCGAATAATAGGATTTGTCCAAGTCTGCAAAATATCCATTAGTGTCTGCAATCACCTCCTCGTTTGAATAAAATCTTTGTCCCGCCAGCCATTTCTTCAAATTGGGGAACAAATAGTAGTCCGAGGGAGCCAAGTCTGGAGAATAGGGGGGTTGTGAAACGAGTTGGAATCCTATTTCCATTAATTTTGCGACCACAACTGCTGATGTGTGTGCTGGTGCGTTGTCGTGATGGAAAAGGACTTTCTTGTGGCCAATCGCGGGCGTTTTTCTTGCAGCTCGGTTTTCAAACGGTCCAATAACGATGAATAATATTCACCTGTAATAGTTTTACCCTTTTCCAGATAGTCGATGAGGATTATCCCTTGCGAATCCCAAAAGACAGTCGCCATAACCTTTCCGGCCGAAGCAACGGTCTTCGCCTTTTTTGGTGCAGATTCCTCCTTGGTAACCCATTGTTTAGATTGTCGTTTGATCTCAGGAGTATAGTAATGTATCCATGTTTCATCCACAGTGACGAAACGACGCTTAAAGTCCTCCGGATTCTTCTGGAACAGCTGCAAACCATCCTTGCAACACTTCACACGATTTCGTTTTTGGTGAAGCGTGAGCAATCGCGGCACCCATCTTGCGGATAGCTTTCTCATGTCCAAATGTTTATGCAAAATATTATGTACCCGTTCAGTCGAGATGCCCACAGCACTAGCAATCTCACGCACCTTAACTCTTCTGTCATCCATCACCATATCATGGATTTGATCAATGATTTCTAGAGTCGTAACCTCCACAGGCCGTCCAGAACGTTCAGCGTCACTTGTGCCCATATGGCCAGTCCGAAAATTTTGAAACCACTTATAAACTGTTCTAATCGAAGGTGCAGAGGCACCATAATGTTTATCAAGCTTCTCTTTAGTCTCCTGAGGCGTTTTGCCTTTCATAAAGTAATGTTTAATCACCACACGAAATTCTTTTTCGTCCATTTCTTGAAAATCACTCGACTTCCTTGATTCACACGAATGCCAAACACAAAGAAATAGACCAATATGGCTGAAACTTGGTGTGCGTTCATTCAAGAGATGCTACTAACTAAATATGACCTCGATACGCGCCGGTGGTGCCATCTTTCGGACTTTGCACGGACTTTTCAAACCAGCCTCGTACGTTATGAACTCAAATAATGACCAGTAGTATCGCCTTTTAGGTCTTATGATATTTCATAAACAGTTATCACAATTATATAGAGTAAGAATGCTCTATGTTGGCACAATACTTGTGTGACCTTTATATTTATATAAGTCAAAGTGGCTCCCGATGTTTCTAGAAGTTATCTTCGATTTAAAAGTTTACTTTTTTAAAACCCGTATTCACTTGTTTTTCGTCTTTAATACTTGAGTATAATGTCGTTCTTCGTTTGGACTCTATTTGGCAAAAAGCCAAAAACGCGCCTCTAGTACAACCTTCTCTTTAACCGTTATTCCCGCTAATTTTTCTTTTGTATTTTCCTTCCTATTCTATTCCTATATTTAATGGTACAGCGTTTCAGGCAGATTTCGATTGTAATTTCTGTGCTAAAGTCGGTCGTAGCTAACAAAATAGTTGGCCTTCTGATGGAGATCTGCTAATGTGGTTACAGGCCCTGGCATGTGAACTCAGCGTATTTTTATACTACCAAGTATCCGATTTTCTAATTTGGCTACCGGTTACTGACAAGTCGACGGGTTTCTTTCTAACACCTTCACTATCAACGCCGGTGTACCCCAAGGCTCCATACTGTCTCCTACTCTCTTTCTCATTTATATTAACGATCTGGTGAAAAAGACCGAGAATCCAATCTACAGCTTTGCAGATGACAGTACACTTATCTCTTCATTCACTTTGAACGCTCGGACATCGGCTACTCAGACGAATATCCGCAGACAGCAGGAAGTCATTCAACCTAACAAAGACCTGGAAGAAATTCTATCTTGGGGTGACAAGTGGAATTTAACGCTACAAAAACCCAGGCGGCAGTTTTTTCTAAAAAAGTTAACGTTTCTGAACCCGACATAGTTATGTCGGGGCACTCCATTCCTCTAACATCGTCACTCAATTTGTTGGGGGTTAATTTGGGAGCAAATATGTCCTGGCATGAACATGTTGCAGGCATAGCAAGGAGAGCTTCTCAAAAGTTGGGAATATTATTTCGAACCAGAAAGCTTTACACTCCACAACAACTGTTAATTCTTTATAAAGCTCAAATTCGACCAACTATGGAATACTGCTCCCATGTTTGGAGCTCCGCTTCCAAACATACACTGCATTTGTTGGATTCTATTCAGAGAAGAGCTGTTCATCTGATTGGAGAGCCGGAACTGACCGATTTCCTTGATTCGCTGGAATATCGAAGAACGGTTGGCGACTTGAGCATATTCTACAAGAATTTCATGGAAAGCGGTCGAAGGATGTGGCCCGCTTAATTCCTCCCAGAGCGGTGCATGTTAGAAGTACACGTCGCGCTAATACTTCACATCCGTATGAGGTTCAACTTGTTACTGCTCATACAACGCTTTTCAAGCAGTCTTTTATATGGAGAACATCATCCCTTTGGAATAATTTGCCCAGGACTGTGTTTCCCACCGAATACAATTTGCAGTAATTCAAGAGCAACATGAATCGCTTTCTCCGCACACGTGTCGCTCCTGTAGCGCTTTAGGGACTTTCCTGTAGCACGTGTGCTAGACCCATAAAAAAAAATAAGCCAAAAAGCTAGAAATTTAGAACAAACTTAACCTTTTCTTTTGAAAGTATTCCCGCTAATTTTGTTTCATGTATAACACTAACAACTATTACTGTAAATACAGATTCCTAGAACGAATGGAGCTTATAAGAAGTTTTCTATGCTTGGAATGTAGTGATGTGTATGATGTAGACGAATCAACAGATCAAAGTAATGATTGATTACATGTGCCAACATTTTTCAAACCTTTCGAAGGTTTTTGGGGCACTGAATCCAAATCCGACCTCAGAAATTGCTCCATCACATCAGGTTTTCGAGATATTCTGACCTAAAAATGCTCTTAGAGATTAAAATTCATTTATCCCTGAACATGCCTCGTAAGATCGTAGGCAAAACGTTGAAAAGTCACCCAATTTGACACGCTATAATCTCAATAACCTGGATTTCTTAACGGAAACTTTGTTAGAGAAAACTTTTGTTTTCTACTTACTTACACTCTAACGAAAACCTCAATAAAAAATTTAATTTATGACTTTGGTGATTAAACCACGTCTGAAACGTGAGATTTTGACGTTTTGACTATGATTGTAGTATGTATATTCCGGTTTTTTTAGCTAGCTACTGTGTAGTTATGGAAAAATACAGACAATGCAAAAACCAACGAGATCAGATTGGTTATGCCCATCTTCAAAGAGAAATCCGTAGAGAAATAAGGATTGTTAAAGAGCAGTGGCTGGAACAAAGATGTATCGAGGTCGAAAACTTGCAGCATCTTGGTGACACCTTCCACCTTCACAAGAAACTAAAAAAATAGCTGGAACCTGTGAGAAGAATCCCTCCTCTGATATCCGAAATGATGCGAATGAACCTATCTTGAACCCAGAAGAACAGCTTAATACATGGAAAAGTTAGACCTCAAATTTATTTAAGGATAACACAGGGCAACAAAAAAATATTTTTGTTTTGGTGCCTGGGATTTTAGAGCTGATTTTAACTATATTTGGGACGCTAAATCTATACATGCAATCCATTTTTCTCTATCAGCTCTACTTTTTTTAGATACATCAACTTATCTACCAATGTGGTTTTTATTCAGTATATTCATTTATGAGAGTTCTAAAATTATTATATATTCATTAATGTAGGTACAATGGTTTTATTGTCAGTCTGTAATTGAGTAAATTCCAGGTAAATCTATAAATAGTGGAACCATTGCCTATCAGGTACCTGAACTGACCCTTTTAATCACCTAACTCGGGTAAGTCTCGTCAGTTTGTGCGTTCTTACTAATGAGAGTAGATGGAATTCGGCGTGTTATTTTATGTTAAGAAAAGAGTGTTTTTGTGTTATTGAACAGAATTAAAATGAGTTCAGGTTCCAGTTCAAGAAGAAGTTGTGTAAATCAACCTGATGTGTTTTGCTATATATGCGGAGAATACATGTTTCAACAAAACAGACAAACTATTACTGACTTTGTAAAGCGAGCGTATCTTGGATACTTTGGAGTTAAGCTTGGTGATCAGGACAAAACGTGGGCCCCGCATCTCGTATGTAAAACTTGTACAGAGCATTTACGGCAGTGGACTACCGGGAAAAGAAAATGTCTAAAATTCGGCGTACCAATGGTTTGGAGAGAACCAAAAAACCACTTCAACGATTGTTATTTCTGTTTAGTAAATACTAATGGAATCAATCGAAACAACCGCAGTAAGTGGACTTATCCCAATTTAGACTCGGCAATACGCCCTATCCCGCACTCAGATGAAATACCGATTCCAACATTTCATCAGCTACCACATATCTCTGATGACGAATATTTTTCCCTCTGATCGCTCTTCTGATGCTAATAAAAGTTCTGATGCTAATGAAATTAACAGTGACTATGAGGGGACGTCATCAGTTCCTCAACGCTTCAATCAAAATGAATTAAATGATCTCACCAGGGATCTCAATTTATCGAAAAAAACTTCTGAAGTACTGGCTTCTAGGTTGAACGACAAAAATTTACTGGAACAAGGAACCAAAATTACCTTTTACCGTACAAGAGAAAAAGATCTGCTACCATTCTTTTCTCAAGAAGACAATCTTGTATTTTGTCACGAAATTAGGGGACTCATGAAAGAAATGGGACTTTCTGAATATATTCCAGATGATTGGCGCCTATTTATTGACAGTTCAAAGCGAAGTTTAAAATGTGTCCTTCTACATAATGGGAATAAATATGGTTCAATACCACTAGCTCACTCAACGAAACTGAAAGAAGAATATAATACCATAGCTTTGGTCTTGCAGAAGATAAAGTATTATGAACATCAATGGATGATTTGTGTAGACTTAAAAATGGTAAACTTTCTTCTTGGGCAGCAAAGTGGTTACACGAAATATCCGTGTTTCTTGTGCCTCTGGGATAGTAGGGACAAAACACACCACCTGGTTAGAAAAGATTGGCCTCAGAGAGAAAACATGGACGTTGGGGAAAAGAATGTCATTAACGACGCTTTGGTTGAAAGAGAAAAAATCATACTTCCTCCGTTACATATAAAGTTGGGCTTAATGAAGCAATTTGTAAAGGCTCTTGATAAAAATGGGTCTTGTTTTGCATATATAGGGGTAAAAATGCATCAGTTGAGCACAGAAAAACTCAAAGCAGGGATATTTGACGGCCCACAAATAAGACAATTAATTAAGGATCCTGCCTTCATAAATTCAATGAATCAAGTTGAACGAGAAGCTTGGACATCATTTGTTGCAGTTGTAGAAAATTTTCTAGGCAAACATAAAGCTCAAAACTATGTTGAAATGGTTAACAAGATGCTTAATAGTTTCAAATTCTTAGGGTGTAATATGAGTATTAAAATACACTATTTACACAGCCACTTAGACCGTTTTCCAGAAAATTTAGGAGACATGAGTGAGGAACAAGGTGAAAGATTTCACCAAGATATTAAAGTTATGGAGAACCGCTACCATGGCAGATTACTGCTGGAGTTTAAAAAGGGACTGTTTAAAAAAACATTCAAGAATGTCGCGGAAAAGAAGCTTTCCAAGTGTTGAGTGACTATTTCATTTCTTCAATGTTTTTTTTTTGGTTTTGTGAGTACGACATAATATTGTATTTTGTATAACTAAAATAAAAATTTCGTATCTACTTTTGGTTACTACACTTACGGATTTGAGTTACAATAATGTAACTTATATTTCTCTAAAATTGTATATCTTAAAAATTTGAGCTCCTAGGTACAAATGAATACGTTATTTGAATTCAGGACATCAAATTGATATAGAATCAGCTCAAAAAACCTCGACACCAAAACAGCTGTTACCCTGTGTAATAGATCATGTTCACTAGATCTCTTAACGGACAATTCATCCGGCCCTGAAGTATTGAAGATTGAGGTGGTTCATGTTATTTCACTAATAAAAAATAATAGAGCCCCTGGCCCAGATAACATGTTCTCAGAGACATTCTGTAAACTTAATAATGATAATTTAACAAAGCTCGTAACATTCTTTAACAACATTTATGATACTGGGAAAATACTGAACAATTGGCTACGTTCTACATTTATTATCCTGCCAAAAATAGCCAGCTCTAAACAATGTAAGGACTATCGCTTAATTAGTCTCATGAGCCATTTTCTCAAACTCTTCTTGCGCATCATTCATACGAGACTATACAAGAAATGTGAAAAAGTTAGTGAAGGTAGTGAGTTCGGATTTAAAGGGCGTTTTGAGACGACAGAAGCCATCGCAAGTCTCCAAATGCTGGTTCAGAATTGTCTGGATCAAAGACAGGATGTATTCATGTGCTTCATAGACTATGAGAAGACATTCGGCAACGTTAAACATGACCTTCTCCATCTACATGAACTACGGCTAGATTCTAAAGATATAAAAATCATTGCCAACTTATACTGAAATCAATCAGCCGACATAAGACTGCAAAATGGTAATACAACGGAAGATTTTGAAATAAGAAAGGAATTTAGACAGGGTTGTGTTTTGTCACCCATGCTGTTTAATTTATATGTCGAAAGAGTCTTCGTGGAGGCAGTGTCGGAGAGTGATCTGGGTATCAAAGTAAACGGTGTTCCGATAAACAACATCAGATATGCAGATGACACTGCCATTCTGGCAGATAGCGCAGATGCTCTTTAAGCATTATTGAAGGCTATACACAAAGCAGGAGAAAACATTAGATTAAGCATCAACATAAACAAAATTCATGATCATCAGTAGAAATCCAATTCAGGACGTCCGAATTCATATAAATGGCGAGAATATAGAACGGGTAAACAAGTTCAAATACCTGGGATGCCTTATGAATGACAAATGGGATCAGGACATGGAAATTAAAGTCAGAGTTGAGTAGGCAGAAGTGACTTTCATCAAGTTACCAAAAACCTTAACCTACAACTCAGATACCGGATGGTTAAGTGATATGTTTGATCCGTTTTGTTATACGGTGTTGAAACATAGACATTGAAAGTGACATCTATTAACAAACTGGAGGCATTTGAAATGTGGATACTTAGAAGAATTGATTGGGTTGATAGAGTGAGGAATGAGGAGGTGATCGAGAGAGCCAACCTGGAAGATCGCGAATTATTCGAAAACATAAAAAGGAGAAAGATTTCATACTTGGATCATATTATTCGTGGGGAACGTTATAGCTTTCAACTCCTGATACTGCAGGGTAAAATTCAAGGCAAAAGGGGAATGGGACGAAAAAGACTATTATGGCTGGGCAATATTCATCACTGGACAGGAATAAGTGATTTTCGGTCTCTCCAAAATGCGGCTTTAAACAGACTCATCTGATGAGAGAAGTTTGGTACAGACGCCTACGCAGGAATCTGCACACGACACCTTAAGAAGAAGACCGTGTAGAAAAATCCGGAAAATGCAACGTGTAATTGTAGGCAAACGTCGGAAAACCACTCCTGTTATAAACTGCCCAATCTCAAGAACCATAAGTGCTCACTTGTTATCACCAGTTTGACGGAACTCTTGTGTTGATAATGACGTGGTTGGAAAAAAATTTGAACATTGTTGTTGAATAATGAAAAACTCTGTATACATGTTACCTGTGTAAAATTAAAGTTTATTTAAATCGAAAAAACGGGCCATCATGTACATGTTGAAATTATTTCCTCAATTACTTCTGTGGCCGTAAAGACCTTCTTGTTTTTAGTATTATTCGAACATATTATCGTTGCAGGATGCTAAAACTAATTCTACCTACCTAACAACCACCTACGCATCGAATCTACAACAGTGACTATTCAATTTCGACACAATAGAAACATTTCAATAGTCCGTATAATTACGATGCTGCAGTTCCTCTGGGTATTTACCCTATGGTCTAGAATAAACACTTCACACTGTATAATTGACTTGAAATTAGCGGTTGGAATGATAATCTGTGGGCTTATGTCAGGTTTAAATGTTCTTGTAATATACCTTCCTACACAATTCAATTTTTGGTTGTCTAAAGTGTTGATTAATGGATCGATGTTTATAAAAAAGTTTACGTTACACAACCCGAGATACTTTTTTCCACTAGTATCACTATTCAAAACGCGTAGCAGCTAATACATTGTGGCATGTTCTTGAAAATAAAGCACACAAACTTTCTCAATTTCTTAGAATACGAGGGCTACCTTTTAAGTTTTTATAAAAACAATAGAAGAAAAAAAATTTTTTGGTATATATCGTTTTATCGTTATCGTTAAATATTCACCTTTAAAATTTATCCACTCTGAAGTTGGTACCTCAAAAACATGGTCGTGGAAAGAGCTTCTTGAGATAATGAAAATCGCTGTCTACGCAGTTTTTTTTTTTTGATTTTGGGAACAAGAAGTCGTTAGGCGATAAATCAGATGAATACACATTAATTCGATGTTTTTCTTCGTTAAATAATCAATTGTTTTCGGTTGTTTTTCCTGATTTCATCGATGACTTCTGGCAAACAAATGGTTGTACACGATTCACCGTTAACTGTTCCCCGATCTTCTAAAGCAATGGTTGCAACATATTCCAGTATAACCAAAAAAACAAATGATCATTTTCTTGGAAGTGCTTTGCGAATTTTTGTTGAATTCGATTCATCTTAGAACACCCAAAGAGTTGACTGTTGCTTAGTTTCCGGCCCGTATAAATATATCCAAGTTTCGTTTCCTGTTACGATGTTGTATACTGATTTTGCATGTCCTCGGACGAATTTTTTGAGCATTTCCTTACACCAAGTGACACGAGCCTGCTTTTGAGTTTCAGTCAAATTATGCGGAATCCATCGGAAATAGATCTTTATCACAGCTAAATGTTCTTGCAAAATCGAATGTACTGCAGACTTCGATATGCTTAAGGATGCCTTTATCTCACGGTAAGTCACATGGCGATCCTCCTCAATCATGTTGCGCACAGCATCGATGTCTTTTGGAACAACAACCGATTTTGGCCAACCTTTTATAAACAATCTTTTGTGATAGTGGTTCATTACCAAAAGGTGACGAAGCGATTCGAGGCAGTATTGTTTAGTTAGGCCCTTATTAAAATCGTAAAAAATCAACCAACGAAATCCTCTACGCGAAATTTGCACAAAACTGTTTTTTTTTAAACGCTCGTGTAAACAAACTACTCGGCCAATTTCTAAGCTGCCACTGTTTTAACCAATGGTCTCGTTCGTCAAAATACGAAATCGGTAAAGTTGCCCACTAATATCGGTATATTTGTATCCAAAATCGGTATATGAATACAATATTCAATCACATTTATTTATTTTAAACTTCTTTATCTTTATAAAATAATAGGAACTTACAGAATATACTAAGTATACAATTAAAACTAATAAGAGTAATTATTTTTTTTACAGTATTTTATATATGAGTGAATAAACAGTAGTGAATACTAGTAAAACATAATGAAATCGAAATACAAAAACATAACGGACTAAGTAATTGTAATTCGTGTAATTAATGTTTACGATTTTTAGGATCATACCAATATTCTTTGGCCATAGCCGCAGTCATCTTTGAACTAATTTGGAAGTCATAACAATTAGCGTCATTAAACAGTCGTTTTGTATGTAATAGACCCGTGATTGACTCAGTAGACAGCTTATTTCGCTGTTTTGCTTTCATAAAATTAATATGCGAGAATATGCGCTCAACATTAGCGAATGAGTGGGACAGTGATAAAATAGTAAAAATGAAAGTAGACAGCAAAGGAAACATTTGAGTGTCATCGTCATACTTTAGTAAACTGACATTATCCCAATATAGTTCTATGTCGTCAGGAAATGTTTCGATTTGTTCACAATTTCTTAAAAAACGCTGTATCTGTATCACTCTGTTGGAAATCGTTGCTCTGAACAATATTGGGAAGGAGTCTATTAACAGGAATTATCGAGGCAGTTTTGCCACTTTTAACATTCGTTGGTTCAATTATGTCTGAACCTTTTATTGGATTATTTTGCAATGGAAACCGCGCAGTTATTTGCTTGCAAGCTTCGATATAAAGATCTAGGGATCTGCGTTTTTAAACAAATTTACTTGATCTGGGCTTAAATCTGAATTACTAAATAGTGTATTAGACGCCTCAGCACCATGGTATATGGCATCGATATCCATAAAATGTCTAGGATTTTTAAAATCAATATTTTCGATTGGAGTACTTGTTAAATATTATCTTTGTGTGTGTATGTATGACTTATTTTTTCAAATAAAATATGAATTTTCGGGTGTTCTGCCTGCATTTCTTTGTTTAAATCGTTAAATAATGGTAACACAAAATCTAAAAATTCCAAAAATAGCAATATAGTGTAATATATTTTCTGCAGCTAAAAGATTATCATTATTAAATACTTGGTCTATAAAAAATAGTTTTAGGGCAGAAAATTGTTCCAATACTTTTTTTACTGCTGCATGTACTGATGACCAGCGTGTCTGAGAAGGGTGAAGTATTTTATGTACTTTCAGGTCACAAAGAATTTGCATTCTGCAATAACTACTTATCACACAATCGAGAGTTCCCCGTAAAAACATAAACGAAAAGGGTTGCCAACTTGGAAATGTAACATCGGTAAAAAAAATCGGGAGAATTTCCTTCTATTCTCAGAATCGTTAAATTTCGGTATTTCAGTAGAACAAACCCCGTATCGATCGCTGGTTTTAACAATAACAAATGTCAAATTTTATAATAATGGTAATGTAATATCCGAATGGCGCCATCTAGTGGTCATTTGTAAAAACTTAAAAGGCTGTCCTCGTATTATTTCGTATAAGGAAACTGTATATACCACAAAGCTCAAATTATAATAATAATTATACATTTATTGCCAAACCAAAAAAATATACAATAAATTGGAAAAATGGCCCTAAAATAAAAAAAATCAACCTTCTGGTTACTCAGATACTGTTTAGGTCTTAAACATAAAAAAAAAGTTCAATGACAGGGCAAAAGCATAGAAAAAAAAGATAATATTAGTTTTATTAGTTTAAGTTTTTTTTTTCTACTGGCATGTGAACGATGTAAGTGACTGATACATAGTGAAACTATTGAGGCATTGAGCACATTGGCTATATTGCAGGAGAAACATTTATTTTTGATGCCGAGGTACTGTAGTAAATCCCTTCGATGCAACTTCATATTGTTAACATCCCTCCAGCTGTAAAAAAAAGTGCATGAGATATAAGTTTTGAGATAGTAAAATAAAAATTCTTCTTCTTCTTCGAGTGCCTATCCGTAGCTGATGTTGGCAATAATCATCGCTATCTTCACTCTGGTCACTGCTTCTGCCGACACCTCTTTTTCCAACGACTTTCCCCTATAATACCAACTGAAGTAGCCCATATCTTTATTGGTTACGCATAATATGCCCGAGATATTCTAATTTACATATTTTGATGTTTGTCACGAATTCTGTTTCTTTTTCATCCTTTGTAATACTTGGTCATTTGTGACATGATCTACCCAAGATTTTTGCAATATTCCTCTATGCGTCCATATCTCAAAAGCATTAATCCTTCTGCTTGCTGCTTCAGTTATTGTCCAAATTTCTACCCCATATAGAACTACTGTTAACACGTAACCACGAAGGAGTCCGATTTTTGTCTCCAATTTGAGATGGTGGCTTTTAAAAGGAGGGCATACTTTGTTAAAAACTGTATGTGTTTTTTCTATACAGGCTTTGATTTCCATTGAGTGGTCCTACTAAACATTAACAACTATACCCAAATATTTGTGCTTTTATGTTCTATTTTTGTAAATCCCAAGAATAGTTGGCCGGGGTTAACATTGTTCTTGCTAATTACCATATATTTAGTTTCCTTTTGATTCAGCCGAAGTCCGTATTCTTGTCTGCTGGTTGCCACATTATTTGAGAGTTGTAGACCTTCCAATGAGTTTGCGAAAGTGATAGTGTCGTCTGCATTCTTAATGTTGAAATATATACAATATAATAAAAATTAGCCATATGGAATTTTGACCGATTAAACATATTTAGTTACCAGACACGAGAAGGTACGATGATATGTTTACTTCTTAGCTCTAGCTTATGGCTGTATATGACTCTTAATCTTAATGCAGTCCTCAGTATAGCCATTCCCTAAAACGTAATTTCGAATGAAGAAACAACGCAAACTTTTGCCACCACTGAAATTTTTAATGATAATGTTGTTTAATTCAATTTTGACATAATTTTTCACTTGAATAATTTATGAGTTATTATCAGAAATTATTACTAAATATTTGTTATTTAATTTCATTTGTCATTGGCTGCTAATTAGATTATGTTTGGAGCTCTGCTCCCAAAAATACCTTTTAATGGTTAAATTCTATTCAGAAGAAAACTTTTGTCTAACTGGAGACTCAAAACTCACTAGAAATTTTGACTCTGGAACATTCAAGAATTGATTGAGTCAGTGAACTGATAGCCCACACTTCCTCACAGAATGGTGAATTTTAGAAATATGCTTCGTATTAATATAGTTCGTTCATAAATAGTTCTTTGGACATTCTTAGTACCACGCTCTCTAAGAACTCTCTTATATGAAAAACCGCAACCGTTTGAATGAAATATCCAAGTGTTTTTTAACGAGTATAATATGTGATAATTCAACGTGAATTGCTACTTCCGCGCACACATCACTCCTAAAACAACACATATGTACAGTATTTGCATATTTGCATTTGGATGGATTTGAAATTGAATCTAAAAATTGACATCGTTTGCAAGCGATTTCGCTATAGAAATTACTTGTATAGCTGGATCGGTTGAAGATATGACAGTACTATTTTTATGGCCAGAACTGCAAAGACTAATTGCTAGATTAAAGTAAAAACGATATATAACTGAAATAAATGAAGCAAAATACAAGAATTCCTAATATGCTAACACTAAAGTAATAATATAAGATAAAATGAAAGAAAAATATTCTATCAATATAGGACGTAAAATGATTAGCATCTGAGCTACACCTGTTTTAATATTTACTCATTTTTTCTGACTTATTTTAGACATTTTTAGTGTTCCGGACGGAACACTTATGGGAGCATTTCGGTGTTCATCTGTCTGTCACACCCGATTTTCTCCGAACCTATTTGATATAGAAGTTGAAATTTGGTACAAATATAGGAATTGATCGCCCAATCAGAACCGTGTGGTTTTGAAAGTTAAATTTTGACTAAGGAGTTAGCCTGTGCGGGAAGTGAAATTTTTCTTATAAGGTCACCGAGTGGGGTGTCAAATGAAAGATTATGAAAATACGAGTTCAAAAATATATATGATGTAATACTCGCGCAATCTTTTTTTCAAATTACTTTTGTATCGAAATTTTGAAAAAACTCTGGAATAGTCTCCGTAAAATGTAGATTGAGCGAAAATTATCACGAGTGCATTCCGTTTGATAATTTACCTGATACAAAAAAAAAACTATGTGTCTTGACAATATGGTGGAGGTTTTTTCGTGGAAAGTTATTAATACGTATTCGGTGCAATCAATAATATACTCATATTCTTTACAGTACATGCCCTTATTACCACGAACTCCATTACTCCTCTTGTTACTGACTGTTTTCTAAATAAACAGAAGTCTTTTTATATTTTCTTACTTTGATATATTGCATTTTCTTCGTAACTTCCACTGTACTGTAAAAATCCTTGTATCAAGTGAAATCTTGTTTACCCTGTATCTCGAAAACTAAACATTTTTAAACCTAAATGCTCTAAAAATTTTCATTCAACTCAATTTTTTTGGGTTGTACATCCCTTTTTAGAAATACGAGGGTCATTCAGCAAGTAAAGACCAAAAGTGTATATCTTTGTAACCGAGCGGGATAGTGTTTTCTCTACCTCTTTTTCTAACAGTAAAATAGTTTTATTTAATGCCAAGATCTTCAGTTCATGTCTAACCATCGCTGAGTTGTAAGAGTTTAAAATAGAAAAAAATGGTTTCTCCCACCGAAAGTCAACGAATTTATTTGACTAGATTGAAGAATAACGATGCAATGGTTTTAACTTCATTTTCTTGATGTCTTTAAGACTATATTATTTAACATAGTACTAGAAAATTTAGCATACAAAAAAATATATGTCCGTTGGGTACCCAGAAAGTTGACTGATTTTCACAAAAAAATCGCATGGCTATCGCGCTGAAGTTTTTGACTTTGTATTATTAATGTGAAGGCAAGCTCTTGGACAGAATCGTTACCGGAGACCTTTGCAATGAAAACATAAAAATTTTTCTCGTAGAGAAATGGTAGGAGACTTTTACTCCACCAGTATAGAAAAGCTGATTTCCGTGATGGATAACTATTTAAACTTATCAAAATGTCGAAAAAATCAAAATAATATAAGTAATGAAGAATAAAAATTTGATATTCAAATTTTTACTCAAGTTATTAAAATTTGGTCTTTACTTTTTGAATGACCCTCCTATTTTAATTTTGATATAAAAATTTACTTCCGCATCAGGCGGCACTCAATCGGTTTAAAATTTTACAAAAGAACACATCTCTACACAGTGTTTTTTAAATTGAAGCATTTTTAAAATAAAATACAACGCACATTAAAACAAGTCACTTCACTAAATATAACTCGTTTAAAAGTTGAATAGTAAAAAATTTCTATTAATTATTTAAAATTTTAATTTCGGTCCTGTGCAACAACTAGAAATCTCCGCTGAGGTCCTAGTTAACAATCCTACGATACTCTCAGGACTGTGAGAAATATTATTATTGTAAGAAATTATTACATTAATTAAAGTTATTGTATTGAAATTGCAAATCTTGCAACTATTTTCGCAATAAAACATATCGCTTACTACAGATTTTTGTTTCGGAGATAAAAGAAATTACATTTTATTTGTACTTTATTATACTATTACTAAAAAAAACCGGTCAAGTGCAAGTTGAACTTGCACAATTAGTGTTCCGTACGTTGATTGTTTTTAAAATAAAAAATTTTGTTAGGGTGGTATAAAATGATCAGTGACTTCACAAAAACAGACCCCAAATGAGTTTTCAACAAAGTTTGTTTCCAATCTTTACTGAAAACTGGTGACCTCGAAATTTTGTTTTTTTTTCTATACCAGATAAATTATTAAAGGTAATGATAATTTTCGTTCAATCTATACCCCGTGGAGAATATTTCAGGATTTTTTCAAAATTTTTTGGTCAGTACTTTTCGAGATAAGATAGAGGACAGCGATTTTTCACGATTTTTTAAAAGTAATACGAAGAAAAGTGTGCGCAAGTATTACATTATATATATATTTTTTACTCGTGTTTTCACAAGCTTTCATTTGACACCACACTCGATGATCTAGTAAAAAAATTTTTTTTTCACTTCCGATTTCACCCCTCAAAACAAATTCCTTAAGTGAAAATTTATGTTACGGTGATATAAAATGATCAGTGACTTCACAAAATACACCCCAAATAAGTTTCAACAAAGTTTATTTCCAATCTTTACTGAAAATTGATGACCTTGAAATTTCTGTTTTTTTTATATATCAGATAAATTATTACAGGTAATGCACTCGTGATAATTTCGTTCAATCTACACCCCGTGGAGAATATTCCAGAATTTTTTCAAAATTTTTTGATAAGTACTTTCCGAGATAAGGCGGGTGGGCAGCGATTTTTCGCGATTTTTTAAAAATAATACAAAGAAAAGTGCGCGCAAGTATTACATTATATATATATTTTTTTACTCGTGTTTTCACAAGCTTTCATTTGACACCACACTCGATTACCTAGTAAAAAAATTTTTTTTTCACTTCCGATTTCACCCCCCAAAACTAACCCCTTAAGTCAAAATTTAACTTTCAAAACTACATGGCTCTGATGAGGCCATCAATTCCTATATTACTACCAAATTTCAACTTTCTATGACAAATAGTTTCGGAGAAAATCGGGTGTGACAGACGGACAGACGGACAGACGGACAGACGGACAGACAGACGGACAGACACCGAAGTGATCTTATAAGTGTTCCGTACGGAACACTAAAAAAGTCCAGATAAATAGACTCATTTTTTAGTGTTCCGTACGGAACACTTATGAGACCACTTCGGTGTCCGTCCGTCCGTCTGTCACACCCGATTTTCTCCGAAACTATTTGACACAGACTATTGAAATTTAGCACAAATATAGGGATTGATGGCCCAATCAAGGCCGTGTATTTGTGAAAGTTAAATTTTGATTTAAGGTGTTAGTTTTGGGTGCTGAAATCGGAAGTGAAAAAAAAATTTGCAGGTCATTGAATGGGATGTCAAAAGCTTTTGATAACATGATACGATGTAATACTTGCGCACATTTATCTTTCTATTATTTTTAAAAAATAGCCCAAATTTCTATCTCCCCTCCCTACCTCGAAAAGTACTGATCGAAAATTTTTTTAAAAAATTCTGGAATATTCTTCATAAAGTGTAGATTGAGCGAAAATTAATCGCGAGTGCATTACGGTACACGGTACAAACTAATAAAATTACAATTGAAGAATGGCAAACATACTTTGAGAAATTATATAAAGAAGAAGAGAATAATGAAGTCATACTTGAAGCAGTGAAAGAACTAAATCTTGAAGTAACTTTAGAACAGACAGAAAGAATTATAAGTAAAGTCTTCAAAAAAAGGAAAACCTCAGGATCAGACGACATTACAAATGAGATGTTAAAATATGGAGGAGAAAACCTACATCAGCAACTAGCACAGCTCTTTACAAGCATAGTAAAAAATGTACAAATACCTACAGATTGGAAAACTGACCTAACAATCCCAATATTCAAAAAATGGCAAAAGACGTCACCCGAAAACTACCTCGGAATAACGCTCCTAAATACTACCTTAAAAATATTAACAAAAACCATACTGGAAGAAATGAGCAAGGAAATTCAAATAAGAGAGGAACAGCAGGGATTCCGCAAAAATCGATCGACTATAGATGACATATTTAGAGTGAGACAGATACTAAAAAAAAGCTAAAGAATTTAACAAACCTGCATGAGTCAAGCCTTCAATAGAGTGCAATTAACAGATATTATAAAATTATTACAGGAAAAGCAGACAAACCAGAAGCTAATAAAAATCATATATGACATTAACACAGAATGTAGAACAAATATAAAAGTGGAACATCTACTGCGCAAGGAAGTAAAAATAAACGCCGAAATAAGACAAGACAATTCACTTAGTCCCTCATCATGGACAAAATAGTGGAGAATGTTCAAAAAACTAGAGGATACAAAAAGGGCAACACACACACAATCTGCTGCGCCGATGATGCAGTCCTCATTTCCGATTCTGAGCACAACCTTTAAAAGATCTTTCATGCCTTCAATTTGGAAACGAAAAAACTCAACCTGATTATCAACACAACCAAGACAAAATATATGGTAGCTTGAAAAGAATTATTAAGATGCAAGCTGGAAATCCAAGGAAGAATTATTGAACAGGTTAATAATTTTAAATACCTAGGAACAACTTAAACAGGGAAGTAAAACAACCGTCTATGAAGGCATCACTAATAGCAGGTTGTTTGACGAATATAGTATAAAAAAAAAAATAAATACCTCACAGTGGAAAGTAAAATAAGAATATACAAGACAACAGTGAGACCGATCCTCACATATGCTGTAGAAATAAGAGCTGACACATGTAAAACAGCACAAATGATGAGGACAACAGAAATGAAGGTGATTAGGGACATACATGAAAAAACTATCCACGACAGAATCCGCAACAAAGATCTACAAGAACTAAGTAAGATCCAAGAAATATCCAAATGGACCAGAACTAGAAGAAAACAATGGAATAAACACAGATCGGAATGGACGACAACAGACTGGTAAAAGGACCAAACTCAATAAACCCTGCGGTAGAAGAACTAGAGGCGGACCTCCGGAAAGGTAGAAGGAATGCTGGACGTCCACATAGGAAGAGGCTTAATGGGAATAAAACAGGCAGTATGCCTAATTATATGACACACCATATAAGAAAGAGGAAGAAGAGGAAGCATTACGTTTGACAATTTATCTGGTATAACAAAAAATATAAAAACTATGTTCCTTGACAATAAGATGGAAGTTTTGTTAATATATTTTTTAGTATACACACGGATGGATACCGAGAGAAAATAATTTTATTTATTTATAATTAAACAAATATTTAGGTCGTAATTATTTGGATTACACTTTTATTACTAGATTCTAGATTGAGCTAGATTGGCTTTAGGTAGCTAAGCTGCTATAACTATTATATATTTACATTTGTGACCAAGAAAAAATTTGAAAATACCCATTGGATCTTATGATATATACATGTCAGGGACCTTATTAACTTAGCCTACGTAAGGAGTTTATTTTATTTGAAAAGCAATTACAGTAGGAAACACTAATGGGGCAAGTCCAACTTACAGTTGACGGTTTTTTTTTAACCTAATAATAATGTAGAATTATATTTTAATTTTTCTAAATGACTTTACGAAAACGTTTGTTACAAATATATGTTTAGGTGTTCAGAGAGTTATTATTCGAGATCTAACAGGTAAAGATGTTTTGCTCGTGTTTGTGTAGTTTTGTCGCGTAAATGAAAATTCTACTAGATTAATTTTAGTTACCGATAAACCAACATTTCCCAGAATAAAACAAAAAATTACAAAAATTAAAATCAATATTTATTAAAACTAATTATTATAATAATTAATTACTAAATATCGCAAGGTACAACACAAAACATAACAAGGATTATATAATAAATAAGATCAAATTACCAGTTCGTTACACCACACTGAACACATATTCCAACAAAGGGTTTTTCGTATCTAAAAGTTATAATGTTGTCACATGATTTGTGACAAATATATCAAAATATATAAAAATGTTTTTTTTATAATGCATTAATTTTATGCATAATTAATGAATAATTAAAATAACTCTTTATTATTAGGAAAACGCCGTCAGAATCAATAATATTTAATTTGTATAACGAAATAATTAATTAAAAGTTTGAAAACCATCATTATTAGGGAGGCGCTTTGTGCATAGAAAAGCGTAACGTGAATCATGGCGAATCACGCAATAATTAAATTAAACAGTACTCAGTGTCGTAACTCGAGATGGGGAAGGAATAAGCGAATCCTAAAAGTCACTAGAATATGGAAACATAAGGTTTTCTTACAAAGTGCCCTATTCTTGTTGTATATGTAAGAAAACTCTATTATTTATTATAGAAAGTTATCAAATTCCCACATTACTATTTCATGTTCGAGCGAGAACATATCTTAAAACTTTTGAGACCAGTATTGGGCCAATTCAATAGCTGGTCAGTGGTTTCCACTTTATAAGTCATCGTAGGTACATCAGATTGGATATAGCATGCATTGGAAAATAAGTTCCATGTTCTTTATCTTCCCAAACTCAGATTGTAAATTGTCACGTGCCGCATATCAAAGGGCTGCCCAAACCATTCTGCATATTCCACAACGGCTCGGCGAATGTTTGGCTAAGTTATTCAGTGATGTTGGCCGCAAACGTCCAGCCCGATTCAGCAGGTCTAGTTCAGAGCCGTATCGACCTTTTAAGTGCACGCAGACCTGTTCCATATTCCTCAGTGGCTTCGCGCCCCACTCACTCACTCTCACAGTGGGCCTTAAAAGTGAGTGACCGATATTTCGGCGTACCTGTGTGTTCCTCGTTACATTCAATTTTTTCCTAGCTTCCCTAGACCGCCGGTGAAATGCACTGACTTGGGTTTTTGTAAGGTTAGACTATAGGAAGCTATTTTAATAGTCAGATAAGCAAGAAAGAGATTCTCCCAGATCGTTGGCATCGCGAAAATGATTTGTATCTATAAGTACTATATTAAATAGCAATAGTGCTAACACACCATCTTGTGGCAGACCATTCTTCTGTATTCAACATCTGCTTTTTCTTCCCTAATGGATAACAGACGCGTCTCTTTTAAAGAGGAGATTCAGTTACTTGGTTGAAATAGTAGTCATTAGTTGCTTTAAACAAGCAAGCTTATACAAGAAAAGTTTGTCGTTCGCAGTATCGTAAGCCGCGGATAAATTAACATAGCGTCTATAATTTATTTTCTTGAAAGCCTTTGTCAATATATTCAGTGAGCTTAAGGACCTGACTCATGCAGCTTTTCCTAGGTGTAAAGCCAGCTTGTTGAGGAATGAGTATTCGCTCGATGACCGGCTGAATACGTTACAATATCATTCTCTTATACAGTTTAAACGGTAGTAAAGCCAGGAGATCGGACGGTTGCTATTAGGTGCAACTGGAGCCTTGCCTGGTTTTAGAAGCGGAATAATTTTTAATTTTCTCCAGTGTTTAGGGACGGTTCACATCCTTATGCAATTGTTAAAACAGCACAACAATCCAGCTTTTAGTTGCATTCCCAAATTTCCTAATTTGTTTAGTGCACAAGTCATCCATTCCAGCTGCCTTCCTATACTTCATGATGTTGATGCTTTTATTAAGTTTTTTCATTTTAAATGGAGCGCTAAAGATGTTGATGTTAGTTGGTTTTAATACGACAGAAATGGATCTTTTTTATGTTGGCTTTTGGTGTTACCCTAATTAGAAATTGATGTGCAATTCGGCCAGCAGTGACTAAATTAGTTGTGTTAAAGTTTTTTTTTATCACAATCGAGTTTCTTAATATGGTTCCACGCTATCTTGCTACTGTGGGGCTTGTCCATTCTTTCTAGGGTCTCAATCCACATTCTTTGCTTGTCGCCACACATTAATAGCTTTAGCGTTTTCTCGCAGTCGATAGTTTCTGCGCTAGAGGCATCTTCCTCGAAGAGTTCTTTATATCTGGAGAATGGGTAGCTATTTTCATTGGTCAGGCCTGGTATAGAGTTTTGCCTTCATCCCCTGGGAATGTATTTTCGGGATATTTTCCTTACAATGAAGGCTTCATAGTTACTTGACCTAGGTTCCAGTTCCAGCTATCTTCCAAAGACCGTGCAATCACAATGACTACGATATCAATTTTTTTAGTCTTCCGTATGGAACACTTGTAGGATCACTTCAGTGTCTGTCACACCCGATTTTCTCCGATTCTATATGACATAGAAAGTTGAAATTTGGCACTAATATAGGAATTGATGACCTTATCAGAGCCGTGTAATTTTGAAAGTTAAATTTGGACTTGAGGGGTTGGTTTTGGCGAGTAAAAATATATATATATATATATATATATATATATATATATATAATATATATATATATATACATATAGATATATATATATGTACACTCCTATATATATATATATATATATATATATATATATATATATATATAATGTAATACTTGCAGACACTCCTCTTTGTATTATTTTTAAAAAATTGCGAAAAATCGCTGTCCCCCCCTTGTCACGAAAAGTACAAGTAAATTTTGAAAAAATTCTGGAAAATGGTGTAGATTGAACGAAAATTATCACGAGTGCGTTACCTTTAATAATTTATCGGGTATATAAAAAAACAAAAATTTCAAGGACATTAGTAAAGATCGGAAAAAAACTTTGTTGAAAATTCATTTGGGGTGTGTTACTGATTATTTTATACCTCCAAAACAAAAATTTTTATTTTAGAAGAAATCAACATACGGAACACTAATTGCGCAAGTCCGACTTGCACTTGGCCGGTTTTATGTTCTGATGACAGGAGCTAATTTATCACATTCTGTTCTTTAAATGACTGTCTATGTCACGCAAGATTGAATTAGTTTAGGGTCTGTAAAAGAACCATAAAGCATAAACCTATCAAACTTTATTTAATTGGATTAGTATTTAAAATTAGGTCGGGGGAGAGGGGGTAAAGTCTACTATCATGATTGTGGTAAAAGATGGCTTTCTCAATCTCTCTTTTCCAGTATTTTTGCTTCTTTTAGCGAAATAATTATTCGATTTATTTAGGGTGGATCGTGATGAAATATTGTCTCCTATATTTTTTCATATTTTTCAATTAATTCGTTCCTCTAATGGCGAACAGTTGTTTCGGAAAAAATAAAGCGACTTAATGCAATTAATTGCAGTAACTAGTTGTCGTAACTTTTTTCTATCTCTCCACATCTACAAAAGAAGCATAAAACAATGAAAATGCATATCTGTGTAAGATGCTACCATACTAATGAATGCTGCCCAAAAAACTTAGAAGTTATTTACCCAGTACCCGCCTTGCAAATAAAAGTAGTGAATTTAATATATTTCTTTTGTAGTAAATCAATCAGCACTTCCCTTTATATATTATTTCTGATAGCATTAAAAACAATAAAAAAAATAACATAATTTTCAGGTTCCTAGACTCCAAGAATTTTGAAAAGGATGTATTTTTTTTTTATGGGTCTAGCACACGCGCTGCAGGGAAGTCCCTAAAGCGCTCCAGGAGTGGCATGTGTGCGGAAAAAGCGATTCACGTTTTTCTTTAATCTCTGTAAATTGTACTCGGTGAAAAACACGCGCTGAGCAAATTATTCCAAAGAGATGATGTTCTCCATATAAAAGACTGCTTGAAAAGCGTTGTACGCGGAGTAACAAGCTGAACCTCATACGGATGTGAAGCACCAGCGCGACGTGTATTTCTAACATGCATCGCTTTGGAAGGAATTAAGCGGGCTACATCTTCGAACACTTTCCATGAAAATACTTGTAGAACAGACTCAAGTCGCCAACCGTTCTTCGATGTTCCAACGAATCAAGGCCGCCGGTCAGTTTCGGGTCTCCAATCAGACGAAAAGCTCTTCTCTGAACAGAATCCAACAAATGCAGTGTATGTTTGGAAGCGGAGCCCCAAACATGGGAGCAGTATTCCGTAGTTGGTCGAATTTGAGCTTTGTAAAGAATTAACAGTTGTTGTGGAGTGTAAAGCTTTCTGGTTCGAAATAATATTCCTAACTTTTGAGAAGCTCTCCTTGCTATGCCTGCAACATGTTCATGCCAGGACATATTTGCTCCCAAACTAACGCCCAACAAATTGAGCGACGATGCTAGGAGAATGGAGTGCCCCGACATAACTATGTCGGGTTCAGCAACGTTAACTTTTTTAGAAAAAAAACTGCCGCCTGGGTTTTTGTAGCGTTAAATTGGTTACTGTCACCCCAAGATAGAATTTCTTCCAGGTCTTTGTTAAGTTGAACGACCTCCTGCTGTCTGCGGAAATTCGCCTGAGCAGCCGATGTTCGAGCGTTCAAAGTGAATGAAGAGATAAGCGTACTATCGTCTGCAAAACTGTAGATTGGATTTCCAGTCTTTTCCAGCAGATCGTTAATGTAAATGAGAAAGGGAGTAGAAGACAGTATGGAGCCTTGGGCCACATCGGGGTTGATTGTGAAGGTGTTAGAAAGAAATCCGTCGACCGCCACTCGTAAAGAACGCTCTCTGAGGAAACATGAGAGCCACAAACAGAACTTTTCAGACATAGCACAAGAGCGTAGCTTAGCCAACAGTCCATCGTGCCAAACACGGTCGAATGTCTTGGATATGTCAAGAGCAACCGCTCGAGATTCTCCAAAGTGTTCAATTGCGTTGTTCCAAACATGTGTTACATAAGATCTCCTGTTGATCTATGTTTATGAAAGCTATATTGGTGATCGTAAAACATGATATATAGACAGCCATCCCTCTAACAATGCTCCCGCATCAATTTATCCCTTATATGTTTGACTATTATTTTACTTATATAAGATTTGTAAATTCTCCTTTCACCCCTTACACCTGAAACAATATAGCTCCAGAACCATCCATTCCTACTTTAAATAAAAATATACGCACCAAATTTTAAATCGATACGTCACTTCGTTCCACAGTTCTGTCAACAGAGCGATAGATCGACAGACAATGAGATATAGAGCCCGATTGAAATGGAAAACCTTATTTTTCGTAATGCAGAACCCTGAAACGCAAAAATCTTGAATGATCATTTTTTTTATTAATACTTAATTGTTACAAGGAAAATAATCGCACATAACAACAATGTACACCCGCAAAATATTCTAAAAACAATACTATACATTAATAGACACGATTATTTACAAAGTTTTAAATAAATATTATTAATTATTCGCTCATTAATTAGTTTCTCAGTCATTTATTGCTGATTGTTTAATTATGTTAAGTTCTTCCTGAAAGTTGACATTAGTTAAATAACGAGAAATTTAAACGCAGTGAATTTAAGTGATTACTCTTAAAAGAAATGACGGTCGTTGGTATAGGCTTTCTACAGATGTGTAATTTAAATTTCCTAGCCATTCAACATTTTTTATTACAAGATCCAGAAAAGAAAGTTTGCCTTCCGATTCTAGTTCCATAGTAACTTTATTAGACGCGTTAATAGAATGGATGACATCCTAGAGTAGCACTGTTGAAGCAGCAGTGTCGGATTTCAAAACCTTGGACCTTTATTATCTCACAGCAGTGACTGCGTTGACGCGAGGTGCATTGGTACTGTGGCGTACATTCTTGATTATGTTTGTGTGTGCTCGCTGCCGTGAAAATTTCTAAGCTGGAATTAGAGCAACGAACAAACATTACATTTCTGGTAAAATTAGACAAGAGGAGGGGGCTGAAATTTGGAAAATATTAGTAAGAGTGTACAAAGAAAATGCCATGAAGAAAACAGGTGCGTACAAATGGATTAACGGGTTTGCTGAGGGAAAGGAACAAGTGACTGGCGAATAGAGAGTAGGGCAACCAGTAATGAGTGGAACGGAAGAAAACGTTGCCAAAATTCTTTAAACTGTATGTGAAAATTGGTGACTAACAATAAGAATTGCAGCAAAGTTGCTTATAAAAGAGAGACGCAAACGACCGGAACTTTTTTTCAATAACTCATCGCTCCTGCATCGTGACAGTGCATAAGCGCACACAGCACTGTCTGTACGGGGGTTTTTGGCTAAGAAACAAATAATTTTAGGAGACCAATCTCCATATTCACCTAACCTTGTCCCTAATGTTTTAAAGGAACAGCATTTTGATGACAAGGCTAATACGACGGCAGCTCTCAAGATCATTCCACAACAATGGTTCCAAAATTGCTTCGAAGGGTTGAGTAGACGCTGGCATCGATGTATAGCCACCCAAGGAGGGTACTTTGAAAGTGGCCACAAGCATTTTCTTTAGGAAATTGAACGTCTGAGTGAATGTACGTGGTATGTCCGGATATACAGTCCCTGGCCAAATTATTAGACGCACTGCAAGATTTCATGTAAAATATTAATTACCGAGTGATATTGTACCGTTTTATTATTTTAAATTGGTTTGTTTTTTATTTTTATATTATCCAATCAATTACCTATTTATTTGACATAAATAAAACAGCATTAATTTAGAAAAGCATAAGTTTATTAAGTTTTAAAGAAAAGTGAAATTAATGTTAGTAAAAGTCAATATTTAGTTGAGCCACCTTTAGCCGCTATCAAAGCTTTAATTCTGCGCGGCATGCTATCAATGCAAGATTGTACTGTCTCCTGCATTTGAGGATGATGATTCCACACATGAATAATCTTTTCTAGGAGCTGGGTTTTGTTGGTAATCACATCTTTAGCCACTTCTCTTTTCATCAGCTCCCACACATTTTCATATCAGGGCTATTACCCGGCCAATCCAACAGAGGGATATTTTTTTTCTGCCAAAAAAGCTTTAACAGACCGAGCAGTGTGGCAGGGAGCTCCATCTTGCATGAAAGTAAATGGTTCCCCATTTGGAAACCATTCTCTGAGCTGCGGAATCAACCGATTTTGTAATACTTCTTTGTACTGATCTTGCCTCATTATTCCTTTGACGACGTACAGACGTCCAGTGCCCTTGCCGCTGATGACTGACCAAATCATCACTTTGGTGGGATGTTTAACCGTCGGGACGACACAATCAGGATGAAACTTTTCTCCATGACGACGACGCACATACTGAGCTTTATTCTGCAAAATTTCGAATGTGCTTTCGTCACTGAAGCAGACCTGTCAAAAATAGGAAAAATATATAAACTTCCATGTTTATTTGCTTTATTTAACTGAAAATGATAATAATGTATCAATTATTGATTAAATTGCTGTATCTTACCGATCTCCAGAAGTCCACATCTTTGTCTTGCCATTGTTTGGCCCACTTCAGGCGCTTTGCTTTCATTGCAGCTGTTAACTTGGGCTTCCTGGCGGTGCGACAGGCCTTAAAATCTAATTCTTTCAATTTTCTTCGAACAGTGCGCTCAGAAGCATTTACGCTAGCATCCTGGAGTTGTGATTTTATTACCTTTATGGTAGCAAATCTGTTTTCTACACAAATTTTCTTCAAACATCTCTCTGACCGTGGAGTGAAAAATTGGTTTTCTACCGCATCTTTTCTTTCTTTTCGGGCTTAATTCCTTCCCTGACTCAATTTTCTTTTTTATGCGTCGTACACTAGCTTCAGAAACCTCCAATCTTCGTGATATTCCTCGGTTTGTAAATGTTTTCGCAATCACAAGGGCCTTCACTTCAGCTTTTTTACGTGGTGAAATATCGCCTTTTCTACCCATAATGAAAATAGTCCAATTACTTTTTTAAAACATTGCATACAAAATAAACTAATAACTGAGTAGTATAAAACTGTTAAACAAACAATCACAGTCCATAAAGCCACAGAAACACGTCCGTACCTGACTCGATTCCGATCGCGACTGATACAGGTTTGTACTTGTTTACGTTCATGTATCACTTTGTCAACACAGTGTTGCCATATGTTAAAAATAAATACAAATATGTAGTCTACAACAATTCTTTTAAATAAAAATCAATAATATTGTAGTTTAAATATACCTTTATTGCATAAAGACTCTTAAGAAACATAAAATTACTAAAAAAAATACAGTGCGTCTAATAATTTGGCCAGGGACTGTAACTCGAGAACGAATGATCCAGTTTCAGTTTCGACTTCTGGTCCGAATTTCCACTATATTTTAAAAGTCTTATTTGTGGATTCAAATCGTGTAGTACACGCGGGCGAAGCCGCGAGCAATAATTTAAATATTTTCAGGAAAGCTTAAGATTAAAATAAATTCACTCTAACAAATATACAATCCTACACGCCTCGAAAACAACAAAACAAAATCGCAACGGTTATCCTCGGGGGTGTGAATTCGAGAGTAAACTCTCGCATTCGGGGTTGTTTGGGGTTTTAAAAGCCCCCTTTCGGAGGGTGCTGGTTGGGCTAGTCATTAGGGCATTACTTCGAAATTAATTTACAACAGTTACGGCAGTTTGTCGGGTAATGAATAGAATACGAACGAGCTTTCGATTTACCGGTCCCTAAGGGAAAAAAACTTATAAATGTTTAAATTGTATTTGCATTTTATAATTGCCTTTCTACTAATTAGTGGTCAAATTCTTTTTCAAAAAATACAACTGTTTTTATCACTTTCTACGCAATCATTGTTAGATTATGTAATATCAAATTCAAAAAATGTTAAACCATTTTCGGCGCCGACCATAAGAAGCTGGAACAATCTTACAACTTTCTCGCCAATATAATTTGTAAATATTTCTCATAAAACGATTAGTAAGAACATTATCTAAATTTTAGATAATAAAAAACCTTACCCTTTTTAAATCGTTGAATAATATACTGTAACAATAACAATTAAACTTCTACATCTCAATCACAACCACTGGATACTTCACTTGTGTTAAAAAAGATTAGTTTTCGGAAAACTCGAATGTATCGAACAATCCACATTCAAAACTCATTAAGTGAAATGAGATATATTTGTCAGGTTTAAATGATTATTCTTTCATCAAAGTATCAAACAAGTACACAACAATATATACTACAGAAAGAAACGTTCAAGACACATACTATTTAAACTCTTAAATTCACACTAGATGGAACCTCTAACCAGTCGACAAAATTAATGTTGTTTGACTTTAAACTATTATCAATCTGTGGATTATCTCGCAGACCAATGCGCAGCACGTCATAGGCAACAATTAAGTTAGTACGAGCATGTGATTTATTTTGTGCCGTTCTGTACTGAGTCGTAATGAAACCATAAATAAAGTTAAACAATTACATAGGTATACAAAACAAAACAATTCTCTACCTTTTAAGTGAAACACATGTTTACTTAAGTATTTTTTATATTGAATCCAAAAAAAATCAAAAAAAAGACATCTACCGTGAGATTTTTTCAGAAAACACTTAAAGTTGCCAAAAATCCATTTTAATAAATAAAATGGTAAACTGTACAATCATTAAAATTATCGAAATAAAACTAGTATTTCGGACATCTTTAAATGTTCTGAATCTACATTTATTATAAAAACTTAAAAATATTAGGTTTTAATGTTCATGTTTAACAAGAAACACGCATACATCACCTTTAGCTAAGCTAGGTAAAAAAATGCTGTTTAAAATCAATACGTGTGTGCTATTATTTCCATTGTTTTTGGAAGGTCTTAATCCTGACTTGACATCAAAGAATATAGTTTTATGTTCAGTTTCCAGTAGTTTTTTAAGTTTCAAGTTCAAAAAGCTCCATCAACTCACTATTCACCTGGGCAACTAATCACGGCTATATTTTTCTCTCCCCTATAAATCTTCATTTGTTCACTTCTGTAAGAAGAAATGCTGTCCTAGAATGAATCCGCTAACCATTGCAAACAACCTCATCCCCTCAGCAGACCAATTAAAAATCCTTGGCTTAATATTTGATTGCAAAACTCACCTGGAAACCGCATATACAATCCGTTAAAACCAAATCTTTCTCTGATATTAATCTCATTCAAATGCTCTCTGGCGCGTCCTGAGGCGCAGACTTCCATTCCCTCTCTCACTTATACAAGTCTCTCATCCTTTCCAGAATCAACTAGGGCGACTTCATCTATGACTCTGCCAGCCTTCATGTCAAGAAACCTCTTGAAACTATACAAAATTGTTGTCTCCGACTGGCCACCGGTGCATTCCGAACCACCCTAATCACTAGCTTACAATGCATTGCATCCACTCAGTCACTCCAACTGTCTCGCCAACTCTCAATGTTAAAATTTTACTCAACTTCCCTCCATCGACCTCATACCAGAACCTCTCTCAACCTGGTCAATCTCCACAGACCTAATATTACATTCCCCACTGATTCTATTCCCCACAGAATCAACAAACTGCTCATCCAGTACAATATTGCCCCCCCTTATTACAACTACCCCCTTCAAACCACCTTTCCTCCTTGGCTCTCCCCTCTCCCCAACATTGACCTAAGTATGCACTCCTATAAAAATTCAGAGCACTCAAACACATTCTTTAACAAGCTCTTTCTTGACAGACTATCCAATATCTATCCAATCATTTACTTTTCTTCACAGATGGATCAAAGACGGAAAAGGGAGTTGGGGCTGCCTTCTTTTTTGATAATATCGTCCAAATGTTTAAATTACCTAAACACATCTCTATTTTCTCCGCAGAATTGTTGGCAATTAAAGAGGCTATTAGATACTCCCTCCAAGCAAACTTACAACAATCAACACTCATAATTTCTGACTCCCTAAGCGCTCTTAAAGCTATCAATTCTAGAAATCTTAATTTCAACTATATCAGGCAAATTTTGGATCTGATGTACACGGCTACCTTAAAAAACGTACTATATCCTTGCTTTGGTTGCCTAGCCACATAGGCAACCCTCATAACGACAGAGAGGATTATCTTGCTAAACTTGCCATAGAAGGGGGCAGTATGAGCACGGGAGAGAACCACTACTCTGATTTTAACATCTTCATAAAAACACCTACACAGCTCTCTCTTCCAACTCAAATGGGACTTGGAAGATCCCAATAACAAATTATGGTCCATTAAAACCAATGTATTCCCTCCCCTAAACTCCACAGAATTGAACCGAAGACATAATGTAATAATGAGCAGACTGGCATTGGGACACACCTACTCTACGCATGTATATCTATTAAAGAGAGAACCCCCTCCATTCTGCCCCAAATGTGACTCCCCCTTATCAGTGTTACACCTATTCGAATCCATTCAACATCATAACTTGAGGGACACACACGGCATCCCATCCAACATCACCATCCTTATTAAAACTTTTGTCTCACTTAAAGAAAACATAACTAATTACTTAAAAGAATTCAATTTCATAGTCTGATCTATCAAACTAACTCAATGGGAGCTAAATGATCATAGCTGTCGATGCGCCCTGCCCAACGGAAACAATCAATCAATCAATCAAGTTCAAAAAAACTTAAACTTAAAAAAAATTATATAGTTTGCATTTCAACGTGACCACTGCCCAATTCTATACACCGAATTATTTACTAATGTAATTCTTTTAAAACAGTAATATGTGCGGAGTAACGCTATGTACGCATTGCTTTATTGTCTTTTCCAAATGTTCGATATTTTTAAAACTTTGTACTTAAGGTAACCCCATAAAAAAATCAAGCCAAAGACTAGCAGAATATATACATATATATATATATATATATATATATATATATATATATATATATATATATATATATATATATATATATATATACATATATATATATATATATATATATATATATATATATATATATATATATATATATATATATATATATATATATGTATATATACAGTCCCTGGCCAAATTATTAGACGCACTGTATTTTTTTTAGTAATTTTATGTTTCTTAAGAGTTTTTATGCAATAATGGTATATTTAAACTACAATATTATTGATTTTTATTTAAAAGAATTGTTGTAGACTACATATTTGTATTTATTTTTAACATATGACAACACTGTGTTGACAAAGTGATACATGAACGTAAACAAGTACAAACCTGTATCAGTCGCGATCGGAATCGAGTCAGGTACGGACGTGTTTCTGTGGCTTTATGGACTGTGATTGTTTGTTTAACAGTTTTATACTACTCAGTTGTTAGTTTATTTTATATGCAGTGTTTTAAAAAAGTAATTGGACTATTTTCATTATGGGTAGAAAAGGTGATCTTTCACCACGTAAAAAAGCTGAAGTGAAGGCCCTTTTGATTGCGAAAAACATTTACAAACCGAGAAATATCACGAAGATTGGAGGTTTCTGAAGCTAGTGTACGACGCATAAAAAAGAAAATTGAGTCAGGGAAGGAATTAAGCCCGAAAAGAAAGAAAAGATGCGGTAGAAAACCAATTTTCACTCCACGGTCAGAGAGATGTTTGAAGCAAATTTGTGTAGAAAACAGATTTGCTACCACAAAGGTAATAAAATCACAACTCCAGGATGCTAGCGTAAATGCTTCTGAGCGCACTGTTCGAAGAAAATTGAAAGAATTAGATTTTAAGGTCTGTCGCCCCGCCAGGAAGCCCAAGTTAACAGCTGCAATGAAAGCAAAGCGCCTGAAGTGGGCCAAACAATGGCAAGACAAAGATGTGGACTTCTGGAGATCGGTAAGATACAGCAATTTAACCAATAATTGATACATTATTATCATTTTCAGTTAAATAAAGCAAATAAACATGGAAGTTTATATATTTTTCCTATTTTTGACAGGTCTGCTTCAGTGACGAAAGCACATTCGAAATTTTGCAGAATAAAGCTCAGTATGTGCGTCGTCGTCATGGAGAAAAGTTTCATCCTGATTGTGTCGTCCCGACGGTTAAACATCCCACCAAAGTGATGATTTGGTCAGTCATCAGCGGCAAGGGCACTGGACGTCTGTACGTCGTCAAAGGAATAATGAGGCAAGATCAGTACAAAGAAGTATTACAAAATCGGTTGATTCCGCAGCTCAGAGAATGGTTTCCAAATGGGGAACCATTCACTTTCATGCAAGATGGAGCTCCCTGCCACACTGCTCGGTCTGTTAAAGCTTTTTTGGCAGAAAAAAATATCCCTCTGTTGGATTGGCCGGGTAATAGCCCTGATATGAAAATGTGTGGGAGCTGATGAAAAGAGAAGTGGCTAAAGATGTGATTACCAACAAAACCCAGCTCCTAGAAAAGATTATTCATGTGTGGAATCATCATCCTCAAATGCAGGAGACAGTACAATCTTGCATTGATAGCATGCCGCGCAGAATTAAAGCTTTGATAGCGGCTAAAGGTGGCTCAACTAAATATTGACTTTTACTAACATTAATTTCACTTTTCTTTAAAACTTAATAAACTTATGCTTTTCTAAATTAATGCTGTTTTATTTATGTCAAATAAATAGGTAATTGATTGGATAATATAAAAATAAAAAACAAATCAATTTAAAATAATAAAACGGTACAATATCACTCGGTAATTAATATTTTACATGAAATCTTGCAGTGCGTCTAATAATTTGGACAGGGACTGTATATATATATATATATATATATATATATATATATATATATATATATATATATATATATATATATATATATATATATATATATAATGTATATAAATGTAGAGGTGTCGGAATATATTGAACCCGAACCTGGATGCTGTTGTTTTCGATAAACAACCATTTCAATGCAAAAACCAAATAAAACTCCTATATACACTGGTAAGCAAAAAAAAACTATTTGGCTTCATTTAACACGGATGCTAGAATTTAGTGTTTATATATTTTTATGGATTTTAATATCATTTGAAAGCCCTATTATCTTTCTGATGATACCAAATACCATGCTTTTTACTAATTAAAATGATTGAAAGAGGAAACAAGGAGAACAAGGATTAAAAATAGGGGTAAGAGAAAGTTTAACAATTAAATTTATTGATAAAAATCAAAATCAATATTTTGTGTTACCACCTAGCCCTGATTACTGCTTCCAGCCCTAATTGCTGCTTCCAGCCCTAATTACTGCTTCCAGCCGGTTTTTCATAGAGCGAGCGAGTCACCACTGCCTGTGGCATTCTTCCCCACTCTTCCGCCATCGCAACCTTCAAGTCCCTCAGCGATGCAGGCTAGCTCGAACAATTTTTTTGAATTCATCCCACATGTGCTCGATTGGATTGAGGTCAAGACTCCGCGCAGGCCAGTCTAATGTGGGTATTCCCATTTCCGATGCAGCAGTATGTAGCCTCGCATTGTCCTGCATTAGCATGAATCTATCGCCAACACACACAATATAAGGAACGATGTGTTCCTGCAGGATCTCCTCGATGTACCAGTGAGCAGTTAATCCACCGCTATGAGTTTCATTAGTAATGAAAACCAAATCGGTTTTCGCATCCAGTGAGTGCCTCCCCACACCATGACAGAACCTCCTCCGTAGTAATGCAGCACTACGCATAGCGCTCTCCACACCTCCTATAGACTCGTCTTCTTCCATTATTGCCATGTAGGCACATTCAGGACTCATCGGAAAATAAAACGAAGCGCCATTGCTCTAAGGTCCAGTCGACATATTCTCTGGCAAATCTGACTCATGCTTGTCGATGAGCTGTCAATTTGGATCCGTTAGCTGGTCTCTTCAGAGTTAGGTTAGCTTTTTTATGTCTTCTTATGACTGTCCAATGACGATTCTTAGAGTTGTGTTGACATTGAAGCGATCGTCTCCCTCAGAGATACACCTTCTTCTTCCTGATTCTGGTATCCTTGTAAAGGCGCCAGTCTTTTGGTAACGTCTGTAGTCTTTGGAGATATCTGACGGCTCAGGTACAGGCGTCTACACTTTGACTATGCCCTTCTTGCAATCGGGCAATGACTTGTGCCGTTTCTTCCGGGGTGGTATCCATTTTCCGATGACATAATTAATGAGCAGGTATAGCAAAGATGCTGTTGGTTCAAGTTCCGATAAAGGAATGATAGGAAACTGCATGTATTTTTATAGGGATGAGTAGCGCACAATGAGTACGTTGCTAAGCGAACAAAAACAGTTCTATTGAGTAAAATAGTTTTAATCAATAAAACGTTTTAGATATCCAAATGTCTTTGGTATTATTGAAAAGAGTAAAAAATCAGCTTTCTAATGATACCAAAAATAAGGCCACTGTTTGAAAATTAAAATGAAGGATCGGTGTTAAATGAAGCAGAATCGTTTAAGTCGATTTTTTTGCTCACCAGTGTATTTTGAGACCATGCCTTTCATTTGATTTATCATATTAAAAACATTGCACCAGTACGTAAAATGAAAATAGCGATTAAGACCACTGTATTTTCAGTGTAGCTGTAAACAATAAACAAATTAATATTTTGTTGTGTTTGTGATTGTAGTTCCATTTTTTAAATCTTTTTTGTGCATCAGTGGAATACGACAGTACCACTGGCAATACCATTATATGTTTTTTTTGATTAGTATACTTCATATAACAGATTGGCACACAGTATTCCTAAATTATTAGGACCTAATAAAAAAAAAATCTGGGTCTGTAAAACTCTTTAACTCTTATTAGTGTTTCGTACGGAACAGTTATTAGATCACTCCGGTGTCTGTCCGTCTATCCATCTCTCGCACCCGATTTTCTCCGAAAACTATTTAACATAGAAAGTTAAAATAAGGCGCAAATATAAAAATTGATGGCCCAATCAAAGCCCAGTATTTTTGAAAGTTAAATTTTTACTTAAGGAGTTTTGGGGAGTAAATTCGGAAGTGAAAAAAAAATTTACCAGGTCATCGAGTGGGATGTCAAATGGAAGCTTGTGAAAATATGAGTTCAAAAATATATATGGTGTAATACTCGCGCACACTTTTCTTTGTATTATTTTTGGCCAGAAATCGCTGTCCCACCACCCTATCTCGAAAAGAACTGATTAAAAAATCCTGAAATTATCTAAATAAAGTGCAGATTAAGCAAAAGTTACCACGAGGGCATTATGTTTGATAATGTTTCTAGTATAAACAAAAAACTATGTGGCTTGACAGAATGGTGAAGGTTTACAGAACTGGGAATTCAACCAAAACTAAGAGCTACGAAATACCAATATGTATTCAGTATCGACGAACAAGGTCGTGAGGCCGAATCATTTTCCATCAGTTGTGGCTTAACTCAGCTTATTGACAAACCAACACGAATCCCTGATCGAGACGGGGAGTTCGCCAGTCTTCTTGATCTGTTTTTAACCACCAATCCGGAGATTTACACGGTTAGCGTAAATCCGCCGTTAGGTTCTTCCGACCATAAACTACTTTCGACATCGAGTATCCTACCAATCAGTGACAGAGAGGTGCCTAAACCGCGCAAGATTTGGCACTACAAATCTGCTAAATGGGAAGATCTCATGGAATATTTTCGAACGTTCCCTTGGTTAGACCTTTGTTTTCGATTAGACGACCCATCTGACTGCACTAGGGAGGTTTCCGATGTTATTTTGGCTGGTATGGAGGCTTACATCCCTTTTTCGAAGAAATGCCCTTCCAACGGCAAGCCTTGGTTTGACGGAAAACGCAAAGAAGCTGTTGCTTCTAAACATCTTGCATACCGACAATGGCGTGAAAATCCTAACACCATAAATCGTAATACCTTTGTTCGTGCCAGGAACAGATGCAAAGAAATTATCGACTAAAAATCTACCATACGACCACTCACACGGCCAGATAATTCTATTGCAACGACACCTGTGAGAAAGCGAACTTGTTGGCTGAACTCTTTGCTTCACATTCTACTGTTGATTTCCAAGGATAAACACCACCTACTACTCCCATAGTGCAGTCAAGGGTGCCCGATATGGTCTTCAGACAGCATATCATAAAACGTATTTTCATGAAGCTAGACACCAAAAAGGCTTCTGGCGCTGACGGAATACCTACCATAGTTCTTAAAAACTGTGCGAGGACTCTAACATCAGTTTTCTGTAGACTTTTCAACCTATCCTACAGAAAGGGAATATTCCCTTCCAGCTGGAAATGTGCCACAGTTCAGCAGATACCTAAAAAAGGCAAGAAGACCTTGCCAAATAACTACCGACCAATCGCATTGCTTTCAATAATAACGAAAGTGATGGAAAAGGCTATCAATCAGCATCTTCTAAAATATCTTGAAGGATTCAACATTATTAGCGATCACCAATATGGCTTTCGTAAAAATAGAACAACAAGAGATTTTCTGACTTATGTAACACATGTTCGGAACAACGCAATTGAACACTTTGGAGAATCTCGAGCGGTTGCTCTTGAGATATTCAAAGCATTCGACCATTTTGGCACGATGGGCTGTTGGCTAAGCTACGTTCTTATGGTATGTCTGAAAAGTTATGTTTATGGCTCTCATGTTTCCTCAGAGAGCGTTCTTTACGAGTGGCAGTCGACGGATTTCTTTCTAACACCTTCGCTATCAACGCCGGTGTACCCCAAGGCTCCATACTGTCTCCTACTTTCTTTCTCATTTATATTAACGACCGAGAGAATCCAATCTACAGCTTTGCAGATGACAGTACACTTATCTCTTCATTCACTTTGAACGCTCGGACATTGTCTACTCAGACGAATATCCGCAGACAGCAGGAAGTCATTCAACTTAACAAAGACCTGGAAAAAATTCTATCTCGAGGTGACAGTAACTAAGTGGAATTTAACGCCACAAAAACCCAGGCACCAACAAATATTTAGGTAGTAAATATTTGTTTTAAACCTTTACTGCTAAATGCTAGATTCACTAGATTCATTTATTGGTTATTAGGTAGCTAGTTTTTATTTTAAAGGTAATCATGGTACGGAATACTAATTGCGCAAGTCCAACTTGCACTTGACCGGTTTTTATATCTTTTTATACGATACAGTTTGCAAAAAAAAATATACTCAATATATAACCTTAAAAAAAAAGAAATGATATACCTGAGCTACACATGTATTTAATTTATTTAAATAAGAAAACCTAATTTTAAGAACTGAAATATGAACAAAAAGCGTCAGATCATTATCCAATTAAAAACTTCCATTGTATCATAATTACCGATCAAAAACTTATACAACAGACAGATATGTTATTTTTTCAAAAATTGATCTAGTGGCAACTGACGGACAACTGAATGCCGTTGAAACCCTTCAACATCGAATAAGGCAGGCTTTGAAATTATTGACAACAATGAAACGAAACATGTGAAGATCGACGAGATGATGATTCGACTGTTTTTCAAGTTCGCCTGTCCATGGCTAACTAGGCATGTGACGAGTTATTTTTGTTATTTAAGGGGTAATTTTTAGCTGATTAGTATTACATTATAATAGGGTTAAGGTGTATAATTTTGTCGTGTTATTCTACGGATGAAAGAAATTGTGTGCGGTCTAAGGTGTGGCGTGAGCCTATCTAAATAATTAGGTAAAAAGGTAGATAATAATCATGACAATGCACAAATTATCGAATTAACTACATATTATTTATCTTAAAATATATAAAACTAATAAGGCGGTTATAGCCAATAAACCAACTAATTATGTACTTATCCGCCTTGTTGTACTGATAATATTTGTTAATCCTAAACTATAATACACATGATATAATGAGGATTTCTGAAATATGGCTCACTCTTGTCTTTAGAAATAAAATATTGAAATTAGAGTACAAGGCGTAAAGTTTCATTGGCTCACAGTAACATACAATTCAATATTTATCCACTTTGATCGGAAAATTTTGAAATTTAAGATGAAACACCATATAGGTTTTCGGTCCATGTCATTTATTTTTAACTTTATTCGTTCATCTAGAGCAGAAGTTCCCAAACTTTTTTTTCTCGTAGACCACTTTCAAAATTTTACTGGTTTCGGTGGACCCCCTGCTGCTACATTTCTACCATATTCCCAAAACTCGTCAAAAAATGTGAAGATTAGATCTAACGATGGAAATTTGCGTCGTGGCTGAGTTCCAACCCTAAATTCGGAGTGGTAAAAATAAAAAGAAAAATAATATATTTTCTTGTGTCCTATTTATTAAAATAATATGATTACTGACTTAACAGAAATAAAATTAAACATTAATAACGTACCGTAACTTCAACAATGCAAATCAACAATTAAAAAAAAATAGTCATAATTTTAATGGGAAGGATGTACTTGATGGATTGACAGCAAATTATCAATATTTGGCTTCAGTTTTGTAAGGAATAACCGCAAATCTCCCCGTTCTGTGATGTTCAATCTGCTCCTTTTTTTTTGTTAATAGGTTTGTAACGACACTAAAACTTTTTTCGACAAGGTATGACGAGGGAAACGCTATCAAAAGTTTTCTCGCAATTTCTCACAGCCCAGGATATTTTTCGGGTATTTCTGCCTGCAGCCAAAATGTTTGATAGCCTTTTTTAAATTTCACCTTCAGCTCCTCATTGGTGCTAAGCTCGAGTAGCTTCTCTTATAATACCACCTTCGCCACTTCCGTTTCATCAAATGGATTTATGATCCATGGTGGTATTTCCATCGTCAGAATATCTTCAAATCTATTTTTGAAGTCATCATGCAGGGCATTTAAATGTTGAACGTATGTCTGAATATCCTCATCAAGACATTCTGCCTGTGAAAAGTTTGGAAACTGGGAGAATTCGCGCCGACTAATATTTTGCTTCATAAATTCAATTTTCCAAGAAAAGCCGAAATTACACCCTTTGTTTTTATTAAATTTAAGCTGTCCCCTTGTAACTACAAGTTAATGTCATTAAATTTTTTGAACAAATCTGTAAAATACGCGATGTCTGCTTTCAATTTGTTCAGGTTTTCTTTTAAATCTTGATCTTTACTTTCCAGAAACTCTAAAACTGATTCAAAAAGTGAGAAAAATCTTGTTAAACATGCACCTTTCGACAACCAGCGTACTTCAGTATGTAAGAGCAATCGTTGGAAGTCTTCATCATTTTCATCGCACAATTGTGCAAATAAACGGGTATTCAACGCATTGCTTCTTATTTTGTTAACTGCTTTAATCACAAATTGAAGCGATTGGTGCAATCTATCACTCAAATTTTTCGCTACCAGGTGTTGTCAGTGGATGACACAGTGAATTGCAGTTACTCCTGGTATAATTCTTTTAAGATGGCTTATAAACCCACGATATAGCCCGAAGATGGCAGGAGCACCATCTGCTGCCACCGAAATAATGTTTGTAAATGGAATCGATTTTCCCTTAAAAAAATCACTCAGAACATTAAATATTGATTCGCCTTTAGTGTCCGTCTCCAAAGTTTTAGCGAATAGCAGCTCTTCATGGATTTCTTCGTTCATAACAAATCGAACATATGCCAATAATAATGCTTCATTACCAGATAAAGTTGACTCGTCCAGTTGAATAGAAAAATGAGTTGTTTGCAGATAATTACACAAGAAGCTTTCAATATCAGAGCTCATTTCATCAATACGTCCTTGTACAGTGTTGTTACTCAAAGGAATTCTTTTGAGTACGTCAAATGGAGGTTTGTGCAGAACAGTTTTTAAAACCTCTTCAACAGCGGGGTAAAATTAACTGTTCTCCGATGGTGTGCGGTTTTCCAGATTTCGCTATAAGCAATGAGATATTGTAAGATGCCCGCAAGCCATCATCGTTACTTTGAGACGTTGAAGCGAACATACTGTGCACGGTGGGTCTCGTTTCATATTTTTCCTTCAATGTTTGAAAATATTTTAAATCTTTACCTATTTTATCAGGATGACACCTTCTTAGATTATCTTCGAGCTTCGATGGTTTCATAGAGTCATTGCTCAAAACTTTGTTGCATAAAAGGCATATGGGCAATCGTTTGTCTGCCTTTGATGGAAGAAAACCAAATTTCAAATAATCAACACTGTACTGTCGATATTTCTTCTTCGATTCAGCCATGTTTCGTATCAGTTACCTACCTGTAAAGAAAAAAAATGTTTGTTTTAGTAATCATAAGGCGACTTTAACAGGATATGGATATTTTAACAGAATAAAATAGGATTAATCAATTATTGCAATGAAAAAACGAAAATGCCGGCGGCAAAACTGATTTTAATTATAAAAGCAATAAACTTCTAAGACCCATACAGAGGTTTTCACAAAACAACTGAACCTATTTTAATGTAATATAAAATATTTTTTGATTAATTATATTTTGATATATTTCTGTAAATTCGAGAGAAAATACTTTTAAAGAATTTTTTGACATCAAAACACCGCGATTTTAATGATTTATTTACTACTTTAATGTACGTTACGAGTGGTACATAAAGACACGTACAATTTATGAAAATATTTTTAGTCATTTAGCAACTACGAGGGCACTGAAATATGTACAAACATGCAGGTCAATCATATATCTCTCCTTTAGTGAATCACCACAGTCAGGTAAATAAATAATTTTATAATAAAAAGTACTAAAAGTTCAATCTCTCTCGGCTTTCTGTTCTTTTATAGAAGTATCGAATAATGGCCCTGTTCAGTATTTAATTTTTATTACGTACCTACTACAAGCAAACATAACAAATATAATATTATTACAATATAAAATAAAAGTATGAATAACAAATAGGCAGGTACTTACTTTTTCCGGCACTGGCAAACACTGACATCGATTCACTTACACTTTTCAAAATTCCGGAAACAAACGTTTGTCCTTGGCATTCGTATTTATATTGGTGAAGAATCAAGCAAGTTCATGCAAGACTGCAAGCACAGCACAAGTCGTATTTCGTCCCTTTGCACGTCAGAACGGGTTGCGTAGCGGGTGGGGGGGCGGCGCTTTGCAAGTCTCGACGCGCGTTCTACTAAGTATCGAATATGCAAGTTTTTACAAGTAACAGTCGCTGACCTTCTTAAAATACACTACTCAAAAAAATTAAGGGAGGTTTTAAAACAAGGAAATTAATGCTAAATAAACAGGCTATCTGATTCATATGCCGGCCTAACTGAACAAATTTTGATCAAGCCCGTGGACCAAAAAAAAAAAGCAAAATATTTGTAATATTATTTTTTTTCGCGCTATCTGTTAGGATTGCATGAGAACCGTAGCTCCTAAAAAATCTGAAAATTAGAATCTTAAAGCTTCAAAATGCTTTTTTTTTTTAAAGTCTCAATACGACCATTTTTCACCGAAATACGCCTGTCAAAAATCACCGAAAAATTTGGATTTTTTTTTCCCTTAATTTTTTTGAGTAGTGTATTATCTGCCTACATTAATAGGTAAAGCCAAGCCAACATTTTTGTTCTTTACTATCGAAACCAGATAAATTTTCGTGGACCCCCACTTACAACTTGTGACCCCCCATTTTTTTTTTTCACGCAAACGTAGACCTCCGTCGAGTCTCCCGTGGACCCCTGGGGGTCCACCTGAACCACTCTGAGAATCATTGATCTGGAGTGATGTTAAAAACGTTAATTTTGAATCGGAATGAACGATCTAAAATTATTTTATTCAGTAACTCTACCAGCCAACCTTTTTTCACTAAAAAAAAAGTATCCATATATATATATATATATATATATATATATATATATATATATATATATATATATATATATATATGTATATATATATATATATATATATATATATATATATATATATATATATATATATATATATATATATATATATATATATATATATATATATATATATATATATAACACGTAGGCTGAAAAGTTTTTGGTCTGACACATAGATGTAGCCCTTTTCAAAAAATCTATATAATTTTTAGGAAGTACCAACCTTCAAACGATACGTGTCAAAATTTCATAACATTTCGACAATTAATTTAAAAGTTACAATGATTTTAGTGGCGCTACTTTTGATATTTTCAAAACAATGGAAAAAATCAAATTTCATGTGTTGATTAAACACTCTTTTTTGATGGAAAAAAAAATACCGTTCAAGCAAAGCAATAGCTTGATAAGTGTTACGGGGACTCTGCTCCTGAAAACTCACTCATCATTTATTGATATGCTGGATTTAAACGCGGTCGTACAGACACAAATGATGCTCTGAACGACCAAATGGGGTGGTTACACCGGAAAACATCAAAAGAATCCACAAAATTGTTTCGGATGACCGAAAAGTAAATTTGCGTCAGATAGCTGACACCCTAAAGATATCAAAAGAACGTGTTGGTCATATTTTGCATGAACATTTGGGCATGAGAAAACTCTGTTCGAAGCCGCGGGTTCCGCGTTTGCTCACAGTGGACTAAAAACAACAACGTATTAATGATTCTGAGCGCTGTTTAGACGTATTTAAGCGCAATAAAAAGGATTTTTTGATGCGATATGTACCAATGGATGAAATATAGATCCACTACTACACACCGGAATCAAATTGGCAGTCAGCTGAGTGGACACCAGTCGGTGAAAGCCGCCCGAAGCGACTAAAGACACAACAGTCGCACAGTGTGTCGACTAGTACAAGTTAGCTGGACAAAATTATTTTTTCACTTATTTCAATTGTTTATGTATATTCTAGGCATATTAAGTTATTTTAAGAAAAAATTCATCGCGTTGGTTTTTTTTATGGGCGTGGCTAATTTTTTCCCCTAAATTAGTCAGCTACGCAGACATATTTAACGATTACTCGGGAACAACTTGTCAGATTTTTATAAATAAAACATTAAAAAATGCGTAACAAAATTTTATTAAAGTTGATTGAATATTATTTTATTCTATCTTTTATCGTTTTGGAGTTATTTAGAAATTAATGGAGAGAAAAAAATTTTTTCGTGTAAAATTCATTCTTTTTTTCGGTAAAAAAGCGCAATAACAAAAGAAAAACAAAATATTATTTTTGTTTTTGTTTATGTTTCATCTTTATGTTTTATTTAATAAGGCTTGCAAATTTATTTCAGCACGAGTTGCTGTTATAGCAATGTGCTCCTCTGCAGGGTAACAGGCCTGTTTGGACTTTTTTAAACTAAAATATGACGGAAACACATTATGCCCCACCTTCATGGACCACTTCCTAGTTTGTTTGTAAGAATGCGTTGTTGACTTAGAATCTATATAGTAAGCTAAGGCTTCGTCACTACTTAATTGCCTAGGATTAACGGAACTGGTATTTTTAGACTTAATAATATTATCTGGGCTCTCACTAATGTCTCTAATCACATTGGCAATTTTCCTTTGCCCTGCTGAACGCACAGCAATTTCGGCAGCAGTCACCAATTCACTGACACTTCGGGATTCTACGAGATCCACGACGCGACGTTTCTTCGTCTTAAACGACGATTCCTCGAAATCTTTGCGAGGTCTTCCTACAGGAGTCACATTCTCACTTGATGTTGAAGGTTGTGGCGCAAAAGAACTCGCAGTAAACTGTATGTCTGCTTCATCCAACCAATTCTTATTTTTAATTAAAAAACGCTCCTTCGACTTTCCTGAAGCCAACCATTTGGCACCAAACTTATTAGACAAGTTGGATATCTTCAACTTTATTTCTTTTTGGCTGCTTTCAGTAATGTCACCAAAGTGAAATTTTGAAGAAAGAAAGTGATATACACGCGAGTTTTTTTCATTCTTCGTGAGTTTCAACCACTCCTCAAAAAAGGCTACCCTTGAAATAGAGTAAACGTGTTCTGGAAAAAAAAAGAAAAAAAAACATGTTGTACTGAAGTGTGCTAAACAATATGTGTATTTTTACGAAGAATAAAGTTATTTCTGTGTAATATCTAAAAACTAGCCCGGATAGAGGTGAATGTCTGTATATTCTGAACTTTCAAAGTTTTTTTTTTAAAAAAACACGCTAAAATATATAGGCTATTTAAAAAAAATACTAAAAATTCAAATTAATAGATTCTGATTAAAAAAATACATTAAAAAATAGTACTTACCCTCAGTATTAATATTCATCACAAAAACTTTCACAATATTACAATATGTCACTATAAGATGTGCACGAAAGTGTCGCTAAATTGCAACTGATTGATTGAAAGAGCTGTATTAAACTCATTACCTGACTTCTGACGCTTATGACTCGCCACTTGCAAATTTGATAAACAACCTTTTCTCGGAATTCGGGGTTTGGTGGTGTTGTTTACGTTTTGCAAATAAGATTTCCTGGAAATCATAACATGAATTTTGTCCACCTAGCATGTTCTACGCGACACACTGTGAGTCGGCTGGAAAGGTTTTGGCCTCTGTATTTTGGGATCCGTATGGAATAATTCTCATTGATCATGTTGAGAAGGGAAAAACCAATAATAGCGAATATTATGTAAAGTTATTGGTGCCTTTGAAGCCAGAAATCGCAAAGAAACAGCCCCAAGTGAACAAGAAAAAAGTGCTCTTTCATCAAGACAATGCACTGTGTCACAAGTCAAAGGTCACGATGGCATTAAAGTTCGAATTGCTTCCTCATCCACCGGTAGGTAGGTATAGGAATGTTAAAAAAGCTTTGGACGGATTGTATTGCTTTTGAAGGAGACTATAACGATGAATAAAGTATTATTCTTTAGTATATATGCTAATGATTTCAGTAAATAGACAGGTCAAAAACAAATAGATTTTGACAATATCCTGAATTATTGTTATATTACATTTAAGAATGGTTGGCGACTTGAGTCTTTTCTACAAGTAATTTTTAAAGATAGTTTAATGTTGAAGAAAATTGTGGAAATAACTGATGTTACTGTCGGACTACAGTGCAGTCACCTGCACTAATTTTACCGTACATTATTTATTTGTGTAACGTTAACTTTATTACCAAAGCTATTCAAAGCCTAACCTATTTAGCCACAAAAGGGGAACTTTGGATAACAATATTAGATAATATTCTAAATTTATTTAGAGTTTAAAGAAAAAGTACTGAATATTCCGAACAAAGGAATCATTTTAATGTATTAAGCTATTATATATATATATATATATATATATATATATATATATATATATATATATATATATACATATATATATATATACACTACCGTTAGAAAGTATTTGCCCACCTAGTTATTTCAGTCCCAAGACAACAAAAACCCAGATAATATATAAATTTTTTTAAATTTTAATGAATTATTATTTGTTTTCACATTATTTACAGTCTAGAAAATCAGAAAAATATTCATGATTTCCCAGGATTTTTCTCATCTATGTGGGCCGCCTTTGTTTTAATTACCGCTTTATAGAGTTCCAGCATTCTCTCCAGTAGTGTCTTCAGAGTTTCTTCGGTTATTTTAATCCATTCTGCTTGTAAAAGTTCCCACAAGTGATTTTCTGATGTTAGATTTAGTTTTCGAACATACCTGTCCACATGGTCCCACAGCAATTCGATGGGGTTCAAGTCAGATGATTGCGGAGGTCAAGTCATCACTTCCAGGACGCCATCGGATTTCCATTGGTCCAAAAGCAGAATGCTGCTGAAAAATAAATTTCCCTGAAAAATATCTTTTCCAGAAGAAGCATTTGAGTTAGCAAAAATTCTTGATACTGTTCTTTTAGCATGATTCCTTCTATCCTAAAGATTTTTCCAAAACAACCCGAAACCATTACTGAACCTCCACCATGTTTTACTGTAGGCTTCTAACATCCTCTCTCCACTGACCGCCGCACGTAAACTCGTCGATTTGAACCGAAAATTTCGAATTTAGATTCGTCGCTCGAAATGACGGAATTCCATTGTTCTGATATCCAAGTTTTATATTCTCGGGACCATTCTAATCGTTTACGTTTATTCACTTGCCTAAGAAGTAATTTCTTCACTGCAACTCTCCCGTGTAGTCCACCTTCTGCTAACCTAGTCTTCACGGTTGTCACGCTAATGGGGATGGGCTGCTCCAGGTTTACTTGAGCGGTGATTACTGGTGCGGTTAGGCGGCGATTACGTCTGCTGGACATTGTTACAGCTCTGTCTTCAACAGGAGTCGTTTTTAGAGGCCTTCCCGAACGTTTTTACGATGTAGTCCACTGGTCTATTTGACATTCACATATCACTCGCGATTTGTCGACTCGAGTGACCATTTTGATGTCTCGCAATTATCAAAGATCGATTTTCAATGGAAACTTCTTTCGTTTTTGACATTTTCACAAAACAATTGAGCCTGTATCAATGACAAAGTACTGTTTGCGAATGGTTAATTTCCAAAAGGGCAATGGTATTTATAGCATAGTTTTTATCATAAAATGTCACTAGGAATTTCCATATTCCCTAGAAACTTGAAATGAGTTCTTACTTCAACTGGAATTCTCAGAAATCGCCTCAAAATGATTATCATGCAAAACTTGGAAATTTGTTCTAATTGGTTTTTAATTTGTGATTTCACCAAAATGGCTTATCTAAACAATTTTATGATGGACACAGTATATATATATATATATATATATATATATATATATATATATATATATATATACATACATATACCATATATATATATATATATATATATATATATATATATATATATATATATATATATATATATATATATATATATGAAAAAGAGTAGCGTAGTTGTTACTTAAAAGAACGAGAGCGAAGGGCATATAGAAACAGCATTTATTTAGAGGGAAAAAGATACTACTGAAGACAAAGCTGCTTTTAAAGCCCCTTTGCAGCCCCTTCATATAACAAAATCCTCTTGCGGTAAATCTCGGAAAGGTTAGGAGCTTTTTTAAAGAAAAGAGTAAACTAAAAATCGATGATTGAACAGGTGAAAATTTTTCACAACAAAAGAACCATTTCATATAGTGACACTTTAAAAACTTAAACCCCAGTTAAAAATCGATGATCCAATAAAAAAAATCCAGTTTTCAAAGGCGCGTTATTTTTCACCACCATAGGGACAGGAGAGGCTTAGACGTCTCTGACTCTCTTGGCTCTCTCTTGACTATGCTACAGATATATTATCCATTAATATCAAATAGAAAAAAGACGGTCAAGTTAGTTCAGGTTAGTTTGACCACGGACCAAATCATAAAGTCGAAAAATGTGTCATCCGAGTCCCGGCAAATATCGAGTTACATTCAAATGGAATCACATTCATTGACGAATTTAGAAATTTTTTTTCTTAGCCTCTGGTGATGATTCATATAAATTTAAAGTCGCATTCTAAATCTCTAAAAGTTAAAACATAGTAAGAAGGAAGACATGTCAATTAGTGTGTTTAAATTTACACAATACTGATAGCGAAAAATAGGCAGGGTCTAATAGTAAAAAGTTTCTCCCTTTATTTTAAAAAAATAGATTTTATTACTGATGAAAGTTTAAGGTTTTGTAGGTTACAGTGAGCCATCATTTTTGGAAACCGTTTTATTTCTGTTTTGCAAATGCTTCATAAAAAAATATTACCAACTATTTCAGATTGCCCTTAAAATATTGAATAGTTACTAAGGAAAAATTTGCACCGCTCCAAAATTTGGGCAGGTTGTGTGAGTTCCTACTAAAGATGTTAATATTACAAAATATATTAACAATAAACATTACTGAGTTATTTTCTACTACAACGGCTCAAATAACCATTTTGTACCATTATATTGCATTAATATTTTTAGAAGAAGTAAATACATAATAACCTATTGTTCTTAAACTATATATATATATATATATATATATATATATATATATATATATATATATATATATATATATATATATATATATAGTATATATATATATATATATATATACATATATATATATATATATATATATATATATATATATATATATATATATATATATATATATATATATATATACAGTAATACCCCGCTTAGCGCGACCCCGTTACGCGCGGTTTCACTATAACGCGAATTTCAAATTTCGCGCTCATGTAGTCATTAACTTCTCTATGGTCGCGGGGGGATCCCCGCTTTCTCTGAATATTCTCTTTGAAGAATTGGGAATTCCCTGTCCTTCGACTTTGTTCTATGGGGATTTCCTCGTTCGTTTCGTGTGTTCATTTGTTCCGTAATGTTAGTTCGGTCGGCTGGCAGTTTTGTTTTAATATTTATTGGAGATACATACATACATAATTTAACCCTACGTTAAAAATGCCGCCTGTAAAGAAAAAAGAGCGTAAAAGCGTCACTTTGGAATTGAAGATGAAAGTGTTAAGAAGAATGGAAAATGGAGGCAAAGCAACAATTGTTGGGAGAGATTTTGGATTCTCAGAATCGACTGTGAGAACGATTTATAAAAATCGGGGAAAAAATTAAAATCTCCAGCGAAGGTTCAACACCTATAAGTGCAACAAAACTTTCTCGTTCGAGATCATCTATCTTAGAAAGAATGGAGAAATTACTGTCAGTCTGGATCGAAGATTTGAATAAGAAGAACACACCACTAAGTCAAGATCTCATATGCACAAAAGCAAAATCTTTGTATGAGATGCTGAAAACAAAAGAAGGAGAAGGGAGTGCCACTCCGACTTTTGCTGCCAGCAGAGGCTGGTTCCATCGGTTCAAGCAGCGTTCTAATCTTCACAATATCCACATAACAGGCGAGGCGGCCAGCGCGGACATTCAAGCTGCAGCTGAGTTTCCAGACAAGTTTCAAGACTTCGTTAGACGAGAGAAAATTCCTGCTTGTCTCATCTTCAATGTTGATGAGACCGCACTTTACTGGAAAAAAATGCCATCTCGAACATTCATTTCTAAGGAAGAACGTCAAGCCAGTGGTTTCAAAGCTGCGAAAGATCGACTAACACTTCTGCTGGGTGGTAATGCCACTGGTGATTTCAAACTGAAACCTTTACTAGTGTACCATTCAGAAACACCCCGTGCAATGCGAGGCACAGACAAGACAAGTCTACCAGTTGTGTGGCGATCAAACAGAAAGGCGTGGGTTACACGGGAAATTTTTCAAGAATGGTATTCTAATAGTTTTTGCCCATCAGTCAAATCATACTGTGACAGAAATGGGCTTGAACCTAAAGTTATATTACTCTTAGACAATGCCCCAGGACATCCAACCTCACTTGATACGCCCAGAGACTTAAAAGTGTACGTAAAGTTCCTTCCACCAAACACTACGTCAATATTACAACCTATGGACCAGGGAGCAATAGCAAACTTCAAAGCTTATTACCATCGCTGCACTTTTAGCCAACTAATTCATGAAACTGACGGGGAAGGAAGACAGTCTATGCGAGAGTGGTGGAAGTCATACAACATTATGAAGTCTATTCACAACATAGAAGAGGCTTGGAAGGAAGTTAAAATGAGTTGTATGAATGGGGTGTGGCGTAATCTTTGGCCAGATGTAGTGGAAGCACCTAGAAGAATTGTCCAGATGCAGAGACAAGTGCTTGAAGACATTGCTGCAATGATTGAGGGGTCTGAACTTGAAGATGTCACGGTAGAAGATCTCGTAGAACTTGTAGCAAGGCACGACGATCCTATTAGCAATGAAGATCTGATCGAGTTACAGAATAATCCTATCTACGATGAGGAAGAACAAGTAGAAGAGAAAGTTTTATCTTCAGGGGAAATACAAAATGCACTTTCAAAAATTTATTCAGGTTTGGACATATTGCAGAGTATAGACAATAATGATGACCGTGTCTTGACCGTGTGTCAAACAATTAAAAACAGTGTTGGGTGTTATGAACGTATTTTATAAGAACGTAAACAAAACGTTACCCAAAAGACAATAGATGTATTTTTCCGTAAAAAATAAGAGTATGTATTGCATAAAGTGTTCTTAGAATTAAAGTGATTGATTAAAATGATTTGTATTTTTTTGTATTAAATTTTGACTATGTTTAATCATAAACCTCGATATACGCGAATTTCAGTTAACGCGATTTTTTTCGGAACGTATCCCTCGCGTAAAGCGGGGTATTACTGTATATATATATATATATATATATAGTATATATATATATATATATATATATTATATATATATATATATATATATATATATATATATATATATATATATATATATATATATATATATATATATATATATATATATATATATATATATATATATATATATATATATATATATATATATATATATATATATATATATATATATATATATATATATATATATATATATATATATATATATATACTATGTTTCACAATTTCCACTTTATTATTTTTTCCGTTACATAATAACCTATTGTTCTTAACTATATATATATATATATATATATATATATATATATATATATATATATATATATATATATATATATATATATACTACTATGTTTCACAATTTCCACTTTATTATTTTTTCCGTTACAGTTGTTTCAACACGACGGTACAGTATCTTCATAAGAAGGAAGATATTCTAAACTAATGATAAATTGACATTATTTTTTTATGCGAGTATATGTGTTTGGGTCTACCTGTTTACTCTAATTGAGGTGCATTTAATTTAAATTATCAACATTTGGACTTATCTATCTACTAAATTTCAGGTATATTTAATTGAGTTATTCCTAAATATAAATTAAGGTTCAATAATTTGGAGTTATTAGTTTCTAATTGTCGATTAATAACATATCTGATTTTTATTATTTGTTAATTTCCATAATTTCTAGGAATTTTAATTTTTTTAGATTTCCTTTCCTTATGGATTATTTTAAAAATTGTCTTTGAAAACGTGATTTTCTGTTATATGTTACTTCTTTTATGTTAATTTAATCTTTTTTCGAATGATTTACCTGTTTGGCCAATATAAAATTTTGGGCATGACCCACAATTAAGTTGGTATATTCCTATCATTTTGTTAATTTTATTTTTGTTGTTTTTATGACATTACAAAGATTATTATTAGTTCTAAAAACAAAATTTAACCTTCTTTTAGACAACTGTCTTGTATACCCAACCTCTAAAAACAATAACTGAAACTTTAATACTTTACTTTATACAGGAAAATAACTGACTTTCTAAAACAGTTGCCTAAAAGAGTTACATAAAACAAAACAATACCTCTCAATATGCCGATCATGTAAGGACAGAAAATCCCATTTTCAATGACAATATTAAAATACTCCATACTGAAAGGAAATCTAAAAAATAATATAAAAAATCAGATATTTTATTAAATCAACAGTTAGAAACTAATAACTCCCTATTATTGAACCTTAATTTACATTCAGGAATAATCCAATTAAATGCACCTGGAATTTTAGCCAATAGATAAGTCCAAATCTTTATAATTTAAATTAAATGCACCTCAATTAGAGTAAGTAGGTAGACCCAAATATATATATAAAGAAATAATGTCAATTTATCATTAGTTTAGAATATCTTTCGTTTAATGAGGGCACTGGTTGAAACAATTGTAACGGCAAAAATAATAAAGTGGAAATTGTGAGACATATTAGTGTTTAATAGTGTTAAGCCTACTTTATTTTAAAATTAAGATTTATTGCCAAATTTTAAATAATTTTGGGCGTTTCCCATACTTCTTCGTACATTCGGACCATATTTATATGTGAAATTTTCCGAAACCTACTACTAGTAAATGGGACTCGAACAATGCTTATTTTTATTTACCTCTACTTAGTTTTATGCTCCAATAAGTTACCCATAGATATTCAGTTAACAGGTTTTGAAGTGTTTGCGAAGAAATAATTTATGTAATACGTATGTTATGCCAAATTGTATTATAAAATTATTTACGCATATATATAAATATATATATATATATATATATATATATATATATATATTATATATATATATATATATATATATATATATATAGATATATAGAATTATTTTTTTAGCAAATATCATTGAATATTACAAAGGGAGAAATATGAAATTTAATGATTTACCTAGTATGTTGTCGAAATTTCTACTGCCGGTTTGCCCAGACCATAAAACAATTATATCGAATCCCATAACATATTCGTTGACTAAACTGCTAATTTTTCAGAAATCAGTCGATGCGATATGGTCAGATTGAGTGCCAGATTGGGTAGTGGACACAATTCGTTCAAATAATTTGATTTCCGTTCCCAATCATGTTAAGTGCTTTAAGAAAGGATATATGTTGTATTTGCCCCTGATATGTTCGAGAACTTACAATAGCTTACAACTTAATCTTCAGATGATTATTATTATAAGTCAGGGAAGGATAAGTTCGGTCGACTGATTCAATTATTGTCTGGATCGGTATAATACAGGGGTCAGTTGAGTAGGAGCTAAAATCAGGGATTTAATCGTTAATACGTAACAAAAAATTGAATAATATTAGTGGTCTAAATTTATTTTCTCAATACGAGCACTAAATATTTAAGAAATAAAGAGATAAAGTAAATTATACAACATTAGTTTATTTAATCATTTTTAGAAATACAGGCGATAAATTAATGAGGACCTCCACACAAAAATTCAGTAATAAAGGATAGGAATATATTAAATTATGAAGTGGTAGTCATATTTTTCTTCTGCAGCCTTTAACAGTCCATTCCTGAACAGAAGCCTCTCCATGTTTCCACAATTTATCTCGATTACTTGCCCTCTGATACCAGTTTGTGCCTGCTGCCTCTTTGATGTCGTCCATCCATCATTTTGGAGGTAGCTCAACACTTCTCTTTTGTAATCTTGGCCCCCATTGTATGATACTCCTTCTCCATCTTGCATCATCCTGTTTGGTAACATGACCTGCCCAAGCCCATTTTAGCGTTGCTGTCCGTTTTATATCATCCTCCACTTTTGTTCGTCGGCATATTTCTTCAATGCGGATATGGTCTCGGAGACTAACACCAAACAAAAAGCTTTTCTATTGACCGCTGTGTTGTTCGAAGTTTATTTGTTGCTGCGATCCTCAATGTACTTGTTTCCAATTTATAAGTGAAAACCGGGAGAAAACACCTATTAAAAACCCTAGCCTTCAGGTTGATAGGAATATCCTTGGTTTTCAATATGTTTCCCAGTTTTCCTGTAGTCGCTCAAGTCATTTTGATTATTCTGTTATTCTCTGCTTGTTGGTTTGCGGTTTCAAGTTTTATGTTATGCCCGAGATAGACATACTCATCAACTATATCTATCACTTTATCCCTGTTATTTATTGGTGCTGTTCCATGGGTTAAGATTTTGGTCTTTGTTAGAGTCATTTTTAGTCCTACTTTTCATGAAACTCGTACCGAAATAATTAAACGTCGGTACCCTCTCAACTGCCTTTTTGCACTTGGGACTCTGTGCCTGGTTTTTATTATTTTGATTTTCCAAATATAATTAAAAATGTTTCATTTCTAGTTTCTTATCGATTCAGAGTGATATATCAGGACATGTCAGATTATTTTTTTCTTTTCTTTGTTTAGTTTATATTCTCAATTTCTATAAAATGTAGAATATTGACTGGTTATTAATTAACTAAAAAATCCAAGGCCGACCAGTCGCCTGCAAATGTATGAGCATCATTTAAGACAACGAAACTTGAAATTGGGGCTACAGCTTGATTTTCGTAACTGCAGCACATTGCTGAATTCTTTAGACAATGACAGGAATTTAAGCTTAAGGTTAATTGGCAAGTTCAAGGCATTAACTATACAATTGGATTTACTGCTAGGAAAATCTTAATAAAGAGATTAATAAATTAAGAGGAAGTAATGATCTCCAATCATATAGGTGTGAAAAACTAGAAGTTGTTTAAATATCAAAACTAGAGTTCCAAATATATGGATACTATTTAAAATTTTATTTATTTCTTTTATTTTATCTCCATCACCATCATTACATTTCCCTATTCGATGAGCAAATCTCCGACCAATCCAAAATACTTTATTATCATTAAACCCGCGGGTCTTACTGGTACCAACAATTTGGAAGTTCAGTGAGTAGGTAGCGAAGAGACTTATTTTACTAAAGTACTAAAACCTAAAAAACCGGCCAAGTGCAAATCGAACTTGCGCAATTAGTGTTACGTACGGTGATTGCTTTTAAAATAAAATGAAATCCTTACCTAGGCTAAGATAGTTAGGGCCCTAACATTTAAGATCCAGTATGTATTTTTACGTTTTTTCTTAGTCAATAATGTATAATAGTAATACCTAATAGCCAATAAATCAAACTAGCCCAATATAGAATCTGGTAATAAAAGTGTAAAACAAATATTTACTACCTAAATATTCTCGTAATTATAAATAAAGAAAATAAAATTATTTTGTCTCGGTACCTACTCGTATGTATTGAAAAGTATATTTAAAAAACCTGCACCATATTGTCAAGCCAACTAGTTTTTTTTATACCAGATAAATTATCAAAAGTAATGATGATAATTTTCGCTCAATTTACACTTTATGGAGAATATTCCCGAATTTTTTCAAATATTTTTTGTAATTTTCGAGATAGGGGAGGGACAGCGATTTTCAGCCATTTTTTAAAATAACACAAAGAAAACTATGCTCAAGTATTACATTATCTATATCTTTGAACTCGTATTTTCACAAGCTTCCATTTGGCACCCCACTCGATGACTTACTAATATTTTTTTATTTCACTTTCGATGTTACCACTCAAAACTAACCTCTTAAGTCAAAATTTAACATTTAAAACTACACGGCTTTGACTAGGCCATCGAGTCTTATATTTGTACCAAATTTCAATTTTCTATGTCAAATAGTTTCTCAGAAAATCGGATGTGACAGATAGACTGATCACATACGTGTTCCTTATGGAACACTAAAAACTATCCTGCATTTATACAAGTTAACGAGTGAAATTCATTCACCATCACTAAAAAATGCGCCTCCAAACTTATAAAAGCAAAATATTGGCATCAAAGTACACTACAAATTATTTGCCAAAGGATCAGAGGACTTATTCTGTCAAGGCGTGAAGACCACCTGTTAGTTTGAATAAATGTATTAGTCGAGCTTGTGCTCTCCTTAGATCTCTCTAACTTTCTTTCCCAAGAATAAATACACTGATAACAGATCTCCGAAAATTGGTACTAACTGTTGGGTATAGCCATTATCTGTACTACCTCTAGTCCAAAACCTGACTTGTTGCAAAGAGCAGGCTAAATATATTCGATCACAGATTCGAATTACATAACCTTAAATCGAAGTTATAGAAACCTACCCCTTACAGCGCTTAGTAGTAGTAGATCGTGGATTATCGTTCCGCAATGTTGAGGAGCAAAACGCCTTAATTTTGCCTTCAGAATCCTCAACCGGAAAAAACACGCTCTCATGTCTGAAATAGCTAAACAAAGGTTATAACCTTGAGTAGTAAAAAAAATTTAGTAGGAAAGCTGCTGACTATCAGAGCAATTAAATTTATGTTAATTTATTTATATTTCATAATTCATATTTTCTATACTGCTGTTAAAATACCAAGCATTTTTTTATTTCAGTAAGCCTATGTCCTTGCGCATTCACCATCATTTGATAAATCTCGAATAAATTTAGTGCTTGTTTATATTATAGAACTAGAAAAAAACTAATAAAAAAATGATATTGGCATACAAAAAAGTATGTTTTTAACTTTTTTTTAATACACCATTTACATTTTACTTATAAAAACATTATATACGTAAAAAATTATCCTTCTTTACGGTTCAGCTGTCCTAGATTACACAAAATGTGGACTTCATATTTGGTTCACGTTTAATACCTAACGTAAGAAAGAAAAAAATTCGTCATTATATTGTCATCTTGAGTTTGTTGTCTCGCTTCATAGGGCATAATGGACAGAACAGCGAAAGCATATGGATTCTGGGCAACTTTATGTAAGGAAATTAAACATGTTATTGTTTTCACCCATCAAACACCGGGCACAATAAATAGAGCAAAAATATCCGGGCAAACCTACAGGAATTACTAGGTTGCTATATATATATATATATATATATATATATATATATATATATATATATATATATATATATATACAGTACAATCCCGATTATCCGAATCGCGATTATCTGAAATCCGGCTTATCCGAAACAAACTGTTAAAAAGCAAACTGTATTCCCATTAAACGAAAAAATCCCCATTATTTGAAACAGGCGATGAGTGGTTTCCTTAACGCGTCGGGGGCTCCCCGACGTCTAGAATTTCACCGCTGTCTATGTTTTGGTTAGTCGACGAGTGTTATAAGTTACTCATTACGTCTATTATTATCGCAGAGGTAAATAGTTTCGTTTTAATAGATATATTTTACAAAATGGAGCGTCATAATAATAAGCGTAAACGTGTTGTTATTACCTTAACCTTAACTTGAAGCAATTCAACGTTTAGATAATGGTGAACTTCTTAAAAATGTAGCGAAGGATTTAGATGAAGCCGTGAGTACTGTTTCAGAGTGGGAGAAAAATCGCGAAAAACTTGAAAAATGGTGTAGTCTTTTGTCATCGCCCACACATCATCGCCCACACATGCACGAAAAAATATAAAAAGCGGTGAATACCAAAAAGTGGATGGTTCTTTATTTTTATGGTTTACACAGAATCGGGAACGTGGAATACCAATTTCAGAAACAATTTTAAAACATATGGCAGAGAGTTTAAGCGAAGAGTTGCCGATTATTGAAACGCCTGTAAATGTTTCTGCAAGTGATGGATGGCTAGACAGGTGGAAAAAAAGACATGGTGTACGTCAACTGAAAGTTTGTGGAGAAAGATTGTCGGCTGATGTATCTGCTGCAAAAAAATTTGCAGAGAATTTTGAGCAGCTTATGAAAGAACATGGTTTACAACCAGACCAAATCTATAATTGTGATGAAACAGGCTTGAACTACAAAATGTTGCCGTCAAATACCTTAGCTTCAAAAACGGAAGCTGGAGCACCTGGTTACAAACGTAGCCAAGAACGTATTACTGTTCTTGCATGCAGTAATGCTTCTGGAAGAGACAAACTTCCATTATTATGTATTGGTAAGTCAGCAAATCCACGAACTTTTAAGAATATTCGTCGCTGCTTTTCCTGTTTTGTATAAAAATCAAAACAATGCCTAGATAAACGCGACTCTATTTAGAGACTGGTTTTTTGGAGATTTTGTTCCCAAAGTGAAACTTTTTTTAAAAGAACATGAATATCCTAGAAAATGTATTCTGTTACTAGATAACGCCCCCACTCACCCAAGTGCGGAGCAACTTGAAAGTGGGGAAATAAAAGCAATGTTTTTGCCTCCTGTTGTCATTTCTCTCATTCAGCCTATGGATCAGGGTGTACTGGAAAATTTAAAACGCAATTACAGGCGTTTGTTATTGGAGTATATTTTAGAAGAAGTAGATGAAGGTGGCAATCTTACTGATTGTCTAAAAAAATAAATTTGAAAAATGTTATATAATGGATAGCTTCAGCCGGGAATCAAGTAAAGAGTAGTATTCTGGAAAAATCTTGGTCAAAATTGATTCCACAAGAGGAGAGACATTACTCAGAGGCAGAAACAGAAGATAATGAAAGTTTACATCAAATTATTACAAGAATATCAGGATGTGAAAGTGTTACGGAAACCGATGTTTGTGAATGGTTAAACAGTGATAGTGTGGAAGATGAAATGACTGACCAAGAATTAATTAAAAGTGTATGCAAAAATGCTAATAAAATAAACAGTGATGACGATGATGATAACGAAGTAGAAGCCACTGACAATATTCCAGTAAAAATGTCACATTCAGAAGGACTAGAGGCCCTAGAAAAAGCGTTAACTTATGTAGAACAACAAGAAAATGCAACCGCGGACGTTTTGCTTATCAAACGTTGGAGAGACATTGCAACCAAAAATATAACTAACGCAAAACGAGTGCAGTTAAAAAGACATTAAAGTTAAGAATGAAACTGTTTTATTTTAGATTTTCTGTACGTATAAATAAAATAAGTAAACTAATTGTTCTATTCTTTGTTTTATTAAATACCTATGTACGTAATAGCATATCGTATAAATGCTTTTAAGTCAATCTGCAATGTTGTATTCATTCTAAACTTCTATTTTATAAAAAAAATTCGGATTAACCGAAATTTCGATTATCTGAAATCACTTTGGTCCATATTATTTCGGATAATCGAGATTCTACTGTATATACATACAACATCCGTCTGTATGTGCTTTTAGTGTTCCGTACCAAAATTGGAAAAGAGAACACTTATGGTATGGCATCACTTCGGTGTATGTCTATCTGTCTGACACAGTAGAAGTGAAAAAAAAAATTCAAGGTCATCGGGTGGGGTCACAAGTGAAAGCTTGTGAAAACACAAGCTCCAAAAAAATATATATGAGGTAATACTTGCGCAAACTATTTTTTATATTATTTTTAAAAAATTGCCAAAAATCGCTGTCCCCCACATTATCTCTAAGAGTACTAATTAAAAAAATTTTGAAACATTCTGTATAAGGTGAAAATTGAATGAAAAGTATCACGAGTACATTACCTTTGATAATTTATCTGGTATATAAAAATAACTAATACATTTTTTCATATATATGTATTTCGTACTTGTATACAATTCCCCCATTTTGTGTAATAAAAAATGTTATTCAATGATAGATAAAAGTATAAACACATGTGCGAACCAAGGACCTAAGATAATTATTGTGGGAGATTTTAACATAAGTTTTTTGGAATGTGTTGGTAATAGTCTATCCACCTGTTTGAATAGCACTGGGCTTATATAAATGTTAAAAGATACTAGTTCTGCTAGGGGCGGAGTCTTGATAGAAAATATGTTTTGCAATGTTCCTAATTGTATAGAAGTTAACGTTGTAGAAATTTTTTTTTGGCCATCACAAACAAGTTTGTGTCCGAAACCTATATATTGATTTTTGAAAACTCATTTGGGGTGTGTTTTGTGAAGTTACTGATCATTTCACATCCCTTTAACAAAAATTTTCATTTCAGAAGCAATCACGGTACGGAATACTAATTGCGCAAGTCCGACTCGCGCTTGGCCGGTTTTATTTAATTCGAGAACCACTGATTTAATTTTCACGTCGTTTTTTTAATATATAGTTCAGTTAACCTGCAATGTTTTATTCCATATTTCACGCCGACATATGGTCAAGGTGCTACAATTAAAATAGTAGGTAATGGAATTTCTGGCCCTATATCCTTCAATATTTAAATGATGCAAACCACGACATACCTGTATATGCTAGTTAAATCGTAAAACATGTCATAATAAACATACCGTACATGGTAATTGCGGGCTCTCTCCAACTTTATAAATTAGATTATTTTCGTATTTGCAGAAGCCACATTCATAAAGAAGTTCTAGTCTTCTCCATTACCCTTGATTACTTTATTTTGTTCCTCCAGTTGATGCTCGCTCGGCCTCGCATCTTCGTTGTTTATCTATGCCAATGTATTTTCCGAGCAATTTAACTAACTTTCTAAAATATGGCCAAAATATAACCGGAATGGAGATTTTGTTCTATTATTTTTAAAATCGTTAATCATAATTTTACCGTAACGTATTTTGGGTATTATGTAGTCGCCTTTTTATGACACGAAATGGTTAAGAGATATGGTAGTGGCGGACCGAAAATTGGCTAAAGAGAAAACGCATTTTGTAAATTCCGAAACTCCATGTCTGGTAAGCTGTGTTTACGAGTTACGAACAAATATACCTTTGAGAAACGTAAATAACCGGTCAAGTGCAAGTTGAATCTGCGCAATTAGTGTTCCGTACGTTGATTGCTTTTAACATAAAAATTTTCGTTACGGAGGTATCAAAAGATCAATGACTTCACAAAACACTCTCCAAATGAGTTTTCAACAAAGTGTTTTTCCAATCTTTACTGAAAACTGATGACCTTGAAATTTTTGTTTTTTTATCTATACAAGATAAATTATTAAAGGTAATGCACTCGTGATAATTTTCGTTCAATCTACACCCTGTGGAGAATATTCCAGAATTTTTTCAAAATTTTTGGATCACTATTTTGCGCAAGTATTACATCGTATAAATTTTTAAACTCCTGTTTTTACAAGCTTTCATTTGACAGCCCACTTGATGACCTGGTAATTTTTCTTTTTTACTTCCGATTTTACCCCCCAAAACTAATCCCTTAAGTAAAAACTTAACTTTCAAAACTTCGCGACTTTGATGGGGCCATCAATTCCTATATTAGTACCAAATTTCAACTTTCTGTGTCAAATAGTTTCGGAGAAAATTGGATGACAGACGGACGGACGAACGGACGGACAGACACCTACGAGGCTGGTTTGAAAAGTCCGTGCAAAAATAAAAACTACTTATGTGTTTGGGGTAAACCTTTTTTATTTTTCGACATAGTCTCCTTTTAGGCTTATACACTTCGTCCAACGATGTTCTAGTTTGTTGATCCCTTCCGAATAATAGGATTTGTCCAAGTCTGCAAAAATATCCATTAGTGTCTGCAATCACCTCCTCGTTTGAATAAAATCTTTGTCCCGCCAGCCATTTCTTCAAATTGGGGAACAAATAGTAGTCCGAGGGAGCCAAGTCTGGAGAATAGGGGGGATGTGAAACGAGTTGGAATCCTATTTCCATTAATTTTGCGACCACAACTGCTGAGGTGTGTGCTGGTGCGTTGTCGTGATGGAAAAGGACTTTCTTGTGGGCCAATCGCGGGCGTTTTTCTTGCAGCTCGGTTTTCAAATAATATTCACCTGTAATAGTTTTACCCTTTTCCAGATAGTCGATGAGGATTATCCCTTGCGAATCCTAGTCGCCATAACCTTTCCGGCCGAAGGAACGGTCTTCGCCTTTTTTGGTGCAGATTCCCCCTTGGTAACCCATTGTTTAGATTGTTGTTTGGTCTCAGGAGTATAGTAATATATCCATGTTTCATCCACAGTGACGAAACGACGCTTAAAGTCCTCCGGATTTTTCTGGAACAGCTGCAAACCATCCTTGCAACACTTCACACGATTCCGTTTTTGGTCAAGCGTGAGCAATCGCGGCACCCATCTTGCGGATAGCTTTTTCGTGTCCAAATGTTTATGCAAAATATTATGTACCCGTTCAGTCGAGATGCCCACAGCACTAGCAATCTCACGCACCTTAACTCTTCTGTCATCCATCACCATATCATGGATTTGATCAATGATTTCTGGAGTCGTAACCTCCACAGGCCGTCCAGAACGTTCAGCGTCACTTGTGCCCATATGGCCAGTCCGAAAATTTTGAAACCACTTATAAACTGTTCTAATCGAAGGTGCAGAGTCACCATAATGTTTATCAAGCTTCTCTTTAGTCTCCTGAGGCGTTTTGCCTTTCATAAAGTAATGTTTAATCACCACACGAAATTCTTTTTCGTCCATTTCTTGAAAATCACTCGACTTCCTTGATTCACACGAATGCCAAACACAATGAAATAGACCAATATGGCTGAAACTTGGTGTGCGTTCATTCAAGAGATGCTACTAACTAAATATGACCTCGATACGCGCCGGTGGTGCCATCTCTCGGACTTTGCACGGACTTTTCAAACCAGCCTCGTAAGTTATCTTATAAGTGTTCCGAACGGAAGAATATTCTTCCTACTTTACGCGTTTCATTAATACCCCATAAAATTTTCACCATTTAGTCAAGAATGTCACAAAGAACCTGCGCTATTCGGTAAAAGAGCAAATTAAAGGGAGGAGAGCATACTTTTCACCTAACCAAAATGGTATACCTGTTATATACTTCGTAATGTTTTTTTTTTTATTTATATTTTAAACATTTTTTTGCAGTATTTTCAGATTTAAAATAAGTGTGTTCTTAATGATCTACTTTGAAACTTTTTAAATATAAATTCAATTTTTCATTTATTATAACCAAATTATTATGTTTGTATTTCTCCTCAGTAAACAAATTTCATTTTTCTTGAATACATAAACACATTATTTGCTATTATATCAAAAAATAACGACGAGAAATGTCAAAATGCATATCCATACTACCTGAAAATGTTGAATTTTTAAATCTTAATTGTGGAAAATTAGGATTTTTGATTTGTTTTCCTGAAGAAGGCATACTTTTGAAAACAAATCATATAATTAACATTTAAAAAAGTCAATTATATAACTTACAAAAATGTGTACATACAAAAATATAGTAATATGGAAACAGTGAACAAAGAATAAAAAAGATGAAAAAGTGCGAATAAAATTTAAGAAAATCGTAAATTAATAAAATATAAGACAATATACAGTAAAGAGCTTTTTTTTGTATGTAGTGTTAACGAATGTACGAGGCTGGTTTGAAAAGTCCGTGCAAAGTCTGAGAGATGGCACCACCGGCGCGTATCGAGGTCATGTTTAGTTAGTAGCATCTCTTGAATGAACGCACACCAAGTTTCAGCCATATTGGTCTATTTCTTTGTGTTTGGCATTCGTGTGAATCAAGGAAGTCGAGTGATTTTCAAGAAATGGACGAAAAGAGAATTTCGTGTGGTGATTAAACATTACTTTATGAAAGGCAAAACGCCTCAGGAGACTAAAGAGAAGCTTGATAAACATTATGGTGACTCTGCACCTTCGATTAGAACAGTTTATAAGTGGTTTCAAAATTTTCGGACTGGCCATATGGGCACAAGTGACGCTGAACGTTCTGGACGGCCTGTGGAGGTTACGACTCCAGAAATCATTGATCAAATCCATGATATGGTGATGGATGACAGAAGAGTTAAGGTGCATGAGATTGCTAGTGCTGTGGGCATCTCGACTGAACGGGTACATAATATTTTGCATAAACATTTGGACATGAGAAAGCTATCCGCAAGATGGGTGCCGCGATTGCTTACGCTTGACCAAAAACGGAATCGTGTGAAGTGTTGCAAGGATGGTTTGCAGCTGTTCCAGAAGAATCCGGAGGACTTTAAGCGTCGTTTCGTCACTATGGATAAAACATGGATACATTACTATACTCTGAGACCAAACAACAATCTAAACAATGGGTTACCAAGGGGGAATCTGCACCAAAAAAGGCGAAGACCGTTCTTTCGGCCGGAAAGGTTATGGCGACTATCTTTTGGGATTCGCAAGGGATAATCCTCATCGACTATCTGGAAAAGGGTAAAACTATTACAGGTGAATATTATTCATCGTTATTGGACCGTTTGAAAACCGAGCTGCAAAAAAAAACGCCCTCAATTGGCCCACAAGAAAGTCCTTTTCCATAACGACAACGCACCAGCACACACCTCATCAGTTGTGGTCGCAAAATTAATGGAAATAGGATTCCAACTCGTTTCACATCCCCCCTATTCTCCAGACTTGGCTCCCTCGGACTACTATTTGTTCCCCAATTTGAAGAAATGGCTGGCGGGACAAAGATTTTATTCAAACGAGGAGGTGATTGCAGACACTAATGGATATTTTGCAGACTTGGACAAAGTCCTATTATTCGGAAGGGATCAACAAACTAGAACATCGTTGGACGAAGTGTATAAGCCTAAAATGAGACTATGTCGAAAAATAAAAAAGGTTTACCCCAAACACATAAGTAGTTTTTATTTTTGCACGGACTTTTCAAACCAGCCTCGTATATTAGGTTGCCAATTACTAGTGTTATTGTTGACATTTCGTGTGGTTATGCTGGACGTTTTTAGTGTTCCGTACGGAACACTTATAAGATCACTTCGGTGTCTGTCCGTCTGTCTGTCCGTCTGTCCGTCTGTCACACCCGATTTTTTCTCCGAAACTATTTGTCATTGAAAGTTGAAATTTGGTAATAATATCGGAATTGATGGCCTCATCAGAGCCATATAGTTTTGAAAGTTAAATTTTGACTTAAGGGGTTAGTTTTGGGGGGTGAAATCGGAAGTGAAAAAAAAAATTTTTTACTAGGTAATCGAGTGTGGTGTCAAATGAAAGCTGAGGAAAACACGAGTAAAATATATATATATATATATATATATATATATATATATATATATATATATATATAATGTAATACTTGCGCGCACTTTTCTTTGTATTATTTTTAAAAAATCGCGAAAAATCGCTGTCCACCGCCTTATCTCGAAAAGTACTTATCAAAAAATTTTGAAAAAATTCTGGAATATTCTCCACGGAGTGTAGATTGAACGGAAATTATCACGAGTGCATTTCCTTTAATAATTTATCTGGTATTTCAGTCATCAGATTTCAGTAAAGAATGGAAACAAACTTTGTTGAAAACTCATTTGGGTGTGTGTTTTATGAAGTCACTGATCATTTTATACCTCTGTAACAAAATGTTTTATTTGAAAAGCAATCAACGTACGGAACACTAATTGCGCAAGTTCAACTTACACTTGACCGGTTATTTACTTATCTCCTAGTGTGAGAATAGCAGCCATTCTTTTTATTTTGTTATATTATATAGACTTTAACTATAGTTTAAAAGTTTTTTTTTGATCAATACAAATAAATGTATCAAAAGTGGACAAAACAATAGGTTTTTTTTATGGGTCTAGCACACGTAATACAGGGAAGTCCCTAAAGCGCTCCAGGAGCGGCATGTGTACGGAAAAAAATCGCTGTATATTGTACTTGGTGGTAAACACAGCCCTGAGCAAATTATTCCAAAGAGATGATGTTTTCCATATAAAAAACTGCTTGAAAAGTGTTGTACGCAGAGTAACAAGCTGAACCTTATACGAAGTGAAGTATTAGCGCGATGTGTATTTCTAACATACACCGCTCTGTGAGGAATTAAGCGGGCTACATCCTTCGAACACTTTCCATGAAAATACTTGTAAAACAGTCTCAAGTTGCCAACCGTTCTTCGATGTTCCAGCGAATCAAGGCCACCAGTCAGTTCCGGGTCTTCAATCAGACAAACAGCTCTTCTCTGAGCAGAATCCAATAAAAGCAGTGCTTGTTTGGGAGCGGAGCCCCAAACATGGGAGCAGTATTCAATAATTGGTCGAATTTGAGCTTTGTAAAGAATTAACTGTTGTTGTGGAGTGTAATGCTTTCTGGTTCGCAATAATATTCCCAACTTTTGAGAAGATATTTATTTTGGGTCCTCAATAAAGATATTCTTATAATTCAGAATAATTTAGCTCTAGTGTTTACAACCCGATCGATTTTTTTATCCGGCTTAAAATTCAAACTACCTGCTAAATTAGTTTTGACTAAATTACAATTTTAAAAATTGTCCAATAACAGAATGATTGTACTATTTTTATTAATTAGAAATTATATAGGTGTCCTGGACTAAACAATATGATCTTTTTCACTGGTCGACTAACGATGGAATACTGCTCCCATGTTTGGAGCTCTGCTCCCAAATATATACTACATTTGTTGGATTCTATTCAGAAGAAAGCTACTCGCCTCACTGGAGACCCAGAACTGACCAGCAACCTTGACTTCTTGGAACATCGAAGAACCGTTGGCGACTTAAGTCTATTCTACAAATATTTTGATGGAAAGTGTTCGATGGATGAAGCTCGCTTAATTCCTGCCAAAGCGGTGCATACTAGGAATACACGTCGCGCTAATACTTCACATCAGCTTTCAACTCCTCCTACAATCCTTTTCAAGCAGTCTTTTATATAGAGAACCTCATCCCTTTGGAATGATTTGCTCAGGACTGTGCTTCCCACCGAGTACAATTTACAGCTATTCAAGACCAACGTGAATCGCTTTTTCCGCACACGCGTCGCTCCTGTAAAACTTTGGAGATTTCCCTGCAGCACGCGTGCTATGACCATAAAAAGAAATAAGAAAAATCGACTATTAAATATATGAAAACCCACCATGGTGCGATGAGGACTCCTTACCTAATACAATCGACTGAAGTGTTATTCACGACACGATTAATTGTTAAAGCAAAAAACTCTGTTAAGTACCTGTATAAAAGTTGAATAATAATAGAAATTCCGCCTTCTCGTAATATTTAAAATTTAAATTTTGGTCCTTAAAAAAGTCTACTGTAACAGATCAATAAACTTTAAAATTGTCCGTCCTGTTAAGGTGCAGTTTGTTTACATTCCTGTATTGAATAATTTTTTTAGCAGTGCAGTATGCGATTGATACCATTCAAGTCTAAACGAATTACTTCACGATTCTATATGGACGTAATACTCCGAAGAAATACATATAATAGAGAAAGACAAAAAAATATTGGAAGGCTGTAAAGTGATTTGGATCGATTTGATTTTTGTCAACCAAATATTCCGATGATATTGTCATGTCTAGATGTTGACGATATTCAATAGCAGAGGATACCTTAAAACGCTTTCCCGCGGTCAGACCAAGTAGACTTTTAACGTGACTTATTTTTAAATTAGTTTTTGAAAATTGATATAGAATTTACGTAATTTTATTTAATATTATACCATATTCAGGCAAAAATAATGCTCAAACTTAAAAAACACCTTGTATAATTGTCTTTTTAAAGGGAGAACAGAATAAAACCAAAACATATGAACAATTATTAAATAAATATGAACCAAGTAAATGAGCGTAATGTAACACGCAAAATAACTTCTTCAACTAAAATCCTCTTGTTAGAAAAATTTAGTTTTATAATTTCATTTTTTAAGGCTGAGATTGTCTCGGTAACATTGCCAGTAAGTTACCGGTTAATTATCAAGTGCTTGAAATTTAAAAACAGAAATTTCATATTTTTGAGAATATTTTCACTTATCTTTGCATTTTTTATGTTTTCAAATATTATTCTTGTTAACATTTATCACTTTTGACCTATCGTGGTGTTATTACCTTTGGAAAAAAAGATTAGTGACACTGGAAATGCATGAACATAAAAGTTAGAACAATTCTCTTGTGACTTCTAACCTTTAAACCCTTTAAAATAACCATAACACAGTAAATCTTTGGAAAACATAAACTTTCACGTTTACACTCTCGCAGCTACATTCACACCAAAGAAAAGACAATCAAATTTTCAAATCGTAATTGGTGGTGATATATGAGATCTTCGTGGACAAAATGGGGATAAATCGGAAGAATGCAGACACTTCAATCGCATAATAGCAAAACTTTTACATAAATGTTCAGATTATGCCACGAGGGAAACAGATTTAAGGATAATTGGTAAAATTACGAGTCACGTATCGTGAACTTATCGTTTTTCCTTTTTTTTGGTAATATACCAGTAAAATTTAAATCTTACAGGTAATTCTAAAATCCCGTTTGCAAAAATTAAACGTGGCCCAGACTCTAAAATCTCAATTTTTTATCTTTAGTTCCCTTAAATTACCCTTTCTTAGGTAATATTTTTATAGACTACAAAATATAATAAAACCAAATTTAACGGCAGCTAGATGGCAGTCCACACTCAAAAACTTTGTTCGGTGAATTTCATGGGTGGTAAAAATTTCATTAACTAATTAATTCCGGAATCAGGACAATAATTAAATCAATATGGATATATAGGGTGTTATAAAAATCGTTTAATATATTGAAACCTGCAAATCATTGCATCAAAAACAACTGCACAAAAATAATAAAAATATCGCTTCTCAATAACTAATGAAGAAATAGACTCTAAAGTTTTATGGTTTTTCAACCAATGATTTTATGACAGAAACAAGAGATTGGTATGTATCTAGCACAGGGTTGCTGTGCTTTTTATTATTATTTCATGCTATAATTAATAAATAGAACTTTACCTATTTCAGTTTAGAAAAGCTTCTGATGCTGTAGAAACAAATTACAGTTGATGTTCAATATTTTGACTAGACAAATTAATACACAAAAGAGCTAACCTACACAAGTAAATTTGCATTCAAAGCCGAAATTTTTCATAGTGTCACGAAGCACTATATTTCCTTTAAAAAATTGTTTAACTTTTACAATAGCTTTATTAGTGGCACGAGTCCGCGTAAAAAATCCTTTTTATAACTAATGTAAATGCATAAGTTCACTTTTCATTTTTAAGCAGACGACATAATAAAATTACTAGTTGTTTATTCTTGAGAAATTTTAAGTTCTTAAAAAAAACTTTACTGTTGACCAACAAAACTCATAGCGTTGTCAACTATCAGGTTAAAAGCTATTGCTCCAGTTGTATTGTAACACTAGCTGTTCGCGGTTGTAGTATGATGGCACCGTTCCTTATTCGCATTCATGAGGTCATTACTTTTGGTTTCATTTCTATCGTTTTATGTTTAAAATTAAAAGTATAGACCCTTTTTATTCGTATGCAGATGCAAATTTTTTACAAATACATTTAGATTAGGTTATTTTTTGAGTCAAACCTGTAAATAGTTATTTTTTCTTATTTTTTTTAGTTATATCTAAACAACTTAGTTAGATATAACTGTAGAGTTAAAAAAAATTGAGTATAATTTTTTTTAAAACATATTAAGCAAATGTGAAAGTCAAGTAAAGAAAATATATTTACTTCAATTAATCAGGATCCTCTATAGGTGATTATTAAATAATAGTATACATTATTGAATAATATAAGTAATTTCTTTTGGCAATTTTGGAAGATTTTTTTTACTTTATTTTGATAAATAAATGCTTAAACTATATTTTACTGTGTTTTGTAGTGTTCAATCAATGATTAACATTATCACTTTTTTCTGAATTCGATATCCTTATATCGAATTTTGGAAACGAATGCCTCGGTCTGTGACAGTCCTGCTTTTAAACGCAAACCTATTTACTGACGTGTTGAAATATCTATGGATCTTTTCAATATTCCTATAAATAGATCTAAAATATCTAATACTGAGCACAGGTATGTAGACAAATATAGAACATTGTCATTTTTTCCATTTACAATTACTGATTAGTCTGCCTTTCCCACCTGGTATTATTTGTTAGGCCTAGTGTATTTTCAAATCATTTTTGTAATTTATGATTTTTATTTTGGTTAATACAACGCCATTTTTAGTGTTCCGTACGGAACACTTATAAGATCACTTCGGTGTCTGTCTGTCTGTCACACCCGATTTTCTCCGAAACTATTTGACATAGAAAGGTGAAATTTGGTAATAATATAGGAATTGTTGGCCTCATCAGAGCCATGTAGTTTTGAGAATTAAATTTTGACATAAGGGGTTAGTTTTGGGGGGTGAAGTCGGAAGTGAAAAAAAAATTTTTTTGCTAGGTCATCGAGTGTGGTGTCAAATGAAAGCTTGTGAAAACACGAGTAAATATATATATATATATATATATATATATATATATATATATATATATATATATATATATATTATACTTGCGCGCACTTTTCTTTGTATTATTTTTTAAAAATTCGCGAAAAATCGCTGTCCCGGGCCTTATCTCGAAAAGTAGTTATCAAAAAATTTCGAAAAAATTCTGGAATATTCTCCACGGGGTGTAGATTGAACGAAAATTATCCCGAGTGCATTACCTTTAATAATTTATATGGTATATATAAAAAAAAAACAAAATTTCAAGGTCATCAGATTTCAGTAAAGATTGGAAACAAACTTTGTTGAAAACTCATTTGGGGTGTGTTTTGTGAAGTCACTGATCATTTTATACCATCCTAACAAAAATTTTTATTTTAAAAACAATCAACTACTGAAGTTCAACTTGCACTTGACCGGTTATTTTACATGATAATAGAAACGAACATTTAAATGCAAATTTTATTTTTACTTCATCGATACTTTAACTATTCTTGCCTAAGACTCGCTGTTACCGGCCAGCAGATTTATTCATTGTGAATAGTATATGGACGGCCTAGATTCGTATCTTGCATTTTATTTTCGTGAATTTGTAATACTATACGTAATTTAAGTGTAATAACTCTGTTGATTTAGTTAGTTTTTTTTGTGTTGATGAGTGCTTAAGAACAATAGTTTTTTAATGCTTTTAGTGCTTGTAAATAAAATGTGAGAATCCACATGTACTTTGTGTTAACACCATGTTTCTCAATGAATTCCTAAGGTTAGTTTTTTATTAGAGATTTTGAACTGTTGTGGCTTTTACTTGATGGAAACTCATATTAAATAAAACAAATAACTGGTTATTTAAACACAAAATTTCCACAATATTTTTATTTTTCAGTACAACGTGTTTCGCTAACAATGTAGCTTTGTCAAGTATAAATAAAATATACAAAATTATTAGGTATATATAAACTAGATACAAAATGATGAACAAATTTTATAATAGGTAATTACACAGAACTATTAAGTAAATATTTTGAAAAAATTATTTGTCTTAATAATAGGTATTTCCAACGGACCAGTTATATGAATCAATTTAAAAGGGGTGACCTATTTGTTTCTGTTTGTTCGTTTAATAAAATATTTGTATTTTTCATAGGGTTTATTTCTAAGGCCTCCTTCAGGTCTAGTTTATAACCTTTATTTTCTTGATGTAGTATTTTGAAATTTGGATCAAAAGAGTGATTTTCAGATAATACATGATTCACATATGTTGAGTTATTTTTTTCGATTTATAAAACTTCAATAGTGTTCATTAATTCGTGTATTAAAAGTTCTACCTGTTTGTCCTATATATATTTTAGGACAAGTGCTGCAGGTTAATTCATAAATACCTAATTTATTATTTTTATCGGTTCGGTTTTTATAAGTTTTTAAAAGACGTCCTATTGAGTGTTCTGTTTTGAATGCTATGTTGATGATTAAGTATTTTGCTTATTTTTACTGACGGGTTACCATAATGTGTTAAAATTTTATAAGGCAACTTTTCTTGCGTTATTGGGAAAATTTCTGAAATAGCTTGATTTTTGAGTTTTCTATTTACCATGTTATCTATCAGTAGGCGGTGAATATTATTGACGGCTATTTGTATGATAATATTTAGTTCGTTATTAAAATCAGTTTCTGATAAAGGAACTGTAGTCAACTGGTGGGTAAAACTATGGTAAGCTGCTAACTTATGTTGTGGGAGGTGTGTTGACACAGACACAACAATTCATAATACATCATAAAAAGAATGGAAGTTACCACCACCTTCAAACTTATTTGGATGTATGTTATAATAAGTGATGTAGACATATCTTATGTGTATAATAAAACAGCCCATTTACATTTCCACCTATACACACATAGCGATGCCAAAAGCAAGCCGAATTTTCTAGAGGTGAAAATCTAACGAAACTGGATGAAAGGCGTGCAAAAAGACAAAAATACGTCTTGCTTCTTCTGAAAGTTCGTTTTTGGAAGTGCTGATATCTAGTGCGCTAACAATCTAGCTACAGAACTTTATTTGATCCCGTATATTTGCTTATATCACTCGCATATTATAACTATAATCCTCATACCTCAAAAACCAAAAATATACTCAACAACAACTTTGTCATGAGTAAGTCCTCTTCATTAACAATCTTTTAGCATACAATTTATATCAGAATTCGAGGGTGCCAAAACGGCGATTTTTGACCTGTTTTTGTGATCACTCTTTGTTGTACATTCAATCATTATATGAGGAATACATACCACAATACAATATAAATAAAGGTATTTTTTTTTAAAAATTAGCTGTTAATGACAATAACCGGTCAAGTGCAAGTTGAGCTTGCGCAATTAGTGTTCCGTACGTTGATTGCTTCTGAAATAAATTTTTTTGTTACGGAGGTATAAAATGATCAGTGACTTCACAAAACACACCCCAAATGAGTTTTCAACAAAGTTTGTTTCCGATCTTTACTGAAAACTAATGACCTTGAAATTTTTTTTTTTTTTTATATACCAGATAAATTATTAAAGGTAATGCACTCGTGATAATCTACACAGCGTGGAGAATATTCCTGAATTTTTTGAAAATTTTTGGATCAGTACTTTTTGAGATAGAGAGGGGGACAGCGATTTTTCGCGATTTCTTCAAAATAATACAAAGAAAAGTGTGCGCATGTAAGACATTATATATATTTTTATACTTGTGTTTTTACAAGCTTTCATTTGACACCCCACTCGATAATTTTTTTTGTTTTTAATTCCGATTTCACCCCCCAAAACTAACCCCTTAAGTCAAAATTTAACTTTTAAAACTACACGGCTCTGATGAGGCCATTAATTTCTATATTAGCACCAAATTTCAACTTTCTACATCAAATAGTTTTGGAGAAAATCGGGTGTGACAGACGGACAGACAGACAGACACCGAAGTGATCTTAAAGTGTTCCATACGGAACACTAAAAATAAAGTAACTATCTTTTTAAATATTTGTTATGCGTATTTGCTTGAAACAAAAATATGCTTTGGGTATATATTAACTATTATCATTATATTAACAACAGTTTTTTGATTTTTTAACTTGAAAATCGCATTATTCATAAAAATATTTTGGACTAAAAGCGAGGTTACTTTAAGGAAGAAATTTTAGATGTGGCAACTTTAATCATAGGCGTCGCATAGAGGCAATAAATGGAACTTTTACCGAATTTTTGGTTGGTCTAAATTAAGAAAAAAAAAGTAGTGAACGTTGCTCTACGTGATTCAAGGGATCACCCATTTCAATATATTAAATTATTTTCATAACACCCTATATAAACCCATTTACAAACTAGAATCTGATGATCCATCCTTGCCCACAAGGCACATTATTACAAAATTGCACATTACACCGATATTATATTCATAACAGCAAACGCGTCGAACAAAAGACGCCACGTGGCGTTCACGTGCGCATTTTCCTGCGTCGACGTCGCCGGCGTCGGGGCGCTGCACTGTTGCGACGCCTAACGAACCGTGGATGCCAAACGAAAATCGTCCAATTACTTTGTGGCGAATTAGCGGAGATTTAGAATTTATAAAAAAAACAACGTGTTCTTTGTTCAAATACAATTTAATTGGGTTTCTTTAATGGAAAAAAGTAGCCGAGCTCTGTAGGGATTAAAATTTTGAACTTTTGATCTTTCTTATTATTTTCTTTCTTTGTTATTTGGGAATTTTTTTCTAAAATTTTAAAAACTGTGAAGTGATCTTTACTAAGTACTGAATGTAGCCCGCTTAATTTCTTCCAGAGTGGTGCATTCTACAAATCGCACCGCACACACGCGCTAACAAGTCACATCCGTATAAGGTTCAGCTTCCCACTCCTCAGTACAACCCTTTTCAACAATTTTTTTGTATGAAGAACCTCATCCCTTTAAAATGATCTACCCAGGACTTTGTTTCCCACTGAGTAACATATGCAGCCATTCGAGACCAACGTGAATCACCTTTTCCGGAGACGCGTGGCTTTTGTAGAGCTTTAGGAATTTCCCTGCATCACGTGTGCTACGCACATTAGAAAACAAGCTTCCTTCGCAAACACGGAATTCTAAAACAAATTCTAAATTTTACTTTCTCAGACTGAAGGACAATATTCCAAGCATCATTTCGATTTTTTTGATGACAGATACTTTGCGGTGAAATTTCTAGACTCGAAGAACCATTTTTTTTGATCTAGGGACCCTAAAACGCTAAGAAGTGCAACAATATTAGAAGGTGTTGTTTTTTTAAGAATACAATACTTTCCAATAGCGAGGAAATTAAAACATGGCCTCAGTTTGCTTTATTATGTCATGAATGTCTATATACAACTAGTACATAAATTACCGCCCCATAAAACTTATAACAAAACTGTGAGCTGATTTCGATTTCTTATCTCAGAAAACCCCTTAGCACCGAATCTTGTACAAATAGTACAATTATTAAGAAAGCTACTTAAGAAAAAATAAAATAAAAGTATAACTTTGACATCCCGTATCTCAAAAATTACGAATTTTTGGACTGACGTAAGTTGGGTTAAATGGTCATATTTTCATCCCAAAAATCCACAGTATGTGTATGTACCCGGAATACTGGGACACCCTGTATATATATATATATATATATATATATATATATATATATATATATATATATATATATATATATATATATATTTGAATACAAGTTTATTCGTAGTTATTTTTTTGTTAAAAAACCAAAGATTTTAATGACTTTGCTCCCATTGTAATGAACTTTATCTAATTTTATTTTTATATTTGGATTACCTACAAACCAAAAGATATTGAAAATGCTGTAAAATAAAATAAGTATTTTTACGCACCTGGAAACCATGTTCTTTCTTGCGAGATTTATGACACTATGTTTACTGTTGACATGTCGCAAGAAATACTATAATTTATAATTCACTAATTATTTTTCACTAAAAAGGTTTAACTTCAGACTATTTAATTTGTAATTAAACGGATAAAACGAAAATTTTGTAAATAATTTATGGAGTTGGCCACTGCTTTGTGTGAGTACATAAAGGGTGTTTTTTATAGAGGTATAAAACTTTAAGTTGGCAACACTTTTTTAACTGGCGGCCATTTTGTCAGCTGTCAAGTGATTTATGTTTAGTTTGGTTTGGCATTTCAACATGAATAGACTGACGCCTGAACAACGCTTCCAAATTGTGCAAATTTATTTTGAAAATCATGGTTGTGTTCGAAATACGTATCGCGCACTACGTCCATTTTACGGTCAACATAATCGTCCATCAGAGCAATTAATTCGATTAACTATGGAACGTTTTCGCACCACGTTTACTCTAAATGATAATACGCATTCACAGAGACGTCGTACAGTGCGTACAGAAGAAGTCATTGCTGCTGTAGAGCGTAGCGTAGAGGAAGACCCGAATCAGTCTATCCGCCATCGTGCACAGGAATTGGATATGTGTCCTTCCACTTTATGGAAGATTTTGCGGAAAAATCTTGATTTGCGTGCTTACAAAATCCAACTCGTGCAACAATTGAAGCCACACGATCACCTAGCAAGGTGTAGATTCGGTGAATGGGCCCAAAACAAGATTGCCGTTGATCCCGATTTTCATAAGCGAATTTTGTTTAGCGAAGAAGCTCACTTTTGTTTGAATGGATACGTCAATAAACAAAACTGCCGTATTTGGAGTGATGATAATCCTCAAGTGTATGTTGAGACACCGTTACATCCAGAAAAACTGACTGTTTGGTGTGCTTTATGAGCTGGTGGAATCATTGGTCCGTACTTCTTTAAAAACGATGCTGGTCAGAACGTTACAGTCAATGGTGACCGCTATAGAGCCATGATTACTGACTTTTTCGTTCATCAATTGAACAACCATGATGTGCAGGAGCTGTGGTTTCAACAAGACGGCGCAACATGTCACACAGCTCGTGCCACAATTGATTTATTGAAGGAAACGTTTGGTAACCGCATAGTTTCATGTTTCGGACCCGTGAATTGGCCTCCAAGATCGTGCGATTTAACGCCGCTAGACTATTTTCTGTGGGGATATGTGAAGTCGCTAGTCTACGCCGATAAGCCCGAAACGATTGACCATTTGGAGGACAACATTCGCCGCGTTATTGCCGATATACGGCCACAAATGTTGGAAAAAGTCATCGAAAATTGGACCTCCAGATTAGACTACGTCCAAGCCAGCCGTGGCGGTCATATGCCAGAAGTCATATTTAAATTATAATGCCAGAAGATTATCTTTCGAATAAAGTAAATTTCATGTCAATTTAAAAAATTCATCTTTGTTTTATTCCATTTCAAAGTTCTATACCTCTATAAAAAACACCCTATATTAACAACACACGTTACAGAGTATACCTTGATTTTGTTAACTGACACGTATTAAAAGGTGGCTTGACTGCAGTTTCGTAGTACTACTACATTCTCAAACGCAATGCACTGCGTATGCAACGCATTGCGTTTGAGAATGTAGTAGTAATACGAAAATGCAGTCACGCCTAGTGTAACTTTTTATATGTGTCAGTGAACAAAATAAAAGTATAGTCTGTAACTTGAATTGTCGGAAATTTTATGTTAAAATTCAGAAAACTATTAACTTTTCTTCGTATTTCAAGACCTTGACTTCGAATATTTATTATAAATTTTCTTATAAAAACGTCTCCTAGGTGAAGTTTACAATACTAAATAAGCCAGTATCAAGAACAACTACCTCACCAGAAATTTTAAATTTCAAGACCACTACATAAGGCTTAGGTTTTAAACTTTTAGTAAATCTCTTTTTAGTGTTCCATCCGAAACACTTATCGGATCACTTCGATGTCCGTCTACCTGTCCGTATGTTAGTTTGTCCGTCTATCATATTTTATTTTCTCCGGAACTATTTGACATAGAAAGTTGAAATTTGGCAATAGGACTTGATAGCCTTCAGAGTCGTGTAGTTTTAATTTTGACTTAAGGGGTTAATTTTGAGGGGTGAAATCAAAAGTTAAGAAAAAAAAATACCAGGTCATCGAGTGGGGTATCAAATAAGAGTTTGTTCAAAATATACTACTATGATCAAAAAATAGTAAGAGTTTTAAATTTAAATCGCCCGAGCATTTCTAAATCGGATTAATTTTTTTTCGTTAGGTTGGTAGGACCTTAACTGCCATCTGTGTCAAATTTTAAGATCATAGCGTCAGTAGTTAATAAGATTCGCTTGCATTTGTTCAACAACAAAAGTGCGTTTCTCGATTTTTAACATGAGTGAAAAAATTCAGCAAAGAAGATTTTGTTTTTGGTTTTTCGGCTTCCCAAACGTTCGAATTTGTCTCAAGAGGCCCGAATTATGGGCCGATAACTCTTGGTTTTTTCATCACGATAATGCGCCTTCTCACACAGCATTGGTTCTTCGCGACTTTTTCATCAAAAATTCAATTCATATCATTCCGCAATCGCCCTATTCGCCTGATTTAGCTCCGTCGGACTTCTGGCTCTTCCCTGAACTTAAAAAACCGCTTTGAGGACATCGTTTTGAGTCGATTGAGGAGATTAAAACCGAATCGAAAAAGGCTTTAAAGACCATTCCAGAAATCGAATTCAACAACTGGTTCGAAAACTGGAAAAAACGTTGGCATAAATGCATTGTATCCAAGGGGGATTACTTTGAAAGGGACGAAATAAATTTGAAAAAAAAATAACCCGTTTGCGTTTTATTTCAAAAGTCTTACTATTTTTTGATCACAGTGGTATATGCTGTAATACTCGTGCCAATTGTTCTTTATAGTATTTTAAAAGAACCGCCAAAAATCGCTGTTTAGGTACTGATCAAAAAATTTTGAAAAAATTCCAGAATATTCTCCATAAAGTTTAGATTGAATGAAAGTTATGACAAGTGCTTTATCTGGTATATAAAAAAAATTTCAAAGTCATCAGTTCTCAACATAGAGCAGAAACAAACTTTTTGAAAACTCACTTAAGATGTGTCCGGAACACTAATTGTGCAAGTCCGACTTGCACTTAACCGGTTTTTGGTGTTTCGTACGGAACACTTATAAAATCATTTCAGTATCTGTCCATCTGTCCGTCTGTCCGTCCGTCCGTCTGTCCGTCCGTCCGTCTGTCACACCCGATTTTTTCCGAAACTATTTGACGTAGAAAGTTGAAATTTGCTAATATAGGCATTGACGGCCTCATCAGAGCCGTGTAGTTTCGAAAGTTAAATTTTGACTTAGGTTAGTTTTGGGGGGTTAAATCGAAAGTAAAAAAAAAAATTTACTAAGGCATCAAGTGGGGTGTCAAATGAAAGCTTGTAAAAACACGAATTCAAAAATATATATGATGTCTTACATGCGCAGATTTTTCTTTATATTATTTTGAAAAAATCGCTGTTCCCCCCTTTATCTCGAAAAGTACTAATCCAAAAATTTTGAAAAAATTCTGGAATATTCTCCACAGTGTGTAGATTACCACGAGTGCATTACCTTTAATAATTTATCTGGTATATAAAGAAAAAATTTCAAGGTCATCAGTTTTCAGTAAAGATCGGAAACAAACTTTGTTGAAAACCCAATTGGGGTGTGTTTTGTGAAGTCACTGATCATTTTATATCTCCGTAAAAAAAAATTTTATTTCAGAAGCAATCAACATACGGAACACTAATTGCGCAAGTTCAACTTGCACTTGACCGGTTATTTTTATTATAAATTTCTTGTACTAAATATTTAAACTTTTTTATGGGATTCTTTATATTATTGTATTTTATGAAGTTATTGTGTGTTTCAACCCAAAACCTTCAACATTATGTATCAAACAACTCTAAAATAGCAAAAATTGGCACATAGATATCGCCCTTTTACGTGTGAAAACAGCAAGTGTTTTCCGATATTTGAGGAGCAGCAACAAGAAGAGTGGCTGTTTGCTAATAGACACTTAGCTTTCAAGGATATATTGGTTGACAAATATTGGATTTCGAGAACCTAACAACATAACGACATAGTAAACCGATACCCTTTGCTCTGGCCGGTGTAGATCATTTACGATGGAAAATAATATGAGTAAAAGATAAACAAGTTGTGCCCTTATATTAAAATAATTTGATTGGTATCAAGTTCATTATTTTGGATAAATCTAATTATAATTGTAAAATTTTGTTTTCAAAAGGTGACCTTTAATAAAAAAAATCCGTTTTGTTTTTGACATGTCTGTTTACTGCAACCATTAGCGTATATGCTGCATATATATATATATATATATATATATATATATATATATATATATATATATATATATATAATGAATAATATAATTGATAAGTTTCTAGCCTATATCCAACTTAATCTCCTTTTCAACTTTGCTCTAAATATGCAACGTTTGTAAAATAATTCTAAATCGTTCAAAAAAAAAAATTGTCTTGGCTTCAAACCAATCTTCGAAATTTATTACTTCTTCATTTGAATAAAATTCGTATCCTTTCAAATGTCTTTTTTTAAATTTTGGTAATAGGTAATAGTCCGAGGGAGATAAATCAGGAGAGTATTAGTAATCATCAATCGGTTCAAAGCCCAATTTGATTATTTCTTGCAAAACTAACGGAGATTTGTGAGAAAGCTCATTGTATTGCAGAAACAGCACTCATTTAAACACTTTTCCTCATATCCCAGCCTTGCCTCAAAAAACGGAAGCAAAAACTTTTCATACTAATTTCTGTACGCTTCTTGGGGCTCGGTGAGTCAGCATGTTTCTACTCCGTTGACTGCTTCTTTGTGTCTGGATCATAATTAAGTTAAGATTCGATCCAAAAAGTTTGATGAATCCTCTTCAAAAGGGCTATAAATCAACTTAGATGTTGTGACTCTCAGTAGTTTTTGATAGACATGTAGGGATCCATTTAACTGATAATTTTCTCATACCCAAATCAGAACGGATAAGGTGAAAAAACATTCGTATGAACATCCATAGTCTCTGCTATACGTTTCGGCCCAATTCTCTAAAATCATTTCATGCACAGCCTCAACATTCTTTGGAGTAGACATAGAAACGAGTCTTCTAGCACGGTGTTTCTCGCCGATGTCGGTTCTTCGTCTCTTGAAATTCGCAACCCAATTTTTAATAGTGACGTAAAAAGGACATTGTTCATTATTTAATGTATAACGCATAGCATCGTACATTTCTTTAGCGGAGAGTCCTTTTAAAAAGAAATACTTTATCACCGATATCTATTCGATTTTGAAAAAAATTCACTATGATACGAGTTTTTGAATTAAAAGTGAGTTCGCAAGTTCTTTTATAGAAAAAAATGTTTCTATGTATATTTTTCATCATAATATAACAATCAAAAATGGACACCAAGAACTTCCAATTTATTTCTTTCATAATTTTTAGTGTTCCATACGGAACATTTATAAGATCACTTCGGCGTCTGTCTATCCGTCGATCATACCCGTTTTTCTCCGAACAGTTGAAGTTTGCCACTAATATAGGAATTGATGGTCTCATCTGAACCGTGTAGTTTTGAAAGTTAAATTTTGACTTAAGGGGTTAGTTTTGGGGGTGAAATCGGATGTGAAATGAAAGCCTATAAAAACACAACTTCAAAAATATATATAATGTAATACTTGCGCACACTTTTCTTTACATTATTTTTAAAAAATTGTGAAAAATCGCTGTCCCCTCCTTATCTCGAAAAGTATTGATCAAAAAATTTTTAAAAAATTATCGCGAGTGAGAGAGAGAGTTAATAATTTAACTGGTATATAAAAAAAACTAAAATTTCAAGGTCATCAGTAAAGATCGGAAAAAAACTTTGTTGGAAACTCTTTTCGGGTGTATTTTGTGAAGTCATTGATCCTTTTATATCTCTATAATTCCGTAATTTTTTATTTTAAAAGCAATCAACCTACGGAACACTAATTGCGCAAATCCAACTTACACTTGGCCGGTTTTTCAGAAAGTTATGGACTTCGGAAAGCACTCCGATTCTTCCAATAAACACTATTTGTAAAAAACAATCTTTCGCAATATTGAATTCTAAAGCTATGTGTGCTAGTTGGAAGTTAGAAGTTGGCCCCGAGATTAAGTAGATCAGTCATTAATAAAAGTACTTCTAGGTAGATTTTTTTCTAAAGAAATGAGAATTTTGTTATAGAGTTTAGGGTAGTTATGCTGAAACAAACTTAAAAAAAAAATGTTAAACGCATCTGTTTCAACTATGTAAAAAATGGAGACGGTGAAGTGTGATTTATTGTCAAAAGCGAAATTAAACATTTGTGAATAAATGTACCTTAGAAGTGGAGTTAGGAAGCCAAAATACATAATTTTTTATTAAAGATCATTTCTGTATTTGAATTAAAATTCTTCGTGCTGCTGCAGCTAGACACCAAAAAGGCTTCTGGCGCTGACGGAATACCTGCCATAGTTCTCAAGAACTGTGCAAGGGAGCTAACACCAGTTTTCTGTAGACTTTTCAACCTATCCTACAGAAAGGGAATATTTCCTTCCTGCTGGAAATGTGCCACAGTTCAGCCGATACCTAAAAAAGGCAAGAAGACCTTGCCAAATAACTACCGACCAATCGCACTACTCTCAATAATATCGAAAGTCATGGAAAAGGCTATCAATCAGCATCTTCTAAAATATCTTGAAGGATTCAACATTATTAGTGATCACCAATATGGCTTTCGTAAAAATAGATCAACAGGAGATCTTCTGACTCTGACTTATGTAACACATGTTTGGAACAACGCAATTGAACACTTTGGAGAATCTCGAGCGGTTGCTCTTGACATATCCAAGGCATTTGACCGTGTTTGGCACGATGGGCTGTTGGCTAAGTTACGTTCTTATGGTATGTCTGAAAAGTTCTGTTTGTGGCTCTCATGTTTCCTCAGAGAGCGTTCTTTACGAGTGGCAGTCGACGGATTTCTTTCTAACACCTTCACTATCAACGCCGGTGTGCCCCAAGGTTCCATACTATCTCCTACTCTCTTCCTTATTTATATTAACGATCTGCTGGAAAAGACCGAGAATCCAATCTACAGCTTTGCAGATGACAGTACACTTATCTCTTCATTCACTTTGAATGCTCGGACATCGACTACTCAGACGAATATCCGCAGACAGCAGGAAGTCATTCAACTTAACAAAGACCTGGAAGAAATTCTATCTTGGGGTGACAGTAACCAAGTGGAATTTAACGCTACAAAAACCCAGGCGGCAGTTTTTTCTAAAAAAGTTAACGTTGCAGAACCCGACATAGTTATGTCGGGGCACTCCATCCCTCTAACATCGTCACTCAATCTGTTAGGCGTTAATTTGGGAGCAAATATGTCCTGGCATGAACATGTTGCAGGCATAGCAAGGAGAGCTTCTCAAAAGTTGGGAATATTATTTCGAACCAGAAAGCTTTACACTCCACAACAACTGTTAATTCTTGACAAAGCTCAAATTCGACCAACTATGGAATACTGCTCCCATGTTTGGAGCTCCGCTCCCAAATATACACTGCATTTGTTGGATTCTATCCAGAGAAGAACTGTTCGTGTTCGAAGGATGTGGCCCGTTTAATTCCTCCCAGAGCGGTGCATGTTAGGAGTACACGTCGCGCTAATACTTCACATTCGTATGAGGTTCAACTTGTTATTCCTCGTACAACGCTTTTCAAGCAGTCTTTTATATGGAGAACATCATACCTTTGGAATAGTTTGCCCAGGACTGTGTTTCCCATCGAGTACGATCTACAGCGATTCAAGAACAACGTGAATCGCTTTCTCCGCACACGTGTCGCTCCTGTAGCACTTTAGGGATTTCCCTGTAGCACGTGTGCTAGACCCATAAAAAAAAAAAAAAAAAGCCGAAAAATTCGCGATACTGTTGAAACCTGACTCCAGTTTATCAAGCGAAACTACACATGAGTAGCAATCAAAACATGATAGATTCTTCTAAGAATTGAAATGCCAGTGAACCTTAGTAACTTACTAATAGTAACTAGAATAATACTAAATGCTAACATTAATTATTTTTTTGTATTGAGATAAAGCTACAATCACTTGCTTCTTACTGAATTCCAAATACATCATTACTGTATCTTATTGTAACTACAACGTACATGCCCCATTATCACACTCCATGGGGGGTAAAAAAGATAAGGCACGTGCCGTTTCGAGTTGAAACACATTTTCACACCACTGTTAAAATCCCGAGGGATACTTTTTTATCCGGTATTAGTTTCATTGTTATAAAAATAACCAAAACTGCCCCGTGAGATTTGACTCTATTAAAAGATAATTGTATGATTTTGCGATATTGTCACACAGTTATTAAATATGCATATTGATTTTTACTGTTTGGAATGATGTTAAATTTATTTGTATATGATACTATTCATTTATTTTAACCAATTTATTGTATTTTTTATTATTTTTTTTACTTTAACTCCAGTTAGATATTTTGAAACCTACATTGGTAATTCATGCCACTTTTAAAACGGGTATTAATAACTTTTAACATTAACTAGTACCTATAAACACACACACAACACCCAGCGGATGGCCGGAATTGAACCAGCGATCAGCTGGTTAATATGTAGGCTCTAACCTCCGACGCCAAAACAATTTACAAATGGATTCTGACTGTACCTTTTTTGCATTAACAAAATTCTACTTACGACACGTTTTGTTCACTTTTGAAGAATCTAACGGGGGTTCTCTCTGAAATAACTGGTCAAGTGCAAGTTGGACTTGCGCAATAGTGTTCCGTACGTTGATTGCTTTTAAAATAAAAATTTTCGTTATGGAAGTATAAAAATGATCAATGACTTCACAAAACACATTCCAAATGAGCTTTCAACAAAGTTTTTTTCCAATCTTTAGTGAAAACTGAGGACCTTGAAATTTTTTTGTTTGTTATATATCAGATAAATTATTAACGATAATGCACTTGTGATAATTTTCATTCAATCTACACCCTGCAGAGAATATTCCAGAATTTTTTCAAAATTTTTTGATAGGTACTTTTCGAGATAAGGTGGGGGGACGGCGATTTTTCGCACTTTTTAAAAAATAATATAAGAATTGTGCGCAACTATTACTTTATATATATTTTTTAACTCATCTTTTCACAACTTTCATTTGACACTCCACTCGATGACCTGGCAAAAATTTTTTTTTTCACTCCCGATTTAACCCCCCAAAACTAATCCCTTAAGTCAAAATTTAACTTTCAAAACTACACGGCTATAATGAGTCGATCAATTCCTATATTACTGGCAAATTTTAACTTTCTATGTCACAGACACACATACAGACGGACACCGAAGTGATCTTATAAGTGTTCCATACGGAACACTAAAAACATGTTGGTATTGAATTGATAAATTCGCTTATGCTGTGTGCGACTGGGCTGTCAAATGAAAGCTTGTGAAAACAAAAATATATATGATTAGAGACCGGATTATACGAGGCTGGTTTGAAAAGTCCGTGCAAAGTCCGAGAGATGGCACCACCGGCGCGTATCGAGGTCATGTTTAGTTAGTAGCATCTCTTGAATGAACGCACACCAAGTTTCGGCCATATTGGTCTATTTCTTTGTGTTTGGCATTCGTGTGAATCAAGGAAGTCGAGTGATTTTCAAGAAATGGACGAAAAAGAATTTCGTGTGGTGATTAAACATTACTTTATGAAAGGCAAAACGCCTCAGGAGACTAAAGAGAAGTTTGATAAACATTATGGTGACTCTGCACCTTCGATTAGAACAGTTTATAAGTGGTTTCAAAATTTTCGGACTGGCCATATGGGCACAAGTGACGCTGAACGTTCTGGACGGCCTGTGGAGGTTACGACTCCAGAAATCATTGATCAAATCCATGATATGGTGATCGATGACAGAAGAGTTAAAGTGCGTGAGATTGCTAGTGCTGTGGGCATCTCGACTGAACGGGTACATAATATTTTGCATAAACATTTGGACTTGAGAAAGCTATCCTCAAGATGGGTGCCGCGATTGCTCACGCTTGACCAAAAACGGAATCGTGTGAAGTGTTGCAAGGATGGTTTGCAGCTGTTCCAGAAGAATCCGGAGGACTTTAAGCGTCGTTTCGTCACTGTGAATGAAACATGGATACATTACTATACTCCTGAGACCAAACAACAATCTAAACAATGGGTTGCCAAGGGGGAATCTGCACCAAAAAAGGCGAAGACCGTTCCTTCGGCCGGAAAGGTTATGGCGACTGTCTTTTGGGATTCACAAGGGATAATCCTCATCGACTATCTGGAAAAGGGTAAAACTATTACAGGTGAATATATTTATCGTTATTGGACCGTTTGAAAACCGAGCTGCAAGAAAAACGCCCGCGATTGGCCCACAAGAAAGTCCTTTTCCATCACGACAACGCACCAGCACACACCTCAGCAGTTGTGGTCGCAAAATTAATGGAAATAGGATTCCAACTCGTTTCACATCCCCCCTATTCTCCAGACTTGGCTCCCTCGGACTACTATTTGTTCCCCAGTTTGAAGAAATGGCTGGCGGGACAAAGATTTTATTCAAACGAGGAGGTGATTGCAGACACTAATGGATATTTTGCAGACTTGGACAAATCCTATTATTCGGAAGGGATCAACAAACTAGAACATCGTTGGACGAAGTGTATAAGCCTAAAAGGAGACTATGTCGAAAAATAAAAAAGGTTTACCCCAAACACATAAGTAGTTTTTATTTTTGCACGGACTTTTCAAACCAGCCTCGTATACAACATAAAAATCTTGAAATATGCATGCAAATATGCATGAAAAATGCTTAAAATATGCACGAAAAGGGTCAAAATATGCAATATTAAATAATAATAAAAGTAGTAATTTTTAGTTTTTTATTTCAAAATCAGCATAAAGTTAACAAGTTATCGACACTGTTTAAATTTAATTAATAATTATTTAACATTTTTTAAAATTATTTAACATTTGTATTCTTGTACACATTAAGGTACTGTTCCAAATGTTGAGTAGTAAGATTGTGTCTTCGATCACTTAAAATATTTTTATAAGTGGAAAAAGACCGTTCCACATCCACTGAGGTAACTGGGCAGTATTTGAATTTGGATGCTATGTTAGCACTTACTGTTTCTGGCAAAAGTTCACCCGTCCCACTAATAAAACTATCAATTTGACACAAAGGTTCAAAGCCTGGGTTATTGCACAAAATGTTTTCAAACTTCTCTTTAACTCTACGCTGGAATACATCTGGCAATGTGGAGTTTATTTGACGGATTTTATTCATTAACTGATTTGATTCGGTCAACGCCAAAGCTCGAGTTTCAAGCTTTTTAATACCCGCAGGTATGTGGGAAAAGTGAGTGCTAATCAAAGCTATGTTTTTTTTAATATCAGAATCGTTAAATGCTTCCTTGGATTGACGAACTGCCATAGCCTCTGCATTATCGAAGTCATTTACTACACCTTTGATGGCCTCGAAATGTTCATTGTAAAATAGTACAGCTTCAATCCATGTTCCCCATCGAGTTACCACTGGTTCGGGTGGTAAAGACACATTTGGCAGTTTTTCTTTATAGGCGTTATTGCGAGCAGGGGCCTTAAGAAACACTGTCTTTGCTGATGAAATCAGTTTATTTACATTTCCAAACGTGGATCGTACTTCTTCAGCGAGTCGATGGACTCCGTGAGCAAAGCACGTCACATGAATTAAATTTGGATAAAATACTTGGAGGACATTGGCTGCTTTGATCATACAGGAAGCAGCATCTGAGAGAAATATAAACACTCTTTCATCTGCAGAAGATTAAGGAAATATTTTTTTAATACCCTCATTCACAAATCTGGTGTTCTTTGCAGGCCACCAAATAGGAAGAAGAAGGCTCTAATCTTAATGCACCCACAATTAAATTCGCAATACAGCAACCACAACTGTCGGTAGTTTCATCAGCTGAAATCCAAATAATGTAATCCTTAAGTTCATTACGTATTTCTTCCAGAACATGTTGGTAAATTGTTGGTATGTAATTTTTACGCAGTGTTAATTCGTCTGGTATTTTTTGATTCAAGCAATATTTTCGCAGAAAATCTTTGAATGTAGGGTTTGTAAGTTTGTGGAGAGGAATATTACTTGCAAGCAATGCTTCACATAAATCCAAACATTTTTCTCGCAAACTCGACAAAATAAAACATTTCCGTCGTATGTAAATGTTCCAGGATAATCAGCTACCCACGAAGAGACAATTTTTTTTGCGGGTGGCATGGTACACGTTAAACTTTCAACACAACACGTTAAAAATTGCAAAAAGACTACACTGATGCAAGCGCGTCAAAAATAATATTAAAACTAATATCTTGTTTTAAAATAAAAATTCGTCTTCGAGAAAATTGTTTATTTGATCCACGCCCAACAAATATTCTTAGAAACTAACTGCTTATCACTTAATATCCCGACCAAGAAACAAAGGAATAAAATACCGTCGTAATTTTGGGTATTCCCTTGGCACTATAACCTAATCTATGTTTAGACTATTGCAGGTAATGTTCCGGCGATAAGATCGGTTCCAGACGGCGACATTAACGATACCCTGAGCAATTCAATTGCCTAGTAATACCGAGAAATATTGTAAATATAGGGAAAATATTACTAGATTTTGGGTAAATTATGCAATAATCGGTGAGAATGGTCTAAATATGTAAATGCATATGAAAATATGCAAATGCTTATAATCCGGTCTCTATATATGATACTCGCACAAACTTTTCTTTACATTACTTTTTATACATTGTCAAAATCGCTGTCTTCCCCTCTGTGGGCGTTTTCACATCTGCCGGCACGACACCGACACGGCAGAGACAACGATGCCGATGGACTAGAAATAACGTTTTAATAAATGGGACTGGTTTCACACTCAACGACATGTTGTTGCAGTCGCCGGCTGTCCTCGAGAAGCAGTCTCTCCACGCGTGCCGTCCCGATTTTTATAAATTTAATAAAAGTACTGAGTGCTCTTCAAGTTGGTACCATGAACTTCAAGTATGATATTGTCACGTTAATTGAACTTGTGAAAACTAAACCCTGTCTGTGGGATAAAACCAACGAAATAATAAAAATAAAATTCTACGAGAAAAAGGTTTGCTAGCCTTGACTACATTTTAGCCTTTTACGTCTAAGATGTAGCAAATAAAGCAAATATAACTTATTAACATGCCATGACACTCGACGGGACCTAGTAAAAAATGTTTTTCCTCCGTTTTATATCACTTTGTCGATGTGGTGTCGGGGCGGTACCGTGCAGCTGTGAAAACGTTTCTCCGGTGTCGGGTCGGGGTCGGTGCCGTGCCAGTGTCGTGTTGCTGCCGTTGCCAGTAGATGTGAAAACGCCCTATCTCTTAGAGTATTAACCAAAAAATTTCGAAAAAGTCTGGAATATGCTTCATAAGGGAAGGATGAAAATTGTGACTAGTGCATTACCTTTAATAACTCATCTAATATATACAAAAAAAAATTTGGAATGTGTAAACAATAGTATAGCCACCTACTTGAATAGCATTAGGCTTATACAAATGACAGACGATACTAGTTCTACTAGAGAAAGAGCCTTGATAGATGTGTTTTGCAATTTTTATTAATAAATAAAACACAGTAAAGTTAATGTGAATTTAAAAACACAGTATTGTAATGGTCATTTGGAAGTCACAGTCACTACATTGCCTATTGGAAATACATTGGTTAAATCCTATCATCACAGTCGTATTGTTGATAATGGTGTTAGTACTTTGAGCATTAATACTTTAAATTAGGGATTATTACAAGTCATCTATAATATATATAAAATGCAACGTCTCTCTATCTGTCTGTCCGTTAGTGTGCTTATCATTCGAGAACCACTTATCCGATTATAGGATATATTTTATTATGTTAGGTAACATAAGGAATAAGCAGTGACGATAATAATGAATCAAGTCGGAAAAAAGTTTGCAGCTAACGCGTTCTCTTGCAAATACACGGCCTAAACCATTAAATATGGAACAATATCATGTAGCACAGAATATAATATATATAAAATGCAACGTGTCTCTGTCTGTCTCTCTGTCTGTCTGTCTGTCCGTTAGTGCGCTTATCACTCGAGCACCACTCCGATTTATGTGCTTTTTTTTAAACATATATATGTTCTCTGGCCAAGTTATAGGATATATTTTATTACGTTAAGTAATATAAGAAATAAGCAGCGACGATAATAGTGAATCAAGTGGGAAAAAAGTTTGCCGCTAGCGCACTCTCTTGCAATACGCTAACTAAACTGTTAAATATGGATCCAATTTACATGTTTTTTTTTTTAATTCATTCATTTGTCCTCTGGCCAGGTTATCTATAATCTTCTAGAATATATATAAAATGCAACGCCTCTCTGTCTATCTGTCTGTTTGTCCGTTAGTGCGCTTATCACTCATGTAACAAAGAATACAATATATATAAAATGTAACATCTCTCTGTCTGTCTGTTTGTCCGTTGCGTGTATTTTTTTAAATTCATACGTATATTCTCTGGCCCGGTTATATAATAATAATAATAATAATAATAATAAGAAAGAAATACACAGACCTTGCAACGGAAATAAAAAGGCTATTGAGACAAGAAAAAGTCATCATTGTCATTATATCAACCACAGGCCTTACACCAATAACATTCACACCACATTTAGTGCAATTAGGACTCAACACAGACATACACAGAAACATTCAGAAGTCAGTGATTTTTAAAACATGTAACATTGTCAGGTCATTCCTTAATACGGAATGGTAATAGCGTTTGTGCTGACTTGGTTTTGGCCCGTCAACCAAACATGGAACCACATTGATCAAATGTGAGAAAGAAGAACTTTTTGTAATAATAATAATAATAATCTATATAATATATATAAAACGCAACGTCTCTCTGTCTGTCTATCCGTTAGTGTGCGTATCATTCGAGAACCACTTATCCGATTTACGTGTTTTTTTTAATTCTTAACTTAATATTTATCAAAAAAAAATCTATAATATATATAAAACGCAACGTCTCTCTGTCTATCTGTCCGTTAGTGCGCTTAGCACTCAAGAACCACTTATCCGATTTAACCGGTTTTTTATAAAATACATATGTTTTCTGGCCAGGTTATAGGATATGTTTTATTACGATAGGTAACATAAGGAATCGGCAGTGATGATAATAGTGAATCAACTCCACGCCAGCGAGCCGCGAGCACGGCTAGTTTAGAATAAACAACAATATTCTCGTGTTTTGTCAATATTTTTTTACAGATGAATAAACCTAATGAAACCAAGTAATTGGTTTTTAAAAAACTCAGACTCAATAATAAAAGATGTTTTCTGTAAAAATAGAGAGATTTTGCAACGGTTATTTTTCACATGCCTTTGTCATTATCTTTATCTCAAGCATGCGCATTATTAAAGCAAAAGAAATGCAAGGTTAGGTTAGTATTCATCTTCTATAATCTTAGGGGAGTTTTTTTCATTCACTACATGAGTAAGCAAAAAATTGTGTCTATCGGGTTTCTATTACTTCCTTCAATATTTCCAAGGTAATGCGAATGTGCGATAACTAAAATTTCATTTGAAATTAGCACTACACACACTGTAATGCCATTGTGCCAAAGATTGCAAAATCCCAACATAATCTGAACACTAATTAACTGTTGTCAGTGTTATTTGCAATAAAAGATTATCATTTCAATTTTACTGTATTTTCTTAGTGGGGTTGTATACCTAAGTAGAAAAAAAAAACAGGTCCTACCATAATAGCGATAGGAATAACGAATTTCAAATAACCTCCTTTATAAGTTTCTAAATAAGGGAAATCGTTATCCTTAATAAAGGATTCTCTTATTTTGTTTCAATATTACGCAAGCTCCGAATGGTGGGCGCATGCTTCAAATAACGATAACAGCTGAGCCAGTCTATCTTTAATTTCTTCCCTTTATTACTCCGCAAGCTCCAAACGGTGGGCTTCAAATAAAGATAAAAACAGTGGCCTACGAAAATAAGGTAATATAATATTTGTTTATTGCTAAAAAAGTAAACAAACTAGTATTGTGCTGATTTTTGTTATTAATATATACCCGTGAAGTTTTAAGTGTATTAAATAAAATATATAATTAAAATAAAAAATTCAGTCAATTTATCTAAATAAAGTACCACAAGGTTTGATTTTAAACATTTTGACCACACTGGCCGACTCGGATTTCGCTGTATATCTGTCATATGCATAACCAAGTCATTTTTATCTGTTTACCTTTTTCTTGGTAGATTCTTTTATTTTTCAATTTTCCCAATACAAATCTATTAATTTGGAAACAAGAAAGTAGAAAAAAAGGAGCAACAATATAAAAAGTAAAAATTCTCTAATTAAACTTGTTATTTTAAATCTGAAAACCAAAATTATCTCGTCAATCTGGTATGGTTGAAGATAGATTGATTTATATTAAAATTATCGTTTGAGAAAAAAATATTTCGTGCCACCGACCGTTAATCATTTCTGTTCGCATTCTTGACATGTTGGTGTAGGTCCTTTAAAAACACAGTTGGAAATAAAGCATCAAATTACTGTTTTACCCACTGTGTTGAATATTTTTATGGGTAATCCCTACACAAGCGGCGCGTGCGTGAAAATAGCGATTCACGTTAAACTGCTGCAAATTTTTCTCGCTGAAAAACACAGTCTTGAACAGGTTATTTCAAAAGGATGAGGTTTTCCATATAAAAAAGCTTCTGAAAAGGATTAAACGCGAAGTATATTCCTAGTATACGCCGCGCTGGGAAGAATCAATACATCCATCTACGACAATTTTTCTTCGATGTTCCAAAGATCAAAGCCTCTGACATATTCTGGGTCCCCACGCAGGCGAATAATTGTATTCGATGTTCCAAGGAGTCAAGGTTAGTTGTTAGTTCTGTTTCTGCAATATTGCGAAAAGCGCTCTGCTGAATAGAAGCCAGAAATTGCAGTATGCGTTTGTGAGCAGAGCCTCAAATATGGAAGCAGTATTCCATCGTTGGTCGAATTCGATCTTGGTACAGAATTAACACTTGTTGTGAAGTGTAAAGCTTTCTAGTTCAAAATAATATTCTCAACTTTTGAGAAGCTCTCTTTACTATCTATGAAACATGTTTATGCCAAGACATATAAATAAATAAATAAATAAATATCGTCTTTATTAAGATATGAATACATGTGAGTACATATTTCTCAGACACATCGTGTGGTAGAAGAGGCGAGATTTAACCATTGGTTACTCTTACATCTAACCTCCTCAACACACAACGCACTTAGAAACAAAAATCAAACAACAATTATCTACTAACATAGTAAATATTGAGAAGAGACATCAAAATGCAAATAAACTACATCTGAGAATTCTGTTTATTCAACAGCTCTTCCCTATATAATCGACGAAGTTTGCCAATAGTACATGTTTTCAGATCTGGATTCATTGTATTATAGATATTTACTGCATTATATGTAACACTGCGTTGAAACAAGGCAGTACGATGCTGAGGCATAGTCAAGCGACCAGGCTGTCTAATACACCTATCATGCACAAAATTTCGGGACACTAGCTTCTCCCTTAAATAAATCGGGACTGAAGTTACTAAGAGCCTCAATAAAAATATTACGAAGTGAAGTTGCACGGAGTTTGCAAAATTTAACCATTTTAACTCATTTATTTTTAAAGATACATGATCATATTTCCTCAAAGGGAATATAAATCTACAGCAAACATTCTGTACATACTACAATCGTCTCCTTGAAAGCGCATCTAAGCAAGGAGAGTACACAATAATGAAATGAAGACAAGACCAAAGACACACAATTTTTTTCTCATCTTAAAATTAAGGATAAAACGATTTGCATATAATACCATCATTTTTGCATAACTTTTTTGTAGGACTACCCTTGAATCTGAGTTGGGTATCAATGCAAAGACCCAAATTCTTGGCACAGTCAGAAAACAGCAAATGTTGATCAGCTAGCCTCAGTTTCAAAGCCATGCTCAAGGTTGCTCGCCGATTTTCCTTGCAAAACCATAAAACTTGCGCCTTATCTAGATTTAGCCTCAAATTATGTTCATCCGAGTAAGCTGACAAAGCCATGAGATCCTCATTTAAATTTTCAGCTGCGGACTCAGGATCTGATGGTTCAAAGAAATGAAGCAACGGTGTGTCATCAGCATACGACTGAACCGATGAATATGCAGCACTTTGAAATATATCAAAAGTATATATGAGAAACAGAAAAGGCCCGAGTATTGAACCCTGGGGCGCTCCCGAGATAATTTTACCAGCAGTCGAACAAACATCATTCATTCGCACCCTCTGCCGTCTACCCACAATATATTTGCCTTTAAATTAAAGCCCAGCAAATTGAGTGACAATGCTAGAGGAATGGTGTGTCCCGATATAACCATGTCGGGTTCAGCAACGTTAACTTTATTCGGAGTTTTTATAGCTTTAAATTCTACTTGGTTACTGTCACCTCAAGAGTAGCTGATGTTGAATTGAATTCCTGGTCCTTTTCAGCAGATAGTTAATGTAAATGACACAGACAGTAGGAGACAGTATGCCTTGGGGCACACTGACGTTAATAGTGAAGATGCTGCCTCGAATGCTACTCGTAAAAAACGTTCTCTGAAGAAACACCAGAGTCATCATCAAAAACATGGTTAACAATACAAATTCTAATTCACGAAAAAACATAAAAGTAGTTAAAGGATTGAAAAAGAAAGATGTCTTCTACTTAAAAGCGGATAAAGAAAATAAGGTTGTTATATTGAATAAGAAAAATTACTTTGAACGCGTAGATAATCTTATCGAATCTGGCCCTTATGAAAAGGTAATAAGAAATCCATTACCGAGAATGATATCAGAGGTTAAAAAATTTTTAAAAAAAATGTAAGAACCTTTCCTCCGATTCGTTAAAATTTAAATTAAATGTGAGTAATCCGACCATATTAAAATTGTATTGCGTACCCAAAATTCACAAACCTGGAAAAGCAATGAGATCCATTGTTTCATCAGTCGGATCACCCACATATTTAATATCCAAAAGGTTATCAAAAGAATTTACCATTAAATACTTTCGCAGTGAAGAATTCGTTAGAATTCATTAATAAAACAAAAAATCTAGTTCTCAATGAAGGTGAAGTCTTAATTTCTTTTGATATTAGTTCTTTGTTCCCAAGTGTGCCAATTCCACAAACTTTACAATATCTCAAAGAATTACTTAGAATGAATGACTTTAAAGACGAAATTATTCGTGAATATTTAACATTATCTAAACTTTGCATGGAACAAAATTATTTCCAATATAACAATCAATTTTATGTTCAGAAAGAAGAAACAGCTATGGGTAATTGCTTATCACTTTTCACAGCCAATTTATTCATGAGTAAGTTTGAAATCGAAGCCAGTCAAGAACTCGAATATTTCCCAAGGGTATGGTATAGGTATGTGGATGATATTTTCGCGATTTTTGATACAAAGAAAGCAAATATTGACGATTTTGTTTCTAAATTAAATAGCCGGTATGATTCCATTAAATTCACTTACGAAGTTGAGAACAAAGGACAATTGCCTTTTCTAGATATTTTAATTATTAAAAATAATAATAGATTAGAATTTGATATCTATAGGAAGGAAACAGTAACAGATAGATATATTCCTAATGATTCATTTCATTGCAAACAACATAAATTAGCCTCATTACATTTTTTAGTTCATCGTTTGGTCACTTTCCCTCTGAATAGAGTAAACTTTAATAAAGAAAGGAATTTGATATCTATAGGAAGGACACAGTAACAGATAGATATATTCCTAATGATTCATTTCATTGCAAACAACATAAATTAGCATCATTACATTTTTTAGTTCATCGTTTGGTCACTTTCCCTCTGAATAGAGTAAACTTTAATAAAGAAAGGAATCGTATTAGAAACATAACTAGAGTTAATGGTTATGACGATGACTTAGTAAATAAGCTAATAAATAGACATAAGTTTAGGTTTAATATTCAGAATTCCACCTTTTTTACACGCGAAGAAAATAACACCAAGTATGTCTCCATACCATATAATCCGAAATATAGCAAGGGACTCAATAAGGTATTTAATAAGATGGGCCTCACTTTAGTCTATAAATCATCAGACAATCTGAGGAATATCTTAGGAAATCCCAAAGATAAGATTCCTAATTGTGAGAAGAGTGGAATTTATGAAATTAGTTGTAATGATTGTGACAAAAAGTATGTTGGGCAAACTAAAAGGTCAATTAAAATACGATTTAAAGAACATTTAGCACAGTTAAAATACAGTAGAACAGAAAAGTCTAGCATTGCCGAACATGCCCTTGAAGCTGATCATACTGTAACATTAGATAATCTAAGATTAATAAAAAATGTATCTGATAGGAGATTGTTGAACGCATACGAAAGAATGGAAATCATAAAATGTAAAAGTAGTTTAAATAAAGACAGAGGGCCTATTCCTTATAGTCCCCTCTACTGGTTACTTGACCGGAACTGACGGCCTTGACTATGTCATTAGTTCCGCTTGAGTGATTCAAGGGTTAGGCTAAGTATAAATAGGGTAGATTTGTAGTTTAGCTTTAGTCAATCATCGCTCCTGATGAAGCTAACATGGTTAGCAAAACGCGCGTCGAGTGCAAAAATAAAGTGTTTGGTGTAGTGGTGATATATACTGAGTACCATAAGACCGTAGCTTAGCTAAAAATCCGCCATGCCAAATACGGTCGATTACCTTGGATATAACAAGTACAATCGCTCTAGATTCTCCATTCCATTATGTTATTCCAAACATGTGTTATATAAGTTAAAAGGTCTCTTATTGATCCTTGTTTACTAAACCCATATTCATGGTCGCTAATAATACTGAATCCTTCTAGATATTTTAAAAGATGCTGATTGATAGCCTTTTCCATAACTTCCGATATTATTGAAAGCAGTGCGACTGATCGGTAGTTATTTGGCAAGATCTTGCCTTTTCGGATATCAATTGAATTGTAACCCATTTCCAGCAGGAAGAAAATATTTCCCTTCTATAGGACTGATTAAAAAGTCTACAGAAAACTGGTGTTAGTTCGCTCGTGCATTTTTTGAATACTATGCAGGTATTCCGCCAGAAGCTTTTTTAGTGTCTAGCTTCATTAAAGTACGTTTTATAATAAGCTGCCTGACGACAATATCGAGCATCCTTGACTGCACTATGGAAATAGTAGGTGATGTTTTTACTTGGAAATCGGCAAATAGTTCAGTTAACATGTTGGCTTTGTTAGCTTGCAGTATTTGAATGGTTTTTTATTAGGCAACTTTTTTAAAACAATTTTTATATAAGTTATATTTGTCGAAATGACTATTTACCGAGTAACTTAACTCTCAAAAATGATATGTATAAGCTAAAATTATTCATATAGTAGAAGACAGTTCACAACATTCGAACCGTCAGCAAAGGTATAAAGGAAAAAGGCACGCGAGAGTAATTTTGCGTTGCACCATAAGCTATTAAATGCCATTTGACAGGCTCCGCACATCCAATTGCCGTTGACACATCAATCGGGTCGCACAAAAAAAGTTATTTCTAACTGACTCTTATTGAATCGGTCTCGCACCGAATGACGAGCGAATGTTTTCGACAGCAACGGCGCCTCCAAATAAACTAAATACAATGAAACGGTGTGTGCACATTTAATAATTGGATAATTTTACTGGAAATGGGTTCGGTTTGTGCGAGTGGAAACGTTTTGATTGATCGAATAAAGTAGTTATTACGGAAAATTATTGGAATGCCTCTATTTCCATTTCAGATTTACGCGTCGCTGTCAGATTCATTCGTTTATATTCGTTGCACACCGGATGGCTTCTATTCATTAATAATTGTTGAACGTATTACAGTTTAACCTGAGAAAAGAAGTTTAATTAAAATAAACAATAGTTACTAAATTTTGTACTTTATGGTCTTGATAATCGAAATATCTTTCTATAATGGAAGAGTTCCATACTTTTTCTAATTCAACGGCCTATTCCTGGATCTTTGATTTCATCTTGCTCAATAATTTCTTTCTTACATATTATCTCTCTCTATGTTAGATTATGTATTACCTATTGTTAAACTTTACACCAAAGAGGTATGAGGATGGATGGAAGATACCTGCACCATCTCAGATTCGCCGACTATATAGTACCTATAAGCGATAGCACAGAAAAACTACAGGAAATGCTAAGAAAACCAAAGAACGAATGAAAGAAAGTCGGCTTAAAAATGAATCTATCCAAAACCAAAGTAATGACGGATCAAAACTCAAATATTGAAATAAGACGGCAATAAGATCGTGACTACACATATCTGGGACACACAATGACGTTGAGCAAGTTCCAAACTCCAGAAATAACGATAAGGATCTGTATAACCTCGTCCGCCGTGGGAAACCTAAGCATGGTTCTCAAAAATCGAGAAATACCTTCCAGTATTGACTTATGCGACAGAAACAATGACACTAACAATCCAATCAACCAACCCTGGTTGGTTGGTATTTATCCAAGAGATCGAGGAAATAAGGAGAAAAACAAGGCTGGAGGATGTTGTGGGCAAGGTAGCGGAGCTCAAGTAGATTAGTTATGTAGCTCGGAAAGTAGATGCTAGATAGACAAGGAGCGTGGTGCAGTGAAGGTGGCGAGAGCACAAAAGGAGCACCAATAGACCACCGAAATGCTGGTTGGACGACATTAAGGTGAGGGTAAGACGCAACTGGCACCAACAGGCTCAAGATCGGAAACTCTGGAAAAACAAAGAGCTCATATCCAGGAGTGGATGCAGGAAGGCTGTTAGAAAGAGAGAGAGACACTTTCTTATTTTGATTATTATTTCTCAAAGATATCCCGTCAACGAATAGTTAAAAGTTTTTTCACTGCTCTTTAATGTCATATGTGAAAGCTTCAATTTTATTTTGTTTCTCAATGCGTCAATATTTTGGCATAAATATAAAAAATAACATACTCCCTATCATCAACTCATTAGTATTTAAAGCTCTATCAACAGAAACTGGCCACTGCTCTAAAAAGTAGTAAATGTGACACTTGCCATAATAACCGTTTTAGAAACTTCTAGACAAGATAATAATATTGATCCACCAATGGATAGTGCTGGTTTACCCTACATATACGCTACTACAAATATTATTGCGGAATGTTTCAAGGTACCGAGACACAGTTCTTTTAGAAACAGACAGTGTTTATAAAATGCCTTGTTCGTGTAGTATAGGGTATGTGGGAGACACTGGAAGTAGCCCCTCTAGAATTAAGGAATATGAAAGGTGTATAAAAAAGAAACAAATTGTAGAATCTGTTGTAACCGAATATCAACGTTCTACGGGATATACAATATACGACAAACTAAAATCTTTACTTTGCTCTTCAATTACTATAAAGGAAAGGTTAGGAATCAATCGAAATTAAAAAATAAACACACTAAGACGATAATAAGGATCTAGTATAGTTTTAGTGAACACTAGCTAGATATAAACTAGGCTAGCGTTTGTCCAGGCTCATTCTGTGTTTCAATCTCGAAGAGTAAAGTGGTAAATAAGGTTATAGCTGAAGTTACCCCGTGTAATCGAAAAACCACTTCAATTCGATACGGTGTAATCTCAAAAACCATGATTTTTCAAATAACATAATTCTTCTAAAGGGTGTTTTTTATAGAGGTATAAAACTTTAAGTTGGCAACACTTTTTTAACTGGCGGCCATTTTGTCAGCTGTCAAGTGATTTATGTTTAGTTTGGTTTGGCATTTCAACATGAATAGACTGACGCCTGAACAACGCTTCCAAATTGTGCAAATTTATTTTGAAAATCATGGTTCTGTTCGAAATACGTATCGCGCACTACGTCCATTTTACGGTCAACATAATCGTCCATCAGAGCAATTAATTCGATTAACTATGGAACGTTTTCGCACCACGTTTACTCTAAATGATAATACGCATTCACAGAGACGTCGTACAGTGCGTACAGAAGAAGTCATTGCTGCTGTAGAGCGTAGCGTAGAGGAAGACCCGAATCAGTCTATCCGCCATCGTGCACAGGAATTGGATATGTGTCCTTCCACTTTATGGAAGATTTTGCGGAAAAATCTTGATTTGCGTGCTTACAAAATCCAACTCGTGCAACAATTGAAGCCACACGATCACCTAGCAAGGTGTAGATTCGGTGAATGGGCCCAAAACAAGATTGCCGTTGATCCCGATTTTCATAAGCGAATTTTGTTTAGCGAAGAAGCTCACTTTTGTTTGAATGGATACGTCAATAAACAAAACTGCCGTATTTGGAGTGATGATAATCCTCAAGTGTATGTTGAGACACCGTTACATCCAGAAAAACTGACTGTTTGGTGTGCTTTATGAGCTGGTGGAATCATTGGTCCGTACTTCTTTAAAAACGATGCTGGTCAGAACGTTACAGTCAATGGTGACCGCTATAGAGCCATGATTACTGACTTTTTCGTTCATCAATTGAACAACCATGATGTGCAGGAGCTGTGGTTTCAACAAGACGGCGCAACATGTCACACAGCTCGTGCCACAATTGATTTATTGAAGGAAACGTTTGGTAACCGCATAGTTTCATGTTTCGGACCCGTGAATTGGCCTCCAAGATCGTGCGATTTAACGCCGCTAGACTATTTTCTGTGGGGATATGTGAAGTCGCTAGTCTACGCCGATAAGCCCGAAACGATTGACCATTTGGAGGACAACATTCGCCGCGTTATTGCCGATATACGGCCACAAATGTTGGAAAAAGTCATCGAAAATTGGACCTCCAGATTAGACTACGTCCGAGCCAGCCGTGGCGGTCATATGCCAGAAGTCATATTTAAATTATAATGCCAGAAGATTATCTTTCGAATAAAGTAAATTTCATGTCAATTTAAAAAATTCATCTTTGTTTTATTCCATTTCAAAGTTCTATACCTCTATAAAAAACACCCTATATATAGATTAATTCGTATAACAGAAGATTCCTTTTTATCTACATCGGTTATTTTAGTTTTATAATCTACGTATTTTGAAATTTTATCAAACACTTAGATTTTTAGTGGTCCATACCGCACACTTATGGGATCACTTCAATGTCCGTCTGTCTGTCTGTTTGTCATACCCGATTTTCTCCGAAATTATTTGACGTAGAAAGTTAAAATTTGACAGAAATATAGGATGGTCCAATTAGAGCCGTATAGTTTTAAAAGTTAAATTTTGACTTAAGGGGTTAGTTTTGGGGAGTGAAATCGGAAGTGGAAAAAAAAGTGCCAGGTCATCGAGTGGGGTGTCAAATGAGAGCTTGTGAAAACACGAGATAAAAAATATATATGATGTAATACTCGCGCAAAGTTTTCTTCATAATATTTTTAATAACTCATTGTCCAATTTTAGAATATTCTCCATAAGGTATAGTTTGAATGAAAATTATCACGAGTGAGTTAACTTTAACAATTTATCTGGTATATAAAAAAACAATTTTTTCAAGATCATCAGTATTCAACAAAGATCAGAAACAAACTTCGAAAACTTGAAAACTCGTTTAGGGTATGTTTTGAGAACTCCGTAACAAAATTTTTTATTTTACAAGCAATCAATGTACGGAACACTAACTGCACAAGTCCCACTTGCATTTGACTAATTTTTAAATTCTTACTAGCTTACATTGCAGGCGTAAAAAAAAAATACACAAAAACTGAATAAAAAACTGAAACAGACTGATTTACTGATACTTCACAATTATATTATGATACTACCTATGAGAGAACTTATATCTTAATATAAAATAACCGGTCAAGTGCAAGTTGAACTTGCGCAATTAGTGTTCCGTACGTTGGTTGCTTTTGAAATAAAAAAATTTGTAACGGAGGTATAAAATGATCAGTGACTTCACAAAACACACCCCAAATGAGTTTTCAACAAAGTTTATTTCCAATCTTTACTGAAAATTGATGACCTTGAAATTTCTGTTTTTTTATATACCAGATAAATTATTACAGTTAATGCACTCGTGATAATTTTCGTTCAATCTACTGATAAGTACTTTTCGAGATAAGGCGGGTGGACAGCGATTTTTCGCGATTTTTTAAAAATAATACAAAGAAAAGTACGCGCAAGTATTACATTATATATATATTTTTTACTCGTGTTTTCACAAGCTTTCATTTGACACCACACTCGATTACCTAGTAAAATTTTTTTTTTTTCACTTCCGATTTCACCCCCCAAAACTAACCCCTTAAGTTAAAATTTAACTTAATTAAAACTACATGGCTCCTATGAGGCCCTCAATTCCTGTATTATTACCAAATTTCAACTTTCTATGACAAATAGTTTCGGAGAAAATCGGGTGTGACAGACGGACAGACAGACAGACAGACATATACCGAAGTGATCTTACAAGTGTTCCGTACGGAAGACTAAAAAACAGAATGATTTTTTTGTAAATAAAAAAACTCTAATGCAGGGTGTCCTATATAAAAGAACCTACATCAAATAACTCGAAAACCTATTATTATGTTTTCGCAAAAAAAAAAAACGAAAAGCACGACAAAAGATTCGCTAAGAATAACACTTTCTATTTTTTCTTGCCAATGGGTTCAATGATGTCATAGGTCTAAATATTATAATTGTCATTATATAACTGTCATAACTAAAACGTCAAAAATGAGAAATATACTCATAGTTACACTACAAGAGAATTAAATAAATAAATTTGTACTACCAAAATTTTACTTTCAATAGGTTTTTAATGATTGTAAGTAAGCCATAAAAATATAGCTAATTAACTCTGTATAATTAATTAAATTCGTATTGGAAAACTCTATGGAAGATAAATTTATCGGGTGTTGGGAAATATTTCTTGGTAAGAACAACTCTCTATGTTTCGATGGCAAAAGATGTCGTCACCGAGTTTGTTTTTAAATTATTCGAGATGGATTATCTGAAATGAGACACACACTATATACTGAAACAATATATGTGTGTACACTTAATGATAATTGGATGATGGAAATAGGTTCAGTTTGTCCGACTGGAAGCGTTCGACTGATCGAATAAAGTACGGAAAATTATTAGAATGTCATTATTTCCATTTCGGATTTTGGTGGCGCTGACAGATTCATTCGTTTGTATTTATTGCATAAACGCTGCATGCTGGACTCGCCTTTGTTAACATATTTGTTAAATACATCGTAATTTATTCTGAGAAATAAAGGTCAACTCAATAATTGCCTACTTATTAAATAGCTGTCCCTTCATTCGATTTTTGGTGCAGAAGGACGGGATCGATATTAAGAATTGTTATAAAATATCAAATATTATCCTAATATACTTCGGCATTTACAGTCTCTCAAGCAAGAACGTATTCTTGAAAAAATGTGTTTCAAGAACATTTTTTGCCATTATTGTATTCTTTGGCATGCTAACAGCGGCAACAACAACAACCTTAGTAAATTGTCCAATCGCCAACTGTATCAATAATCGCCTGGCATCTTCGAGGCATGCTGAAGACGACATTTTCTGCATACTCTGTCAAAGTCCTCAGAGTCTTTCCTCTGCGTTTTATCTTTAGAAGGGATCAAACGTTTTCAATAAGCGTTTGTGAGGACCACTCTAGTATCTTATCGTAAGCCCAAGCGAGTCGCTTCGCGACGTGATTTTCGCCCAATAAAGGTACCTTCAACGTGCTTCGGAATTTAACATCATAAGCATAAAGATGTTGTCAAATGGTCTCATAGGACACATTCGTATCCGATTTTCTTAATTTTGAAGCTTCTTGACGCAGCGTCAATTTCAGGTCCCGTGAAAACAAAGATGTGATTCGTTTTTCGACTTTCGGAGTGATATTGCCTACCGAGCCACGTTTTGGCAAGTCATTGACATTTTTCGTCTCGTTAAAATTATTTATCCACTTCTTCACAAACGACACCGACTTTTTAATATATTTAGCGGCCGCAGAACGTGTTAAAAAAACTGACTCGAACCGACGCACAAACAAGTGACTCATTTTGGATTTTACGTGATTTTTCGTTCCCTCTACCTATTTTTTGTTAAATCGCATCTACCAAAAACATCGAATAATATCTCATTGCCCGTATTCACTTGATTTATCGCCAAATGACTTCTTTTTGTACCAAAATGTCAAAAAAAATGCGTGGACAACGATTTTCATCACCTCAAGAAGTTGTTGAATCCTTCCAAAACCATGTTTTTGAGGTACCAACTTCAGAGTGGAAAAAATGTTTCGAGAATTGGTTCAAATGCATGCAAAACTGTATAAATGAATATTTTGAAAAATAATAAAACGACTTGAACCAAAAAATTTTTTTCTTTATATATTTTGGTAAAAATAAAGGTAGTTCTATATATATATATATATATATATATATATATATATATATATATATATATATATATATATCATCATTAGCTTATTCCATCATAGTCGGATGTAAGCCTCCTCAAAGTTGTCTCCAATGAGTTTTGTTGTTTGTTTTTTGCATCCAATCGTGTCCTGCTAATCTTTTTATGTCATCCGTCCATCTTATCTGTAGTCTACCTCTGCATCGTTTGTGTTTTCTAGGCCTCCATTCAACTTACGGCGTATCCATCTGTTTTCATTCGGCCTTGCGATATGCCCCGCCCAATTCCACCTAAACATACATATTCGTTGTATTACATTTGTCACTTTTGATCTTCTTCGTATCTCGATGTTAGGAATACGACCTTGGAGTCTAATATTTAGCATTTTCCTCTCCATTGCTCTTTGGGTTACCTGGAGTTTATTTATTATACTTTTATTTAAAGCCCACATTTCAGTGCCATATGTTAATACCGGCAGTTGATTTAAATGTAGATTGTAACCTTCCGAATGCAGACCAAGCTAACGAGACTCGTCTATCCAAGTCAGCCTTAAATTATTTTTTGATATTTCGACTTTTTGTCCTAAATATATAAATGTTTGTATCTTTCCTATTCTTTTATCTTCATTTATAGTTTTCGATGTTAATCACTTGGTTTTGGTGAAGTTTATTTTTAGACCTATTTCTCGAGACTTGTTTATATATATATATATATATATATATATATATATATATATATATATATATATATATATATATATATATATATATATATATATATATACAGAGTGATATTGTACCGTTTTATTATTTTAAATTGATTTGTTTTTTATTTTTATATTATCCAATCAATTACCTATTTATTTGACATAAATAAAACAGCATTAATTTAGAAAAGCATAAGTTTATTAAGTTTTAAAGAAAAGTGAAATTAATGTTAGTAAAAGTCAATATTTAGTTGAGCCACCTTTAGCCGCTATCAAAGCTTTAATTCTGCGCGGCATGCTATCAATGCAAGATTGTACTGTCTCCTGCATTTGAGGATGATGATTCCACACATGAATAATCTTTTCTAGGAGCTGGGTTTTGTTAGTAAATCACATCTTTAGCCACTTCTCTTTTCATCAGCTCCCACACATTTTCAATGGGCTATTACCCGGCCAATCCAACAGAGGGATATTTTTTTCTCCCAAAAAAGCTTTAACAGACCGAGCAGTGTGGCAGGGAGCTCCATCTTGCATGAAAGTGAATGGTTTCCCATTTGGAAACCATTCTCTGAGCTGCGGATCAATCAACCGATTTTGTAATACTTCTTTGTACTGATCTTGCCTCATTATTCCTTTGACGACGTACAGACGTCCAGTGCCCTTGCCGCTGATGACTGACCAAATCATCACTTTGGTGGGATGTTTAACCGTCGGGACGACACAATCAGGATGAAACTTTTTTCCATGACGACGACGCACATACTGAGCTTTATTCTGCAAAATTTCGAATGTGCTTTCGTCACTGAAGCAGACCTGTCAAAAATAGGAAAAATATATAAACTTCCATGTTTATTTGCTTTATTTAACTGAAAATGATAATAATGTATCAATTATTGATTAAATTGCTGTATCTTACCGATCTCCAGAAGTCCACATCTTTGTCTTGCCATTGTTTAGCCCACTTCAGGCGCTTTGCTTTCATTGCAGCTGTTAACTTGGGCTTCCTGGCGGGGGCGACAGGCCTTAAAATCTAATTCTTTCAATTTTCTTCGAACAGTGCGCTCAGAAGCATTTACGCTAGCATCCTGGAGTTGTGATTTTATTACCTTTGTGGTAGCAAATCTGTTTTCTACACAAATTTTCTTCAAACATCTCTGTCCGTGGAGTGAAAATTGGTTTTCTACCGCATCTTTTCTTTCTTTTCGGGCTTAATTCCTTCCCTGAGTCAATTTTCTTTTTTATGCGTCGTACATTAGCTTCAGAAACCTCCAATCTTCGTGATATTTCTCGGTTTGTAAATGTTTTCGCAATCACAAGGGCCTTCACTTCAGCTTTTTTACGTGGTGAAAGATCGCCTTTTCTACCCATAATGAAAATAGTCCAATTACTTTTTTAAAACACTGCATACAAAATAAACTAATAACTAAGTAGTATAAAACTGTTAAACAAACAATCACAGTCCATAAAGCCACAGAAACACGTCCGTACCTGACTCGATTCCGATCGCGACTGATACAGGTTTGTACTTATTTACGTTCATGTATCACTTTGTCAACACAGTGTTGCCATATGTTAAAAATAAATACAAATATGTAGTCTACAACAATTCTTTTAAATAAAAATCAATAATATTGTAGTTTAAATATACCATTAATGCATAAAAACTCTTAAGAAACATAAAATTACTAAAAAAAATACAGTGCGTCTAATAATTTGGCCAGGGACTGTATATATATATATATATATATATATATATATATATATATATATATATATATATATATATATATATATATATATATATATATATATTATATCTTGTCTTCTGTTGTTGCTGTCCACTTGAGGACGCTTCTGTTACCCACGCTGTGCACTATTTTGGTTTTCTAAAATTTGCATTAAGTTACAGTCTTATAGGAAACAATTCTTTAATCTATGGGAGTAAGTTAACTAAACTTTTGGCACTTTTTATGACCTATGTTACTTAAATAATGTAAATCGAGCAGTCCACGCCGGCAGAACCGTAAACACACGTCATTAGTACAATAAAACAGAGAAAGTATCTCTTTAATAAGAGAGCAAATTAACATTATAAAAACTGTATAATTTGCTGAAAATATGTTCTGCGTGTGTGCGAATGAAAGGTTTTGATTGATCAATGTGGTTATTACAGAAACTTATTGGAATGCCTCGATTTCCATTTTAAGTTTATGCCACGGTGTAATCTTCATTCGATCACGTTCCGTTTCTATTCATTGTATAGTGACTCACCTAGTATTCATTACTATTATTGTTAAATACATCACAATTTAACGGGAGGAAAGCGATTTAATTAAAATGAAATAATATATCAACTTTTTAAATGTCTAATTTTTGGCCTAAAGGAATTTTTGTATTACATCTCAATATTCTTAGTAGGTATACCCTTAGGCATATCACTTTAAAAATTAGCTTTAATCACGTATGTTATGTTTCTTGTGAAAACAGACTGTCATTCTATTTTTCTGTCCTTTTTTTGCAGTTTTGTTATGATTAGGTATTGTCGTTTTTGCAATTGTTTTATAACATTTTTCCTACTACGTACAGTGCCGGCCTTAGCCATCTGCCCCCCCCCCCCCCCCCCCTGGGCGAGATATTCTTCAGCGCCCTTTATTTCTCATTATTAATTAGCATTTTGCCCATGATACGCAGGTGCAATTAGTGTTTTCAGCCAAGAAAAGGGTACCTATCGTGTCATTGGTAAAGAAGCTTACATACTTATCTCTAACTTTTTTAGATTTTTATCTTTCCCAAGTTATTAATTTTCCAGTTGAGGCACCGAATTGCAGAACTGCTTCTACGCATGACCCCTGTTTCCCTAGTAGGCAGGAAAGAGGTGAACATGTCATGAACGGACAAAATTAATTTACAATGCAATAATTAATTCGTCATTTTTCTGATAATAACTAACAAATCAAGTTAATTTTTGCCTAGAACCACTCTTTAAGCTTGTGCACTTCTTATGGATATAGTCGTTTGGTAAAATTGTTTCTTTAATTTGTTATTAACAATGAATAAATTTTACGCTGAAAAATTTCAATATTAATTAAATAATTAGCCAAAATAACCAATGTCGGTTATTTTTAATATACATTTGCAAGTATCATATCAAAAATTCAGGTCAGTATGTTAATTTTTGCAAGCAATGATGGGATAAATAAACAAGCGCGCACGAGCTCTTATCGCACGCGCGCGATTTCATCCAGCTAATTGCAGTGAAATTTGTTTTTTGAATGCTTTAAGCTGCCAAAAAAACATATTGTTTTTTTATTTCGTTATTCTATTAAAAAAATCTTTATTGTTTTTTTTTTTTTGATAACATAACACTGAAGTTGAGGTTTTTCGTAAGGAAAAACCCTGAAGTTGAGTGTACGAAAATACGCTCAATTAGTTAAGTTTTTTTGGAGTTTTTTTATGTAAGAGTATGTGGATATAAAATTTTTCAAGTAAAAATTGTAAAAAGATATATGCACGCTTTATAATCGTAACAATTTTTCATCCTACAATTCAAAAACCATTTAATTTTACAATAATTAATTATTACTGAATTTTCGACGGCTTCAAAACAGGATAATTCTTTGTACACTCAAAAAAAAAAAGTTTTAACTCGAGAAAATATTTTAGAAACGAAATTTTTTTCTAAAAAGAGAAAAAAGTTTTAAGTCAAAACTTTTCTTACGTTAAAATAGTCTCTATTTCAAACTTTTTGCTCTATACAGAAAAAGTTTTCGTTTGAACTTTTTTTTTCCATTGTGAACAGATGAAATCGAATATTGAAAAAAGTTTTATATAAAAAATTTGGTACTTTCAAAAATGGTAACGATTATTGTAAACCTTGTGGAATCTCAGTAAAATAGCGCCTATTGACTATTTGGTCCTCCAATTTAGTTTTCTTAATAGTTTAACCAAACGGAAAAGCCAAATTGTAAAACCAAATGATTTTTGAATTTTGCGTTGGAAATTCTAAAAACGATTTTGAAGCGTTATATCTACAGAGTTACACCATTTAGTTATCTTATTTCATTTTGATACGATAATTTAACAAATTAACATTAATAGTTAATAAATAAGAAAAAGAAATGTCTTTTTGGCAGCTGAAAGCATTCAAAAAACAAATTTTCACTACGAAAACGTTCGCGTGCTTTAAGAGCTCGTGCGCGTTTGTTTACTTATCCACATCACTGCTGCAAAAATTAACGTACTGACCTGAATTTTTGATATAATAATCGCAAATGTATGGAAAAAGCCGACATTGTTCATTTTAGTCAATTTTTTAATTAAATAAATAAATAAATATCGTCTTTAATTCGGTATCCACAAAATCAATACAAAACAAAATCAAAAATATATATAATAGACAATTTCCAAATGTACACACACAATTACAATTACCGCAGAAGGAGAAGAAATGGCGGAGTTTAGCCACAGGCTACTCTTACACTCAACCATTTCAGTCCTTATTTAAGCCTAATCAAATGTAAAAAGAAGAAGAAAATAAAATAAGAGAAAAAAAAGACATATAGAAAACTTTGATAATACAAAAGGATCCAAATCTTACACACTGTAATACATATTATAAATATAGGTAAATCACATATAGCCAAGGCTATTAATATTGAAATTTTTCAGTTTAATTGTTAATAACAAATTAAACAAACAACTTTATCAAACGACTATATCCTTAAGAAGCGCACAAGCCTAAAGAGTGTTTCTAAGCAAAAATCAACTTGATTCGTTAATTATTAACAAAAAATGACGAGTTGATTGTAAATTGATTTTGTCCATCGATCGATGGTTCACAGCGTTATTTTCTCTCCTGTCTACCAGGGAAACAGGGGTCACGCGTAGAGACAGTTCTGCAATCCGGTGTCTCAATTAAACAATTTTAAAAAATCAAATTGTTTTACTTTTGAGATACAAGATAAGTATAGCTAATCAAAAAGTGATTAATTCGAAATGTTTCTTACATTTAAAAATGTGAATTAAATGAAACTAAACATATTCTTTAATTAGACTAGAAAAATCAAGATTTTCTGCAACTTCATTTTCAATGGAGAGCACGGCTAGACTTGTTAATCTTATTTGGGACAATGCTGATCGCAAGTAGGTCTTTATCAAATTTAGTTAAGAAAAAAACTTTTTTTAAGTTAAAAGTACATTCTTTACATCAACCTCTTAACTCAAATCACAAATTACATAGCTTAGTAACGGTTATAGAGAAATATTTACACAAAACACATCACTTGTACGCAAAAAATTTTAAAAAATGAGCGGCAAATGTTAAAAATTCACAAAGTTAATCCTATTTACAGGTCATTAGAAAGCTAACACGTAGGCTGAAAAGTTTTTGGTCTGACAAATAGATGAGGCCCTTTTAAAAAAATCTGTATGATTTTTAGGAAGTACAAACGATACGTCTCAAAATTTCATGACATTTCGACGATAGTTTAGAAGTTACAGTGGTTTTAGTGACGCACTGTTTTTTGGTGGAAAAAATACCGTTCAAGCAAAGCAATGGTTTGATAAGTGTTATGGGGACTCAGCCCCTGAAGATAACTCATCATTTACTGGTATATGATCATTTAAACGAGGTCGTACAGATACAAATGATGCTGAACGCTCTGAACGCCCAAATGAGGTGGTTACACCGGAAAACATAAAAAAAAATTCCCATAAAATTTTTTTGGATGATAAAGTAAATTGGAATAGCTGCGTGATTGGATAGCTGCACATTTGGGCATGAGGAAGCTCTGTTCCAAATGGGACACCTGATGATTCTGGGCTGTTTGGACCTGTTTAAGCGCAATAAAAATGAACCTGTGAAAGATCCACCACCACCGGAATCCGGGAGCGAGTGGGCAGCCAAAGCCGCCCGGACGACAAAACACTCAGTCGCTGGAAAAACTTTGGCCTCTGTATTTTCGGATGCACATGGAAATAATTTTTATCTAGTATGCTGAGAAGGGAAAAACCATCAATAGTGAATATTATATAAGGTTATTGCTGCGTTTGAAGGCAGAAATCGCAAAGAAACGGCCCCAAATGAACAAGAAAAAAAAAAAAATGATCTTCGCAAGTCAATGGTTACGAAGACAAAATTACACGAACTGAAGTTCGAATTGCTTCCGCCACCGTATTCTCCAGATTTGGCCCCCAGCGACTACCTCAAGAAAATGCTCACGGAAAGAGATTTGGGTCCAGTGAAGAGTTATCGCCGAAACTGTGTTTTATTTTGAAGCCAAAGACAAATCCTTCTACAAGAAGGATATAGAAATATTAGAAAAGCGTTGGATTGATTGTATCGCTCTTGAAGGAGACTGTATTGAGGAATAAAGTCGAATTTTGCAGAAAATTGCAATTACTACTGCAAATTCGATTGTGTAATACTAGCTTTCAGGAGCCCCTTGGAGTCTGGCGGCCTGGGCGGCCGCCCGGGTTGTCCCCTCTAAAGCCGGCACTGACTACATATACACCTTACCTTTTATCCTCTCTACTTCATAGTGTATTAGTTCAGCTCATATCTCTGTCACAGTTATTTTCAAATTTCATAAAGTGCCATTTTTAATTCGAATTACCGTTCACGTCCGCAAAATTTTTGACTGTAGAGGACACATGAATCCACCATTACACCCTGGAAACAAAACAGCAGTCAAAACAGTGAGTTGGAGACGGTAAAAGTGCACCAAAAAAAGCGAAAACAGTTTTATTGTAACATTATTGGACCATTTGCCTAGTCAGTTGAACCAGAAGCGGCCAAGATTACCGCGCACAAAAGGGCTTATTCACCAGGAAAATGCGCCTGCTCTTACATCGATTGTTGCAATGGCACGAGCCGGCTTCGAAATAATTCCCCACCAATCCTGTTTCCCAAATTTAGCCCCAAGTTTTTTTTCCTATTCTTAAAAATTAGCTGGAGGGAAGACATTTTCGACAAATGAAGTGGTAATCTGTCCTGTACACGAGTATTATGCACAGTTCGAAACATTTTTTTTTTCTGAGAGAAAAAAAATGTAATCGCGCTGGACCTAATACAGGGTGGCCCAAAATTACCGAAGGGGTTTGAATTCCTTATAACTTTTTTATTATAATTTTGTTTTTTATTTCTTTTCATTATTTTGTAAAGAAGATTTGGGGAATTTAAAATGGAACAGTACACAATTAAACAACATGCCCAAATCGTTGAACTTTGTTTCTCAAATCAACGGTCCATTGTTTTGACTCAACGTGCATATCGTCGTTATTTTAATGTGCGGGTTGGACACTCAGAGTCAACAATAAACCATCTGGTTGCAAATTTTCGACAACAAGGGGCAGTAAGGAACCTTCCTGGTGCCGGCAGACGACGAACGGTGCACACGGATGACAATATTGAACGGGTACAGGAGAGTATTCGGGAAAATGGAGAAACATCAACCAGGAGACGTTCGACACAACTTGGCCTCTCACGAGGGTCGCTGAAGGAATTTTGCATACAGTAAGAATGTTTTCCATACAAAATTCAGCTTGTCCAAGAATTGAAACCGACAGATTACCAGCAACGACTTGATTATGCAATTTATTTCCGGCAAAAAGCAGAAGAAAATCATGATTTTATTCATAATTTAATTATGAGCGACGAAGCCCATTTCCAATTAAATGGGTTCGTTAATAGGCAAAACTGCAGGATATGGGCTACGGAAAATCCAAGAGTAGATCAACAGCGACAATTACACCCACTTAAGTGTACTGTTTGGTGCGGTGTTTCGTCGGAAAGGATAATTGGCCCATATTTTTTTGAAAATGAACACGGTGTCGCCGTTTCCATCACTGGTGTTCGATATCGGACAATGTTGGAAAAATTTTTAAGGCCAGCCGTGGAAAACCATCCGCAAGTATGGTTCCAACAGGATGGAGCCACAGCGCACACTGCGAGGGACACAATGGCTCTTTTACGCGACATCTTTGGTGAACGAATTATTTCGCGTGCAAGCGATTTTAATTGGCCTCCGCGTTCACCGGATTTAACCGCTCCAGACTTTTTCCTTTGAGGTTATTTGAAAGGAAAAGTCTATATTAATAAGCCTAGAACCATCCAGCAATTAAAAAACATATATACGCGACGAAATCAACAACATAACACCTGAAGTTTTGCGAAAGGTTATGGAAAATGTTTTGGAAAGAGCACGAATATGCGAAGCAGAAAATGGCCACCACTTGCGAGATATAATTTTTCATAATTAAATTAAAAATATTCTCCATTAATATACTGTATTAAAAAAATATTCTCCATTAATATACTGTATACTATCCTCCTTTCTAAAAGTAGTCTAAAACTATCATAACGACTAATTATATCTAAGAAATAATAACCGATCAAGTGCAAGTTGAACTTGCGCAATTAGTGTTCCGTACGTTGATTGCTTTTGAAATAACAAAATTTTGTCACAGAGGTACAAAATGATCAGTGACTTCACAAAATACACCCCAAATGAGTTTTCAACAAAGTTTGTTTCCAATCTTTACTGAAATCTGATGACCTTGAAATTTTTGTTTTTTTTATATACCATATAAATTATTAAAGGTAATGCACTCGTGATAATTTTCATTCAATCTACACCCCGTGGAGAATATTCCAGAATTTTTTCGAAATTTTTTGATAAGTACTTTTCGAGATAAGGCCCGGGACAGCGATTTTTCGCGAATTTTTAAAAATAATACAAAGAAAAGTGCGCGCAAGTATAATATTATATATATATTTTTTACTCGTGTTTTCACAAGCTTTCATTTGACACCACACTCGATGACCTAGTAAAAAAAAATTTTTTTTTCACTTCCGACTTCACCCCCCAAAACTAACCCCTTAAGTCAAAATTTATTTCTCAAAACTACATAGCTCTGATGAGGCCATCAATTCCTATATTATTACCAAATTTCACATTTCTATGTCAAATAGTTTCGGAGAAAATCGGGTGTGACAGACAGACAGACAGACAGACAACAGACTAATTATGATCTAACGGAACAAAAGGCAAGTTGATTTGCATAGATGACAATCGAAATGACAGGAAAAGTGATTTCTCACTGACAAGTTTTGCAGTTTAATTTACATGACTTAAATGAAAAAAAATAACCGGTCAAGTGCAAGTTGAACTTGCGCAATTAGTGTTCCGTACGTTGATTGTTTTTAAAATAAAGAATTTTTTCACGGTGGTATAAAATGATCAGTGACTTCACAAAACACACCCCAAAGGAGTTTTCAACAAAGTTTGTTTCCAATCTTTACTGAAAACTGATGACCTTGAAATTTTTGTTTTTATACATATCCCAAATAAATTATTAAAAATAATGCACTCGTGATAATTATCGTTCAATCTACACCCTGTGGAGAGCATTCCAGAATTTTTTCAAAATTTTTTGATCAGTACTTTTCGAGATAAGGTGGGGGGACCGCGATTTTTCGCGACTTTTTAAAAATAATACAAAGAAAAGTGAGTACAAGTACTACATTATATATATATTTTTTACTCGTGTTTTCACAAGCTTTCACACACTCGATGACCTAGTAAAAAAAATTTTTTTTTCACTTCCGATTTCACCCCCCAGAACTAATCCCTTAGATCAAAATTTAACTTTCAAAATTACACGGCTTTGATGGGGCCATCAATTCCTATATTATTACCAAATTTCAACTTTCTATGACAAATAGTTTCGGAGAAAATCGGGTGTGACAGATAGACAGACGGACAGACAGACAGACAGACACCGAAGTCATTTTATAAGTGTTCCATACGGAACATTGAAAAGATACTTCATAGGTGTGGGTAATTAAAAGGAACACCGTTTTATAACACTGTAAACAAAAGAGCACAGACAACACAACAACCATAATTTGATAACATTAACATAACCCGTCAAAACACATATTCTGCCAAATTCTGGTTGCTATAAACGTTTTCTCTGCGCTCTTTTGTTTACAGAATTATAGAATGGTCAAATGCTAATTGTCTAATATCAAAATTCAAATTTTGTTTTATTTGATTCAGACAGTCACGGCTTGCTTATAAAAATTAATAGAATTTTTAGGATAATAAAATGGAGAGTCAATTTTAAAACTTAAATGAAAACTGATTTCTTCAGACGACTTTCTAAACTGAAGTTTTTATTGGGTGCTTTTTGAAAGTTTCGAAAATGAATAAGTTTAATTTGTCACTTTGATTGCTTAATTTGATAACATACTAGAGTTAAAACAAAAATTAATCTTGTTTAAAAAAATCGAATGAAAGTAAATTACTGATTGTTTATCAGGCTCTCAGAACCGATTGACATTTGACTCAAGTACTGCTACATAAAGTCACTATTAGTTGTTTTTCTATGTACATTTCCTTTGAACCAACCAAATTTAGGTCATATGTTTAGTTGATTTTTGTCACTAAAAAACATTTAATTGTCAAATTAAACCAGGTTTAAAGATAGACCTTCGCAGTGAATCAGACAATTCATGGTCACGCAATACGTTTAAACGGATTTAGAGACAGAAAAACTACCCAATTTTACCAGGTGAATATTTTCGCTTCATCTCAAGAATTAAACCGCAGGCTTTTGCAGTCCTGGATGCCATTCTTACTCGTGTCCCTATCGAAAATACAAGCTACTTGGTAACAGTTGATGCTGGTTGTTTGTAGAGGTGTATCTGATGCTGCTGTGTTCTTAATAGTGAGTTTTAGAACTACGTTATCACAGTAACGTGCCAAAAAAGAACATTCTTATAAGTTGAAGTATTAAGCGAAGAAGCTAGCATTATATTACTTTATGCTACTTTTTCATTTTCGTATATCGATGACTTGCCTCCTTGTGAATTTCTGTCTAACACATCTACTACTATTTTTCTCTACTACCTAATTTCATATTAATTATCCATATATGATTGCTTTCTATTACTCTACATCTCCCAGTCTGTAATTTCTCATATTTTGACAACATTGTTAACGTTCATTACATGAAGATATGTCTAAACATAATCATTCTCTCTTTAATCTTCCAATCTTATTTCTTGCTTGGAGCTTCGAAATTTACGCTCTTGGACACGAAGAATATTCTTGCTTCTCTTCCCGTTTTTATTTAATTCAAAGCATAGTGTTTCTTGCATAGTTTCAAAGTTTATTAATTGATTAAATATTCAACAGCTTCTCTAGAATCTTCTTCTTCTTCAGGTACCATGACTGTTTCAACCATAGTTGGTTATCATGTTGGTTACCTTGTTAATGATGATCGTTTTAGTGACAGCCGTAGACTTTCCGTCCCACTGCCTCAAATTTTTCAACCACGATGTTCTCCTTCTCCCTGGACCACGTCTGCCAGGAATCTTTCCCTTTATAATCATATGCAAGATTTCGGATTTTCTGGATGTCTCATAATGTGGCCAAAATATTCTAATTTGCGTCGCTTGATGATCGTGACCACCTTCCAAGTCCTTGTCTATGCGAGTGAGAACACTGTTGTCACTAATTCTGTCCATCCAACTGATTTTCAGCAGTCGTCGATTCACCCACATCTCGAATGCCTCCAGACGTTCAAGCATTGCTTCAGTTAGAGTCCACGCTTCCATACCATACAAGAGAACCGGAAAAACATAGCAGCCTACCATTTTCATCTGGAGTGATAGGTCATCGCCGCATTTATGACGTGTTCTTCATAAATGCGGCTCAGGCCTTCTCTATTCGAATTTTGACTTCCACAGTAGGGTCCCGGCGGTCGTTGATATTGCTACCGAGATACATCAATTTATCAATTCTCTCTATCTTTGTGCCACTGACTGTAATACTACCATCTTCATATTAGATTCTTTGCTTATATAATGTGTTTTATATTTGTCTTAAACCAAAGTGTTTCAGTGTCAGTTATTTATCCATAAGTTTTTGTAGATCTTTTCCGTTATTAGTAATAATTAATGTATCATCGACGTATTTGATGTTATTTATGTTAATGTATTTGATGTTGATTCCTTCAGTGGTACCAGTGAGTACTTTAATGAATATCACCTCCGAATAGAGGTTGAACAACAAGGGCGATAGAATACAACCCTGACGCACTCCCCGCTTCTCTAGAATACATGGTATTATTTTGCCTTCGTTCGTTTAAGATTTTAGGGTACATTTAAAGAACAAATTTTAGCAAAGTTCCCCGTTCTTAATTTAATTTGTTAATTAAATCCGTACGGGGGGCTAATCGTTTTTATTGTAACCAGAAATTACACCTTTTCAAATGGCTACGACACAGGCACACGCTTTACAATTCACGCAAAACAGTTTATACACTCTCTGCTCCCACCGTGAACGGGGATTTTGCTCGCCCATTTCAAAACTGTTATTGACATTTATTTCATTACCACATTTTGTCGAAAATTGAATAATTTGATAGGAAAATTGATTTACCACAATTTCAGTTTATTGAAGTTGGGAATAACAGGTCTTTCTCAAGATTAAAGGCACTGTTCAGGATTATAAAGTTAGATTTAAATATACAGGGGGGTGCTGATTATGTGTTTTTATATTAAGTAGTAAGTAGTATACAGAATGAATTTTAAGTTAGAATCTTATTTATGGGAAAAAAAGAGAACGTCACAGATGGAATTATGTTGTTTGATTTTATGACAAAAAATAAATTAATGCAGAAAAATGACGAAACGAAAAAACAAACAAATTATTTACAACGTTAAAGTACTGTGGCTTTGTGACATAACCTTTACTTAGGAAAATCAAATACTATGATGTAAGAGGGAAAGCCAACAACTTCCTTAAATCTTACTGGCATAACAGAAGGCAGATGATTGAGTGGAATGCTGATTGCCTGCCAAGCATGCCAGTACTTAAAGGAATACCCCTAAGTTTACTACTGGGACCAATCTTCCTTATTATATACGAGGCATATTCGAAAAGTAAGGGCCGTTTCGTCATTAAAAAAATATATTCGTTAGAAAAGGTTTTTATTGACGGTTTTAGTTTCCTACAAACCTACTTCACTTTTTCACATAATCGCCATTCACTTCTAAGCACTTTTCGTAACGCTGCACCAGCTTCTTTAATCCCTTTGCATAGAACTTCTCCACCTGGGAATTGAACCAGTTGAAAACGGCGGTCTTGAGTTCCTTGTCGTTTTTAAACCGTGATTTGAAGTCTCGACACCCTTCTATAAGCTTTTCTTCACTCATTACTGTAGGTCTATAAACTAGGCACAACTCCTGACAAATTTAAGCAGCTGATGATCCTTTTGCACACAAAAATCGAATCACAGCACGCACTTCGCAACTGACGGTAGCAACGATTTTTACGGACATTGTTGTCTGCATTCACCGACAGGCAAACTACTACTGAATCAAAGTAATAACTTTAATAGCTTCGGAAACAATCAATAGATGTCGCTGCATGTGTACAACTTTGTTCAGACCGGCCAATATTTAAAATAACCAAACAGCCCTTACTTTTCCAATACGCCTCGTATGTCAACGACTTTTCACCATATCATAATAACATTAAAGTCCTACAATATGCTGATGATATAATGCTATACATGGCAGAAAATAATATTAAAATATAACAAAACATAATTACACAGCCTAATTAAATCAAAAATCTGGTTCACAACTCACTCACTAAGGTTTAATCCTGACAAAACTGATATATTACATTTTTTCTTTCAAAAAGAAAGCACGAAATGAATCAGGGAAGTTTCCGGGAATCCATATGGATACCGGATTAACATTTAAACACAAGCTCAGTTTCAAGTTGTCAAGAGTCATTTTTTTACTTTGCAAAATAAAACGATACTTAACACCTGAAATTATGAAACACGCTTAGATGAGTCTTTTTCAAAGCCAATTAATAAATGGCATATTACTATGGGGAACTTCCGTCAACTGACTAGTTATTTATAAGCAACAAAAAAGAGTTATTCGAGTGATGGTCAGTGAATTTAAGTTGGAAACAACTCAATATTTGAGTAACCCTGATTGTCTATAAATATTGGCGTATATAATACAGTCCCGACGGCGCCATATCTATAATATATATAAAATGCAACGTTTCTCTGTCTGTCTGTCTGTCTGTCTGTTAGTGCGCTTATGACTGGAAAACCACTTATCCGATTTACGTGCTTTTTTTAAAACATACATATGTTGTCTGGCCAGGTTATAGGCTATATTTTATTACGTTAGGTAACATAAGGAGTAATCAGTAACGATAATAGTGGGTTACGTTGGAAAAAAGTTTGCCGCTAGCGCGTTCTCTTGCAATACACTGCCTAAACTATTAAATATGGATCAATATCATGTAGCAATGAATATAATATATATAAAATGCATCGTCTCTCTGTCTGTCTGTCCGTTACTGCGCTTTATCACTCGAGAACCAGTTATCTGATTTACGTGTTTTTTTTTTAATTCATACATATGTTCTCTGACCAGGTTATAGGATATATTTTATTACGTTAGGTACTATAAGGAATGAGCAGTGACGATAATAGTAAATGAAGTCCATGCGAGCGGAGCCGCGGGCACGGCTAGTATACAATAATACAGAAATAATCAGTTGTATACTCATCATATAAATTTATCTTTTCAAGTACTAAGAACGAATCTGTTGCCCAAATTGCTTGATTTTATCCTAATAAAAAATCATCAATATGACGATAAGAGATTTTTGTAAAAAAAAGGGCGAGGCTTCATGCAGAATATCCTTTTATACATCAGTTGGCAAGTCGCTTAAAAAAGATTGAAAAAATTTGTAATACATTTTTATTGGGCCTTAAATAAGAGACACTAATCTTGCACCTCATGCTAGGAGTTTGCCCGGAAATAACAGCGTAAAATTCCGTAGAATATAAGACGGTCATAATTGTAGAAATGTAATAATAACTAGTTTTTTAGTGTTCCGTACTGAACACTTATAAGATCACTTCGGTGTTTGTCTGTCCATCTGTCTGTCTGTCTGCCTGTCCGTCTGTCACACCCGATTTTCTCCGAAACTATTTGTCATAGAAAGTTAAAATTTGGTAATAATTTAGGAATTAATGGCCTCATCAGAGCCATGTAGTTTTGAAAGTTAAATTTTGACTTAAGGGGTTAGTTTTGTTCGGTGAAATAGGAAGTGAAAAAAAAAATTTTTTACTAGGTAATCGAGTGTGGTGTCAAATGAACGCTTGTAAAAACACGAGTAAAAAAAATATAAATATAATGTCTTGCGCGCACTTTTCTTTGTAATTTATCTTTTAAAAAATCGCGTAAAAAAATCGCTGTCACATATGTTAACATCAATAAAGTTAAAAAAGCGTATTTCTTTCTTATTATTTTTTGCACAATCAGAAAAACATAATAAATATATATTGACTTTTCTAGAATTAAGAGATTAACAAAAAACTGAAAAAATGTAATGGGTGTCCTATTTAAGAGAAAAAAAAATATATAAAATTTGTTTCATATTTATGCTTCAACTAAGTAAAATATTTCTTTAAAAGCGCTGCAACTTCTCAATTTGCCTAACTCTTCAGGTAAGGGGATTAGGAGGATGGTCCAGTAACAATGTACAAGAAATTCTGCAAACTTATGAATATTGACAAATCTTATTCAAATTCTTATATCCTTCGACAGACAATGTGTTGAAATCAACATAAAATCCAGAGCAACACAACCAAATAAGGAGTTTAGGAAATAATAAGTCCTTTTTATTTCTTTTCCACATAAATATATTTTATTCTTGTAAAACTGACAACAAAAACAATGTTAGTTCAATTAATTGCTTCCAAAGGATGCGCCCCGATAATATTTTTTTAACAAAATCTCTATTATTATTAAATTCAATGTTTTGTTTTCAGGTTTGGTTTCAAAATCGGCGAGCGAAATGGCGTAAGACTGAAAAATGCTGGGGAAGAAGTACAATTATGGCGGAGTATGGGCTTTATGGTGCAATGGTTCGACATAGTCTCCCGCTTCCTGATACCATTTTGAAGAGTGCAAAAGAAAACGAGTGTGTAGCACCTTGGTTGCTAGGTAATCCTTAGGCAGTATGTTCATTTTTACCGTATATTTATTAGTTCATATCATGTAACTTACTCGATATAAGATGAAATGTAGCAAGCATTACCTATTCATTCCGAGTACAATCATTTGTAAAATGATTTTAATAATTAACGATTGTTATTAGTCAAAAAAAGTCGTGACGTGTTTAAAGGCCAGGAATTATCTTTGCCTCGCTTTCATGGCAAACACACTGTATATGAACTAATAAGTACGATTTTACTTTGACAGGGTATCAATATAAATACGCTCTGTATAAGTTTATACTGAATATTTTGTTTGCAGGTTACGGAACGATAAATATTATATTTATTTATTTATTTAGGTATGTATTTATTTATTTTCTATTTTATAACACATATTAAAATAACAAAAAAAGTAACCTGGCCTGACTAAAACATCCTGTTACTCTTATTACCAAAATATACAGGGCTATTGATATGTATTGATATTTTATAAACCAGTAGCACTTGCCGAAATTATGAAATGCAGAGAAACGAAGATATTTTATAGAATTTGAATAATTCACAACTTTCTCATTTACAGATTTTTACTAGTGCTGACTATTTGCGAAGTAATTAATCGTTTTCATATATGTACTTCCACAACCTCATTTAAATGATTATCTTCAGATCGGCGCTCAGACGCTTAAAAAATAAAAAGAAAATAATCATAAAAAGAAGTTTTACTTGGGTAAGAAGAACTTGACTACCAAAATTTTGAGAAAAATTAATTCTCTTTCGCTTTTACTTAACATGTCCTTGACTTCATTTTGAAGTCGAGCTCAGTATTATATTTAAGCTATATGCAAATACAAATTGCTGCCATTTAGAAATTAAAACAAGTAATCTATCATTTGGTTTAAAAAAAATACGTGTAGTGTGTGTAGTACTTGACTTTATAATTTACTTGAATATATGTTCTTACTACTGGACCGGAAAATTATATTTAATTTTATGTCTGTACAATTTTTCTTGGAATGGTTTCAATTTTGGAAATATTGACTTGTTACATTTTGAGAGTATTTATATTGTTATAAAAACCTATACAACTTTAATTTATTGTAATCAAGTTTTGTGCCATATATATGTATATATATATATATATATATATATATATATATATATATATATATATATGTATATATATATATATATATATATATATATATATATATATATATATATATATATATATATATATATATATATATATATATATATATATATATATATATATATATATATATATATATATATATATATATATATATATATATATAGTCGACACTGTTTATAGTTTATATATGAAAAACTCTTTATAGTGCAATTTTTTCAATTACCAATATAAAATACATACATAGCAATATATATAGATTTTTTCTTTATATAGTGAAAAACTTTCTATAGTGAAATTTCGGTCAACATTTTGGTCTTTCACTATCTAGAGTGTCGACTGTATATATATATATATATATATATATATATATATATATATATATATATATATATATATATATATATATATAAGGAGGACCCAAAAATAATGAGAATTTTTAAAAGAAGTTTTATTAAATTTTTCCTCAAAGTATCTTTCAAAATACTGTCCACTGGAGCTAATACACTTATCCAGCCTTTTATTCCATTGTTCAAAGCATTTTTTAAATTTATCTCTTCCAATGTCCTTGAAAACCTAAGTTTTCTGTCTCACCTCTTCTATGCCTGCAAAACGTCTCCCTTTCAGGTCCCTTTTTATCCTGGGATACAAAAAGAAGTCGCGTGGAGCCAAATCCGGCGAGTAGGGTGGGTGGGGCAAAGGAGTCATGCCGTTTTTTGTCAAAAATTGGCGCACAGTCAGTGGGTTGGCGAGTTGTAGTGATGGAAGAACCAACCACAACAACAGTTTCTGCGGCACTTTTTTAGAAAACAAAACTTCACAGCCGCGCGTAGTTCCCGAGAATCGGCCATCTTAAAAAACGACGAGTATATAAAACAACTTTTACAAAAAAAATTTCAGGAACCTCTCACAAGCGATGCGGCTTGGTGGCAAACTGACTTGGGACGACTGTAACTACATCACCCTACCGGGTGAACCGTGTACTGCAAGTATATATATATATATATATATATATATATATATATATATATATATATATATATGCCACTTTTATTAGGCATATATAGTAGTATACCTAAAAAAACAAGGATTATTAGTTTTTTATAAACATCCTTTTATCAAGCGATAAAAAATACTAAAGTATGACTATACATATATATATATATATATATATATATATATATATATATATATATATATATATATATATATATATATACGATGTGTTATCAAAATAGTTTAATGTATTGAAATTGGTGACTCCGTGAGTCTTTTAATACTTATTTTTATTAAATTTGAACATAGTTCAAAATTTTAACGATAGCATAGCTAAAATGAATTTGAATTCCTAAATGGGAAAGAGATGGAATTTTTAAAGCAAGTTGAAGAGAGATGGTACACCTATCGGTAAAGAGAACACTTACATTTTGAAATTTGCTGTAAAAATAAATATTTTTTCTTGAAATATTGCAAGCTGGTAAGAAAAAGTGACCTAAGTGTTTCATTAATGTTGCAAAAGCTTATTGGCAATGATTATTTGTTATAATAAACAAATAAAAACGCAAAATTGAATTTGCTGTATGTCGTACCCAATTTCTAACCTATATCTAATACTAAAATATTACTTATGTATAAATATATATATAACACATGGGCTGAAAAGTCCCGGGCCTAACAAAGAAAACACGGTTTTTTTGGTTCAAAATTAGCTTTATTCATCAACGTAATCTCCATCAAGAGCAACGCAATCATTCCAGCGCCCCCGTAGAACGATTTATCTTTTGCCTCAAAATAGGCCTCAGTTTCAGCGATAACCTCTTCATTCGTGCGAAATTTCTTACCGGCGAGCATTTTTTTCAGGTCTGCGAACAGCCAGTAGTCGCTGGGAGCCAAATCTGGCGAATACGGTGGATGTGGGAGCAATTCGAAGTTCAATTCATGTAGTTTTGCCATTGTTTTGATTGACTTGTGACACGGTGCGTTGTCTTGATGAAACAAAATTTTTTTCTTTGCCATATGCGGTCGTTTCTTTGCAATTTCGGCCTTCAAACGCTCCAATAACGCTATATAATATTCACTGTTGATGGTATTTCCTTTCTCAAGATAGTCGATGAATATTACACCACGCACATCCCAAAATACCGAGGCCATAACCTTTCCAGCCGATTGTTGTGCTTTCGGGCGCTTTGGACGAGGTTCACCAGTTGCTGTCCACTCAGATGACGATCGTTTTGATTCCGGAGTGAAGTGATGGATCCATGTTTATATATATATATATATATATATATATATATATATATATATATATATATATATATATATATATATATATATATATATATATATATATATATATATATATATATATATATATATATATATATATATATATATATATATATATATATATATATATATATATATCATCATCATCACCCACTTCTCGTCTACTCTTGGACATAAGCCCCTCCCAAACTCTATTCTGAACCCTTCGACGCCAGCATTTTCCAACTATTCTGCGCATGTCATCTACTCATGTCGTTGTAGGTCTTCCACTTCCTCGTATTGTTTACTTAGACCGCCAAAGGGTCATTCTGTTAATTTATTACCGTTATCCCTTGCAGTATGTCCTGCCCAACTCCATTTCAATTTTGTAATATGTTGGTGTATGTATTGTTCATATATACACATACCATATATACAAACATATATCAAGGCAAGTTTCTTTAACTAATCAAAATAACCATATAAATAACCGGTCAAGTGCAAGTTGAACTTGCACAATTAGTGTTCCGTACGTTGATTGTTTTTAAAATAAAAAATTTTGTTAGGGTGGTATAAAATGATCAGTGACTTCACAAAACACACCAATCTTTACTGAAAACTTGTGACCTTGAAATTTTTTTTTTTTTCTATACCAGATAAATTATTAAAGGTAATGATAATTTTCGTTCAATCTATACACCGTGGAGAATATTCCAGGATTTTTTCAAAATTTTTTGATCAGTACTTTTCGAGATAAGGTAAGGGACAGCGATTTTTCACGATATTTTAAAAATAATACGAAGAAAAGTGTGCGCAAGTATTACATTATATATATATTTTTTACTCGTGTTTTCACAAGCTTTCATTTGACACCACACTAGATGACCTAGTAAAAAAATTTTTTTTCACTTCCGATTTCACCCCTCAAAACGAATCTCTTACGTCAAAATTTATGTTACGGTGATATAAAATGATCAGTGACTTCACAAAACACACCCCAAATAAGTTTTCAACAAAGTTTGTTTCCAATCTTTACTGAAAACTAGTGACCTTGAAATTTTGTTTTTTTTCTATACCAGATAAATTATTAAAGGTAATGATAATTTTCGTTCAATCTATACCCCGTGGAGAATAAATATTCCAGGATTTTTTCAAAATTTTTTGATCAGTACTTTTGGAGATAAGGTAGGGGACAGCGATTTTTCACGATTTTTTAAAAGTAATACGAAGAAAAGTGAGCGCAAGTATTACATTATATATATATATATATATATATTTTTTACTAGTGTTTTCACAAGCTTTCATTTGACACCACACTCATGACCTAGTAAAAAAATTTTTTTTTTTTCACTTCCGATTTCACCCCTCAAAACGAATCCCTTAAGTCAAAATTTTTGTTACGGTGATATAAAATGATCAGTGACTTCACAAAACACACCCCAAATAAGTTTTCAACAAAGTTTATTTACAATCTTTACTGAAAATTGATGACCTTGAAATTTCTGGTTTTTTTTTATATACCAGATAAATTATTACAGGTAATGCACTCGTGATAATTTTCGTTCAATCTGCACCCCGTGGAGAATATTCCAGAATTTTTTCAAAATTTTTTGATAAGTACTTTCCGAGATAAGGCGGGTGGACAGCGATTTTTCGCGATTTTTTAAAAATAATACAAAGAAAAGTGCGCGCAAGTATTACATTATATATATATATTTTTTACTCATGTTTTCACAAGCTTTCATTTGACACCACACTCGATTACCTAGTAAAAAAATTTTTTTTTCACTTCCGATTTCACCCCCCAAAACTAACCCCTTAAATCAAAATTTAACTTTCAAAACTACATGGCTCTGATGAGGCCATCAATTCCTATATTACTACCAAAATTTCAACTTTCTATGACAAATAGTTTCGGAGAAAATCGGGTGTGACAGACGGACAGACACCGAAGTGATCTTATAAGTGTTGTACGGAACACTAAAAAGAGATCCATAAAATAACCATAAAAAATTGATTTTATTTATATATATATATATATATATATATATATATATATATATATATATATATATATATATATATATATATACAGTGCCATTCATAAAGTTTGCACCATATGGGAAAAATTTTTATTATAAGAGTTGTTAAAAATTTAACTTTGAAATTAGTGCATGTTTTATGTTTAGGATTACACCCAAATTAGGTCATGACGTCACATGCCTTGCATGTCAAATTTGACATGATTGTATTGCAGTTTTACATTTATGTACCAATGTTCTAAAAAATTTGATGAAATTGACTCTTTTCAATTATTTTCCCCTAAAATGACAATGAACTGTTTTTCCACATAAATTATCTTGTGTACTTATTTATTAGTTCATGTTTCACTAGATGTTAAGAAAAAAAAATAATTAGGCCTTAAAATTAAGCTAAAAAACGAGTTCTGTCAAAAGTCGTAGTTTAACAATGTAATCTTGGTGCAAAGCTGCATAATTTTTATGACAGCCCAACTTCTAAGGGCTAATATAATAAATATTAATGTTGTGTAATAAATTTGTGCAAATTTGTAGTTTTTTAAGTTTCTTAATTGCTTCTTCAATGCACAAAATAGTTCTTTTATGAATTATATTGGGAACATTCGCGAGAAGCTCTTTCTTAATTTTATATACAGGTTTTGGGGATAGTTTATTCTAAATGTTTTTTTAACATATTTCTAAAAGGTCGAAAACAAGATTTTTAAAAATTGTTAGAACGTTTTACAACGCAATATTGGTGAAAAGAATATACATTCATGTTTTGCTGTTAAGTCAAACAAAATTATAATATGATAGGCTTTCACGTATCTTTGTCGCAGTTGCCATGGATTTCGTGTTTTATTCCTTTGTCACATAAAACATCAAACTGACATTAATTTGTTCACTATTATTAATGCAATAATAACAGTTTTCTAATTTTCTCCTTTAATAAAATTGACTAAGCAAGATAAAATAGTTTTGATCGTGGGTGATAACTACAAAACTCAAAGAGAAGCTGCCGTCATTATTAACCAACGACATTCGGAAAACGTTATAACTCATACCACAGTAGGAAGAATTCTTACCAACTTTAAAAATACTGCATGTGTGGAGAATAATTTTAAACGTCAACATGAACATTGGGTTACTAATGAGGATGCTGAGTTTGCAATTATGCAAAGTGTGTTTGAAACGCCTAGAACTTCAGTTGCCAAAATAACGCACAATGTAGGTTTATCTTATAATTCAGTTCAAAGAGTGCTTAAGAAAAATAGGTTTAAACCTTATTAATCAAAGTTTGTCCACACTCTCAAAGAATAAGATTATGATAGGCGCATGTATTTTTCTTTCTGGCGCTGCAAAGTAAAACTGAAGAAGACCCGTCTTTTACAAGTATATTTTATTCAGTGATGAATGTACTTTTAATTCTAATGATGTTGCCTCTTCGCAAAATTGTAGATGGTGGGCGCATAGCAATCCAAATTTTACAATAGATACAAAAGATCAATATTCCTTTAAAACTAACGTTTGGTGCGGTATTTTAATAACAGAATTATTGACCCGTTTTTTTAGAGACAATCTTACAGCGAAGTACTTACAGTTTCTAAACAACGAACTTTTCAATGAACTGGAAGATTTTAGTTTAGAGGAAAGAATGAAAATGTACGTCCAACACACACACACACAACGTTTTTTTTAGAGACAATCTTACAGCGAGGTACTTACAGTTTCTAAACAACGAACTTTTCAATGAACTGGAAGATTTTAGTTTAGAGGAAAGAATGAAAATGTACGTCCAACAAGATGGAGCACCTAGTCACGGCACCTTGGAAATTAGAAATTGGCTGGACGAAAACTTTTCTGGGAAGTGGATTGGTAGGTTTTCCTATGAAGCACCTTGGCCGCCGCGGTCACCCGATCTTACGCTCTGTGACTTTTTTTTGTGGGGTATTTAAAAAATTTAGTTTATGCTCAGAGACCTTTTGAAAATATCGCACTCTTAGAAGAAACTATCGGCCAGTCTGTAAATGAAATCAAGCCGGAGTTCTATGCAAATGTTCGTCATGAAATTTAAAACAGAACTATTATGTGCATTGGATAGGAAGGAAAAAGCGTATAAACTTAAGAACGTTTTTTTATTTAGTAGATAACATTAATTTTTTATAATAGTAATCCTTAAAAATTGACGTGTCATAAATATTAAGCAGCTTTGCACCCATATTACATTGTTAAATTACAACTTTTTATATAAAACAAATTTTCAGCCTAATTTTACGGCCTAATTAATTTTTTTTCGTAACATTTAGTAAAACATTAACTACTAAAAAGTATATAATATAATTTATAAGAAAAAACTTTCGATTATCATTTTCGGGGGACATAATTGAAAAAAAGTGAATTTTGTCAAATTTTTTTGAAAATTGGCATAGAGACGTAAAACTAAAATACAATCTTTTAAAAAATCCGTTTTTCCCAGTTTAAAATTTTAAATGTCAAATTTGACAGGCAAGGCTTGTGACGTCAACCTTATTTGGGTGTAATCCTAAACATAAAACATGTACTAACACATTTGGAAGTCAAATTTTCAAAAACTTTTATAATAAAAATTTTTCCCTTATGGTGCAAACGTTATGAATGGCACTGTATATATATATATATATATATATATATATATATATATATATATATATATATATATATATATATATATATATATATATATATATATATATATATATATATATATATATATATATATATATATATATATATATATATATATATATATATATATATATATATATATATATATATTTATATATATATAATATATATTATTTTAATTTTTATGGTTCTCTTTTTTTATTTGATTATTTTGATTAGGTTAAAAAAACTTGCCTTGGTCCTACTGTTCTAATGGGTATTAATATATTTTTACGACTCTTATAAATTGTCAGCTAGATAAAAAAAAATAGTCCAATCAAATATTATATGATATTGGAGCCTTACTGTTATTTTATAGATTTTCAAGAACTTTGCCATTTACCATAACATTATTCCCTAACACTTACGGTTTACCGGATAATATACCAATGCCATCTACATATACAACCTAATGTATTTTTATCCTTTCACAACTCTCAGTGCCCTCTATTTGCCTCCTTTTCAGTACATTATACGCTTCAAATCATGTTACGCACGTCTCACCTTTTATGTGACACCTCTAAGCAATCGAATATTTATTTCGAACAAATATAGCGTGAGGGCGCTCTTGTCAATTTCAGAAAAAGGATTTTCTTTCCGTAGTAAGTCGTAGTCGTAGTTTATTATAATTGGTCGCTCGTAGATAGAACGTATGCCGAAGCATATTTATGCCGAAGTCATCGTAGCTAACGCGGTATTATTACCTAATTGCCGATGTTGCCAAGTGGCTTTTCATTTATGAATCTTGACTAAATAGGTCATACCAATGATCCTATACTTTTAATAAACCATATTCATTTCTTGTAATAAAGTGAAACCATTACGTAATTTTTTTGAAGTAATGATACACGAAAACATAAGTATTAATCATATAATACTTTCACTTCTTTAGAATCTCTAAAACATATTTATATTGGAAAGCAAAGTTTTGAAGTTGAAATTGCAGAATACAAATTTTTGGACAACCGAAAATTCTAAGGGTTAGGCATTTCGAAAGACAAATTTTTGATTTAAAAATATCCGACAGTGGCAATTTTTTAATTTTAAAATATTCCAAAACCAATTAAGCAAAATAATATTGAAGATAAAATAATAAAGTTAATATAACGAAGATTCTTGTGATAAACAATTTAATGAGTTATTCACTGTCGGTGTTACACCTTTAACAGTTTGAAGTAGTTATTTACGGGACATGGTCGGAAAATGGTGTTCTGCAAAACAAGTAAGCAAGTTTCGAGACAACATTCTGAATAGACCAAGAGGGTGACCCGAAATTTTGGCTTGTCGACTAACCGTCTGCCTAGTTGTTCATTCTATTGCACGAGTCGAATAAAAGTTTTTAACGTTGATTTTGCAGCCGCCATGCCCTGGAATGCCCAAAATGCTACATCCAAAAATGGATTCTCGTTTAACCACTTGACTCAAATACCACAACATTTGTTGACACCAAAAAAGTTGAGCGGCACAGTGGGAAAAAATGGAAAAAATTCGAGCCACTCCGCAAATGTAATCCAATGGCGGTAATTTTTTTAAAATCTTTTTGGTATAAGGTATGTTATATGCTGAAAGAGCTAAAAATGTGAAATCTGTCAAGGCACTTTTTTGGAAAAGAAAGGAAGCCATTCGTATTAACATAGAAGTACTTTATTCAAATAAAATTCGTGTTTGAGTAACAAAAAAGAAATAAATTGTGCGCTTGATGTTGAAGTCAAAAAAAAACACAATAATTTACTCAAAGACTAAAATCTGAGAAAAACCCTATCACAATAGCTCGCTAAACTAAAAATCAGAAATCCAAGCAGTTGTAATCCATTGCTAAAATTAATTGACCATGGATAATTGACTCTATAATTGACTCTAGTAATAGTGGTATTGGTAATATTAGTATCAGTAGAAGTTACTCAAACACGAATTTTATTTGAATTAAGTACTTCTACGCTGACACTAATGGCTTCTTTTCTTTTTCAAAAGTGCCTTGACAGATTTCACATTTTTAGCACTTCCAGCATATAATATAAGTTATACCAAGAAGATTATAAAAAATTTTACCGCCATTGGATTAGATTTGCGGAGTGGCTCAAATTTTTTCCATTTTTTTCCCACTGTGCGCCGCCGAGACTGGACCCAGCTTTAGAGCCCAAAAAACGTCGATCCAAAAATGGACTGTCATTATTAGCCATAAGCAGTTTTTGAACTCGAAAAAAACGAGCGTTTTTGACTGGAAAAAGCGGGTCCAGCTTCGTTTTCTGGTATTAGCGGCATCTCTCTTTTACAGGTTCCCTCTTATTTTATCAAGTAGAAACTAAATTTATTGATTTTATATGGTTAAATGTTAATAGTGTCAACAAATGTTATAGTACTTGATTCAAGTGGTTAAACGACAGTCCATTTTCGGATCTGGAATTTTGGGCCTTATCTGCGCATTCCAGGGCACGGGGGGTCCCAAAACCAACGTTAAAGGCTTTTATTCGATAGAATGAACAACTAGGCAGACGGTTAGTCGCTAGAAAGCTTCTGAGGCATGCTACAACACTACTATTTTCCAAACAAGACACGTACAAAAGTTTTAATGCCTTCATATCAATTAAAATAAAAAGTAATAAATAAATAAGTGATTGCTTGTTAAAATACTTCATAGCCTTGTTAACACCATGCAAGTTTTCCTATTTTGATTTATACTTTTTTTTGTGTTTTTTTTAATCTCAGGACACACAGACTTTCCGAGAGATATCAACACAAACAAAAAAATTTATATGATTTTCAGATCGTGTCGGCTCTCAAAATATTCGTGTAAAATTTTCATGACATTTTGTCTATGAGTTTGCGAATTACTGCTGCTCGAGTAACGCTACTTTTGATATTTGCAAAACGATGGAACAATAACAATTTCATGTCTTAATTAAACATTGCTTTTTGATGGGAAAAAATACAGCCAGAACCCAAGAATGGCTTGAGAAGTATTATGGTATCGTACTTTTCAAGATCTAAGAAAGTGATTTGGCAAATTGATGCAATAAAAACAATAAACGATCGTTAGGATCTTCGCACGTACCTGGCCGTAACAGGGTCGTAATTGATATATATATATATATATATATATATATATATATATATATATATATATATATATATATATATATATATACCCCCTTTCTAATATTTTATTGGCTACTTCGTGTTCATAAATATAATGAATATTCTTCATTATATCTGCAGTACTATACTGAAATAGTGTGTATTATAAAGTTCAATAGTGTCTTAAAATCTCCGAAGCCCTTTCCATCAGAAGCCGTAAATGTTTGCCCGTTGAGGCAAAAGTGATAGTTAAAAGTGTTTATTTAAAGTTAGTGGAGCGAGGCCACGAAAAGTATTTTTCATTGATGGAGACATGAGCTTTAACAAGCATCCCTGAAAGTACAGTTTGGAAAATTGTTAAATGTCGATAGCGCCTAAAAAACACGAAAAGACAAAGGTGTGTCGAAATGTATTGATTTCTGTCAAGAAGACTTAATCCGCCGCAAAATTTATGAAATGTATGCAGAACAAAAAGTTCCTACGTTATTGTCACTTTCACGAAGGCTGTCTGAGGATAGTTGTGACATAAAATGTTCCACTACAACTTTATAGCGTATTCTACGTCGTTTGGGGTTTTTGTTAAAAAAAATAGACAAAAAGCAAGTTATAATGGAATCACGGCGTTTATAACAACTCAGAATGGAATATCTTGAAAAAATAAATACAGCTAGATCGGAAAATCGAACGATAATCTACCTAGATGAGACTTGGTATGACACCCACGACACACCCAGTAAAGGATGGATTGATAAATCCAAAAAATGCCACACCAAAGCTCCATCAAATACGAGGCTGGTTTGAAAAGTCCGTGCAAAAATAAAAACTACTTATGTGTTTGGGGTAAACCTTTTTTATTTTTCAACATAGTCTCCTTTTAGGCTTATACACTTCGTCCAACGATGTTCTAGTTTGTTGATCCCTTCCGAATAATAGGATTTGTCCAAGTCTGCAAAATATCCATTAGTGTCTGCAATCACCTCCTCGTTTGAATAAAATCTTTGTCCCGCCAGCAATTTCTTCAAATTGGGGAACAAATAGTAGTCCGAGGGAGCCAAGTCTGGAGAATAGGGGGGATGTGAAACGAGTTGGAATCCTATTTCCATTAATTTTGCAACCACAACTGCTGAGGTGTGTGCTGGTGCGTTGTCGTGATGGAAAAGGACTTTCTTGTGGGCCAATCGCGGGCGTTTTTCTTGCAGCTCGGTTTTCAAACGGTCCAATAACGATGAATAATATTCACCTGTAATAGTTTTACCCTTTTCCAGATAGTCGATGAGGATTATCCCTTGCGAATCCCAAAAGACAGTCGCCATAACCTTTCCGGCCGAAGGAACGGTCTTCGCCTTTTTTGGTGCAGATTCCCCCTTAGTAACCCATTGTTTAGATTGTTGTTTGGTCTCAGGAGTATAGTAATGTATCCATGTTTCATCCACAGTGACGACACGACGCTTAAAGTCCTCCGGATTCTTTTGGAACAGCTGCAAACCATCCTTGCAACACTTCACACGATTCCGTTTTTGGTCAAGCGCGAGCAATCGCGGCACCCATCTTGCGGATAGCTTTCTCATGTCCAAATGTTTATGCAAAATATTATGTACCCGTTCAGTCGAGATGCCCACAGCACTAGCAATCTCACGCACCTTAACTCTTCTGTCATCCATCACCATATCATGGATTTGATCAATGATTTCTGGAGTCGTAACCTCCACAGGCTGTCCAAACGTTCAGCGTCACTTGTGCCCATATGGCCAGTCCGAAAATTTTGAAACCACTTATAAACTGTTCTAATCGAAGGTGCAGAGTCACCATAATGTTTATCAAGCTTCTCTTTAGTCTCCTGAGGCATTTTGCCTTTCATAAAGTAATGTTTAATCACCACACGAAATTCTTTTTCGTCCATTTCTTGAAAATCACTCGACTTCCTTGATTCAGACGAATGCCAAACACAAAGAAATAGACCAATATGGCTGAAACTTGGTGTGCGTTCATTCAAGAGATGCTACTAACTAAACATGACCTCGATACACGCCGGTGGTGCCATCTCTCGGACTTTGCACGGACTTTTCAAACCAGCCTCGTAAAGGTAAAAGAATAACTATTTTACATGCGGGGTCAGAAGAAGGCTGGATACTAGAATGTCTATTTCTAGCAGCCAAGAATATTTCAGATTCCAACTTGGATTATCATTGTGATACAACCGCTGAAGTTTTTGAAGATTGGCTTCAAAACAAATTAATGCCGAATATACCACCGAATAGTTGTATAGTGATGGTTAATGCATCCTATCATCGTCGCCAAATGAATAAGGTACCAAGTTCCGCCAGTAAAAAAAGGAAATACAAGCCTTTTTTTTTACGAACGTGACATATATTTCCATGAAAGTTATAGAGTTAAACAATTGTTAGAAGTTATAAAAAGTTACAATTTTTTAAAGGAATATGTTTGTGATAAAATTGCAAAGGAAGCAGGACACGAAATAATTTGGCTTCCAGCATATTATTGTATCTTTAATACGTTAGAGTTGATATGGCATAAAATAAAGTGTAATATACGTGCTCACAATAATACACCCACTTTAGACAGTAGTATGATTGAGTTGATAAAGACAGAAGTCAAAAATGTAACCGATGGAAACTGGACAAACTGTATTCAACACGTCAAAAAAATTGAAAACTCATATAGATGTATGGACCCAAATATAAATAGTTTAGAACCTGTAGAAAAACTTATTATTGATTTGCAAGATAGTAGCGATAGCGAAATTGAACTAAATATTAATTAATAACTAAAATTGTACAAATGTACACGAGCACACTGTACACTGTTTTAATATATTTATGTAATTACTATATTGTGTATTATTCAGTACATAAAACATTAAAATTCAACTGTCTTATCACAATAAAATTTTAAACCCAACATCTATACAATCAGGCCTAGTGCGGCCCTGCACGATGCCTTGTCATTAAACAGCCATAAATTAATCATTTTCGAATCTTGTTGAATTTTGAATGGGTATAGGTAGCTAAGTCACTTTTTTAGATCATGAAAAATACTATACATCTGCTCCGTCGAAAGTAACTATACATATGTCGATGGTTTAGTGAACTTAAATACGATCGTACAAGCATCGATGATGCACCATGTTCTGGACGTCCTAATGAGACAGTCACTCCAAACAACACAAAAAAACCCATGTTGTTCTGAATGACCGCAAAGCGGAAATAAAAGAGATTGCTGACATCGTGAAGATGTCAACAGAACGCGTGAGGCTTATTTTGCATAAATATTTGCATATGAGAAACACTATATGCCGGATGAGTGTCACGCGTTCTCACGATTCACAACGCTGCACTGTAGTCCAGGAATTTAATTTTTCGTTCAAAATTATCTGCAGGTCTTAATTTCCAACCAATTTGCATAATTGTTTTCTTTAAAATACTCGTAACTAGATTTCCAAAAAACTTCTCTATGCAATTTATGTTTTTCGATCCACATAATCTGAAATTTGTTGTTTCAAAACCTAAAGGTCGCAAGGTGAAGTAACATAGCCATTTTTCGGCCATTATTTGAACATATTTTGACAATTTATCATCATTTCTGGCTAAAATGATAATAAATGTGGTCAAATAATGTCTAAATAATGGCCGAAAAATGGCTGTGGCACTTCGCGCATATTTCAGCAAAAGAAAAGAAATTAATTATAAGGACTCAGCTATAATAGTTATTTGAAGTATGCGCCCACCGTTTGGAACTTGCGCAGTATTCAAACAAAATAAGAGAGGTTATTTGGAGTTCATTTTTCTTATCGCTATTATGGTAGGGCCTGTTTTTTGTAAAACAGACATCAGAGGACCGTGCGGTGAATGAAAAAAAAACTCCTGAGTTTCTAAAAGATGAATACTAACCTAACCTTGGGTTTACTTTATTTTAATACAATTCTGTCGTAGTGTGAAAGTACAATTCCTTCTCGTTAATACTGCGCATGATCCAGATAACATGATCTAGTCACTCAACATAACTAATTTTAATTTCCTAGTATACGTGCATTTATTTTTGTAGAAATCCTGAATTGTTTATTTTTCGTTTTACATCTTCATTAGTATACCTACGTCCCATTCTATTGGGATCTTACCTATTCAATACGACATCTCGCGGCTTTTTCCAGAATTAAACTTGAGGTGCATTTTTAAATCTGTCATAAGCGGCTGTGTACATTAATATTACAAATTTTCTTAAAAATGAACACCGAAATTTTTGCTTTTCGGAAAAAATCAATAAAAATACTTTTATGTTGTGTTTACAATTGTGAAAGTTCCCTGCAAAAGGATTTAAATGCTGTTTTTCATGCATTTGGGCAAGTGAAAAAAGTTAACAGTCTAAAAGTGGAAAAAGGTTCTCCGAATTGAACGAGAAATCCCAATTGATGCTAAAGTTTGTTCTAAATATATTAAAAAACAAATAATTATTCTTGAACAGTCTTTTGTTTTTTTTTGTAATTTGTGTGCGTGTGTCAAAGAAAAATTCTTTATTAGATAACATCTTTCAGATTTTATTTTGATAAAATACTGTCTCAATTACTTTGTATTCATTTAAAGTCATAAATAGTTAATAAATATTAACCTCCGAAGTGAATTGGCATTTGATTTGAGACCAGTTAAAATTTTTCCGATTCCAATGTTTCCAATACCTCTTGACCTTTCACTTTCCAGGTACATTTGATATCAGTGCAGGTTAAAACACTTAGCTGGTTGCTACAATCATTATAAAAAATTAATTTTCATACGAAAATTGAAATGTAAATATTAGACATAGGTTAGAATCTTACCGGTAACAATACAAAAGAGTTCCGAGGATATGTTTGCATTTTTCACCTTTACCAGCATTTCATACATAAAATTTCTCCTGTTCTACTGTTTAATGTGTCATTGATCTCAAACACTACTGTTTGCAATTGAGCAGTGGATATACATACTACTCGAATTTTCGTTACGTTGGGGGCGACAGTTTTGTAATCGATTATTCCACACCCAACGAAAAAATTTGATTTTAAAACTTTTTCACCGAGTGTGAAATTCCTTTGGGCAGGATTTGTACCGGCCCATTTGCAAATATTGCCAATTAATAATATTTTTGTAAAATACTGTCACACTCCCTATGCTTCACACGTTATAAATTTAAATCTGCCCCCATATTTCGGCCATCTTAATAATAATCATACTAGGCTTCATCCACAGATAAGATCCCAATTGGATCTCTTTAATTTTCTCAAGTAAAATTTTTATCTAAACAGTTACGATAGAACCGAGACCCACTTCAGAATGACCCTAGATCAGGAGGATTGGTTGAGGCAAGAACTGAGGAAACCTTTTTGTGGATTTTCTGCTCTCAAATTGACGAACGAAGATCCCAGTGCTTGCTAAAGAAGCTAGAGTATCTGAAACTACAGTTTTTAAGACTGTGCACGAATATTCAGGGATAAATAAGTGTCTGTACAATAGATCTCCAAATACCTTATTGTGATACACCACAAAACTTGAGTATTCTATTAGTATGCCTCCACGAAGCAGGAGTCAATGCGATGGTGGTTGTAAGACTCCAAAGAAAACGAAAAGGATGGCGATCGTTTTTTGAGACTCTGAAGGATTTTTGCTTTTTAATTATATGGAAAAAGGATCCACAATTTATGGAGAGGTGTATGAAAGGATGATCCAAGACCTGACGCAGGCCGTTACAGAAAAACTTCCAAATTCATGGAACACCAAAACTTTGCTAATAAACAGCACAAGATTCGCACAGTTCAGACCATTACCGAAAGCTGTGGTTTCAACATCCATCCTGATTCAATGTTTCTTTTTGTTCGAATATCTGAAGCAAAGTCTCAGAGGCTGACAATTTTCCTTATATGATGAACTGACAGCCGCTGAAACGTCATTTTCTGAAGCTTAAGCGAAAGATTTTTTTGTATGGAATGAAACAACTCGAGAAACGCTAAACTAAATATAGACCATAATTATGTAAAAAATATTATTTAAGTTTTGGGAGTTTTTCCTTCAAAGCAAGGTAGATAACTTTAAAAAAAAACATACTTTTTATCACAGATTTCTATACTTGTTCGTCCTTCACATCCATATTTGTCACGTCTTCTGTTTCAAGTCTTTCATATAATTTCTCTTTTAAACTACTTAGATGTTTGTTAGGATTTTTTTTATCATTTGCTTTTTTTATTCGATAACCTCTATTTTCTTTTTATACAATCATAATGAATTCCTAGTTGTAAAATTTTTATTGATATAGTTTAACTCAGAATTTGTAACTGGAAGAAACCCTTTATCAGGCAAGGACTTGCACTTTTTCTGTAACATTAATATTGTTAACTTGTTTTTACTTTTTATCTTCAATCTTATGACTTCAATAATTAATATTTGACTCACTTTTTAGCATTTCAAAACGCTACATAATCTATTTGAAGTAATATATATATATATATATATATATATATATATATATATATATATATATATGTATATGTGTATTATATATATATATATATATATATATATATATATATATATATATATATATATATATATAGAATAAAGAAAGAAAGCAAAATGTTGCCGTATCTACCAAAATTATTAAAAATGCAATCTTAATTGGGGAACTCGGCAAATTTGGGCGTGATAGGAGATCACACAATTTTCATTAAGCCGCCAATATTTCGGTCCTGGATTGGGACCTTCTTCAGGGCAGAAATGAGAAGTGCAAAGAATTTCGTTAGCCTGAATGGCCGTAGGTTATACATAAAAAAGTTGTTACATATAAAAGTTGGTTAATCCATAAAATATACAAAATACACATTAAAACACTGTAGATAAAATTCTAAAAAACACCGCCATTTAGGTTCCTAAATGGCGGTGGCCATATGTGGTGGTCACAAGTGAATTAATTAACGATGTTTTCAACATCCAAGGTTCCCAATTACATCCATGTGTTAAATTTGTTTTTTAGAATTTTATCTACAGTGTTTTAATGTGTATTTTGTATATTTTATGGATTAACCAAATTTTATATGTAACAACTTTTTTATGTATAACCTACGCCATTTAGGTTCCTAAATGGCGGTGGCCATATGTGGTGGTCACAAGTGAATTAATTAACGATGTTTTCAACATCCAAGGTTCCCAATTACATCCATGTGTTAAATTTGTTTTTTTAGAATTTTATCTACAGTGTTTTAATGTGTATTTTGTATATTTTATGGATTAACCAAATTTTATACGTAACAACTTTTTTATGTATAACCTACGGCCATTCAGGCTAACGAAATTCTTTGCACTTCTCATTTCTGCCCTGAAGAAGGTCCCAATCCAGGACCGAAATATTGGCGGCTTAATGAAAATTGTGTGATCTCCTATCACGCCCAAATTTGCCGAGTTCCCCAATTAAGATTGTATTTATATATATATATATATATATATATATATATATATATATATATATATATATATATATATATATATATATGTATATATATATATATATATATATATATATATATATATATATATATATATATATATATATGTATACATATATATATATATATATATATATATATATATATATATATATATATATAATCAATTTAGTACTAGAAAGTTAGTAACAAGAACAATATTCAAACTGCCCCAATATTGATTCTTCTGACAATAGTTCAACGTCTACTCTGATATTAAGTATTTTTAGTATTCCGTACGGAACACTTATAAGATCACTTCGGTGTCCGTCTGTCTCTCTGTCTATCCGTCATAACCGGATTTTCTTCGAAATATTTGTCATAGACAGTAGAAAATTGGCACTAATGTAGTAATTGATGGCCTCATCAGAGCCATGTAGTTTTGAAAGTTAAATTTTGACTTAAAGTTTTGGGGGGTGAAATCGGAAGTGAAAATTTTTTTTTTTATCAGATCATCGAGAGGGGTGTTAATAAAAACACGAGTTCAAAGATATATATAACGTAATACTTGCGCACACTTTTCTTTGCTGTCTCTCCCGCTTATCTCGAAAAATATTGCTCTCGACTTTGAAAAAATTTTAATATTTTCCACAGGGTGTAGATTAAACGAAAATTATCACGATTGCATTACCTATAATAATTTATCTGGTATATAAAAAAAACAAAAATTTGAAGGTCATCAGTTTTCAGTAAAGGTCGAAAAAAAAAAATTATTTTAAAAGCAAACAATACGGAACACTAATTGCGCAAGTCCAATTTGAACTTGACCGGTTATTTTATTTATTTTTATAATATTTTGTTTTCGATGGAGATGAAGAGATAATTTAAACTTGTTTTCAATGATAAATGCATATTTACGTCTGTACCTAGAGATCAGAATAGTTTAAAATTTCAAATTTCACTGAGCAAAACAATGTAACTTTAAATATTTCTCGCTTCAAAGCTCCACAGTAAAACGCTCATGTTTGCCGTTAAAAATGTCAAACAAAAAATTGACTTCACACTTGTCTTTAGCCATCTAAAATTATTTTCATACCCTTCATGGTTAAAATCCCTCTAGAAGTATTTTCAAAGGCAAAAGAGACTGTTATTTGCCCCTAGTTACCATTTTAATAATATATTGAATCAGTTTCTAAAAAATCAATAATGATCAATTTATGTCAATAACAAAATATTTTGGGCATATTTTAAAAAAAAATTATAATTCTTACATGCATTTTGCCATATAATACGTTTTGAAATACTTTCATACACAAAAAAAACACCCTGTTAGTTTGGGACTTCTTATTATTGACACTGTTAGATTTAACCAAAATAATAATTAATCTTGCCAAACTAAATAACTGGTAATCATTTGTATAATTCAAAAAAGACTTTCCAAAAATGTTTTCATTGGCTTTTTTCGGAAAAACAGAAACTATATATCTTGCTGAATTAGTCGAGAATAAAATTTGGAAATAATTTTCTTGTTTGAAAACTTTAGGAATTTGTTGCTTGTCGTTGTCGATTCACATTTAGTAAAGCGATTTTTTAAATTTATCAAAGTACTTATTTTAGATTATTAAAGTACCTGTTTTGAAAAATAATAAAAAAATATCAATTTTAGTGTTCCGTACGGAACACTTATGGGATTACTTCGGTGTCCGTCCATTTGTTTGTCTGTCTGCTCTATTTTCTCCGAAACTATTTGGCATAGAAAGTTGAAATTTGTCACAAATATAGGAATTGATGACCTAACCAGAGCCGTGTACTTTTGAAAGTTAAATCTTGGGGTTAATTTTCTTTATATTATTTTTAAAGAACCGCCAAAATTCGCTGTCCTTCCACCCTATCTCTAAGAATACTAGTCAGAAAATTTCGAAAAAATTCTGGAATATTTTCCATAAGGTGTAGATTGAATGGAACTTATGCCGAGTGCATTACCTGTGATAATTTATCAGGTATATAAGAACAAAGATTCGAAAACCCATTTAGGGTATGTTTTGTGAAATCACTGATCATTTTATACCTCCGTAACAAAATTTTTTATTTTAAAAGCAATCACCGAACGGAATACTAATTGCGCAAGTCTGACTTGCACTTGTCTGTTTTTTTTTTATATTGGACGTCTTAATTTTCCTTTACTGATCAATATTTACCGTTAATACATTTAATATTCTTTGTTTGGCGAATTTTGTTCATATTTAAAATATTTTTTAACAAAATGAGATCCTTTTTTGCTTATTTTGATATAAAGTTGACTATTATTTTTTAAATCAACTGACAATATTATCAGTACTGGAAACATCAATGCGTGAATATATTGAAATTTTCCAAAAATCATCTATTTATCTCTCTAGTGTCCTTAGATAGCCCATAAATCTATCTGAACCTGGAGTTTTTATATACTTCTTCGACCAACGCGTTAGTAATTTAACACACACACTAATACAGCGTGTCCCAAAAAGTTTAAAATATTTGATGGTATACAGGGAAAATAAAAAATAATGATTTTTAATGAAGAGTAAAGTGTGTTTAAATTTAAATATAGAGCAAACGAATGAATTGAAAATGTTAATAGAAACTAAAAAATTATGCTCACGTTTAGATTTGTGGCCTTCCTAGTTAAAAATTCAAAAAAACTCCAGTAAACACGTCAGTAATTGTTTTCCTTTATTCAAAAAATAATCCAAACAATTACTGACGTGTTTACTGGAGTTTTTTGAATTTTTAACTAGGAAGGCCACAAATCTAAATGTGAGCATAATTTTTTAGTTCGTATTAACATTTTCAATTAATATTTTGATTTAAATTGAAACACACTTTACTCTTCCTTATAAATCATTATTTTTTATTTTCCCTGTATACCATCAAATATTTTAAACTTTTGATGCTTGATTATGGATTTCCATGTGATGCAGAACTTTTTATCAAGAATAAATTTTTTTGTAATATATAATTTGTATAAAACTTTTGGGACAAACTGTATGAAACGGAAGCTTTCACGGCTTTGGTTGGATGAGGAATCATGATTTTTTAAATTAGATGTGTCAAATTTGATTAGGCATCTTTAGGAATCCTTGCTCTAGGTTAGAATACTGAATTCAGTGCATACTACTTTTGTTTTATTTTTTAATAAATTAAGCAAATTTTATTAGTATGCTGCTGTATTAATAATTATTTTTATTTGGAAACAAAACACAGATTTTTTCATAAACATTGTCTATTTCTATTAATTTCTGCGAATAATATTCTAGAAAATTGTGTCTTTTAGCTGATTTGTAAAAGTTGTTTCCATCTACTTTATCTATGTTGAGATCTTTGGTTCAGTAACACTACACAACAGTTATTAGCACTACACTAAACACTTTATTTTTGCTCATCATCACCTAACCTCAGTGGCGTAGCCAGGTTTTAGAAGCAGAGGAGCATATCGCTCCAAAGGAAAGTCTTTAGATAAAACGAAATTGAACAATTAAGGCCTTAATTATAGGAAGGACACCTTTCTACATTTTTAGGGGAGACTTTACAAAATAATCCCTTCCCAATACAGTAAAAACCTCAGTGTAATGGGAAAGAGGTCTTCTTCTTTGCATTGAGTCTTTAAAAACTTAGATCTTTCCCCAAAAACAACGAAAATAAAAGATGGTGGTGTGCTTTTTCCTCAATCATATGAGCGGGTGGGACATACATCTCAATGCTCCTCCTCGACTACGCTACTATGTGTCTTCTAAAATTTTATAAAAAGAGTACTTATTTTGATTATATTTTACCTGGTTATTTATAGAAATATTTTGTTTGATTTACAAGTAGAATGTTCCAGAAGTTAGTAAATAATGATTTCGACTAATTTGTAGAATTATTCGGGGCAACGATGGTTATATTTTTATTTACTTATCCTTTAAAATATTGAGTTTTGTTCCAGTATTTCCAAATTCTCAAATGTTTATGTTTTCAGTTATCTATTTGTTACTTATTTAAGGGGTTACCTGCAAAAAGAATGTATATTTTAAAAAAATATATTTGAAAGGTTATTAAGTGAATAATACAAAAGAATGGCGATTATATATGTTTATTGTACTTCAGGTTAACTTTCACAAAAAATAATCCAATTTGCAACAGTAAAAAATTAATCTTGTAAAATAATGTAGTAGTTAAGTATGCAATTTTCGACCAAAAAATTTATGTTTAATTATTTATAACAAAATTGTCTATTAAAAAAATTGAAAAAAACCTCTCCACATTTTGTAGAAAAAGTAATTATTAAGATTTAAAAATAAAATTAAACAATATTAAAAATTAACACAGTAATATTGCAGACACTGTCTGAAAACAGGTAGCGGTCCCAATCTGACGCCAGGTCACATTTAATGCTATAAATTTGTTATGGAATGGAATTTTCTTAAGTTTTTTTTTGACTAATGGTAAAAATCCGTAAATGAAAAAAAAATCGAAATTTTGTAAATTCGAGGTGTACCCCTTAAGTAACTTAACAACTAAAAATATCAGGTAATGCAAAATATCAAGGTAATAAGAAAAATATCAAAATACTGCTTAAATAAGGTTGACTTTTTTAAATATTAATTGTGAGTCATGAGGGTTTTTGAATTTCTTTCTTCGAGAAGGAATAAATTTAAAATTAAGCCGTGTCAGTTCAAAAAGGCTATAATCAAAACTATGGTGGGAATTATTGATATATCGATAGTATCGACTTATCGATAATAATCACTTATCTCCAGCCCCCGGTAACCAATTTTAGAAAGCAGATCGAAAATATGAAATTAAAAAAAAACAGTATAAATAGTTAATATGAAGATTACAAATAAAAGTCATGAAAATAGTAAATTAATAAAATAAGAAATAACATAAGGAAACAGTTATTTTGTTTTTGTATTAACCAATATATATATATATATATATATATATATATATATATATATATATATATATATATATATATATATATATATATATATCCATCCTCAATCCAACATCTTTACAGACGTACAGTGATCAAATAACCGTGAAAATCATGACTGCCCGGATTTCCAACGTCTTCATAACGTTCCTGATCCACTTTAATTCATTATCTGTGGCCCTTATCGTGTATTCCACGTTATAATACAAAAGGCACTCCACGGTATCTATGGAGCGCATGGAACATCTTTTCCATGTGCTCGCTTCTAGCTAAATGACCAAAGAACAGCAATATTCCAGCAAACACTGTAGTTAGCAGCAGCTTAATTTTATTCAGAATGAACACGTTGATTCGGTGTTCCACTCATGATATATTCAATATTTTCCAACAGCAGAACATTTCAAACGCGTCTATTCGTTTTCGGTCTGCTGTTCGAATTATCCAACTTACAGATATTTACTATCCAGTTATTACTGCCAGTTATTTATTATACAGCATATTTAAATACAGAGAACACCAGGGTTTGGATTAGATTGATTTTCGTGTGTTCGAAGATAGCAGCCTCTTGATTTTAACTGCGGCTATTATATAATTATTGTATGATCCTAACGTGACTAGGAATTCCCATCTCCAACACGATCTGCCAAATCAATGGCCAACGAACATTATTCTTATTAAACATTCCTGAAATTTTTCTCAAAAAGTCTGTATACAACCGAAATCAGTTCCAGTTACTGGTGTCATGTCTCCAAAATCGCCAGATTACACTGGTCAACATGATTTTTGTTACACGTAAGCTAGTATGTGATTTATGCTTACCTACGCCAATTAAAAAAACCCGCAAAAATTTTTTTTCGATCACCCTCAGTTTTTTTGTAGTAGTGACAGTCACTTAAATTACATTATAAGAGGAGATCGTTGAGAACATGTTTTAAACTTAAGCCATCTTGGAAATAATAATTATTTTTTGTTTTCATTTGAGTAATCTACGTGCAATAATATGCCGAGAACTTGTGTAAATAATCCTAATCGATTCTGTTACGCGTGTGGTGAACTTACATTCACTAGTCGACGGAGAAATTTTACAGACTTGGTCAAGAAGTGTTATTTTGAATATTTCGGATTTTCAGTTCGCCACCAAGATAAATTGTGGGTTCTCCATATATGTTGTGCATCCTGTGTTACTCTTTGACTGGCTGGGCTAACGGAACACGTCACATGAACTTCGCAATTCCAGTGATATGGGCCGAACCAAGAGATCACACGTCAGACTATTATTTTTGCTTGACTGCAATTAAGGGCTTCAGTAGTAAAAATAAACAAGCAATCAAGTATACAAACTTACCATCTGCAAGGAGACCGGTCCCCCACAGTGAAGTGATGCCCGTACCATCACCTCCACAAAGTGTACAATCAGATGAATCCAACGTGTCGTTGAGCTTACTTCTTACTCAAGAGGACATGACAGATTACACTTACAAACCTAGCACTTCTTTTACACCACATTTAATAACACAAGGTGACCTAAACGACTTGGTGTGTGATTTGAATTTATCCAAAAAGCAAGCTGAAATTTTATCATCTAGATTGAAAGGATAGAATTTACTTCATTCAGAAACGAGAATTTGCTATTTCCGTAATCGTGATGATGAATTTAGAAGTTATTTCTCTCAGGAAGGTGACCTTCTTTACTGTAATGGCATTAATTCTGTAATGAATTTATTAGGGAACGCCAACTGTACCAATACAGTTTGGCGACTATTTATAGACTCTTCAAAAGTAAGTCTAAAGGCTATTCTTTTGCATAATGGAAACAAAATTCCGTCTGTCCCAGTAGCCCATGCCACTAACACGAAAGAGTCACATGATAAAACGAAGCTACTTTTAGAGAAAATAAAATATTGTATGCATTCTTCGAAAATATGTGGAGATTTGAAGGTGATTGGTATTTTATTAGGGCTACAACTTGGTTACAGAAAAATATTGCTGCTTCCTTTGTGAATGGGACAATAGAGATAGAAAAAAATCATTATATTAAAAAAGATGGGCCAAAAGGTAGCTCACTTACTCCTGAACAAAAAAACGTTCTGTTTCCACCTTTGGTGAAACCAGAAGATGTACTGTTGCCACCACTACACATAAAACTAGGTCTTATCAAAAGTTCTCTAAAATTAGTAATGCTAAAATTAAAGAAGACATATTGGTTGGACCACAAATTAGAGAATTAATTAAAGACACTAGAAAAACCCGCCTGGATATATTTAAAAAATGTGGTTAAAGACTTTCTTGGACACAATAAAGCTGAAAACTACAAAGACTTGATCAGTGAACTTTTGACGACCTATAAAGCACGAGGATGTAACATGTCACTCAAAATTCATTTTTTGGATTCTCATTTGGACTTTTTCCCCGAAAATCTGGGAGCAGTAAGCGATGAGCATGGTGAACGTTTCCATCAGGATATTTCAGCCATGGAGAAGAGATACCAAGGCAAATGGAGTCCAAACATGTTGGCAGATTACTGTTGGACACTGAAGAGGGATATTCCAGAAGCTAAATATCCAAGAAAGTCATAAAAATCTTTTTTTTTCTATACTAATACTATAAAATATTAATATTTGATACATTTTTTCAAGAAAATATTACAATAAAACCTGATATGTTATACAAATTCTTCTTTTATGTTATTGTTTCCATCTTATACTAGATTTAAAATATGACAATAGAATCCCTGTTACAAAAAAAGTTGAAATTTTTTTTACCAATGTTATAGGATCACTGAAAAAAATTACTTTAAAAATAGTGAACTAAAATTAGGAAATTTATCGAAGAGTAACGGATACACTCGTCTTACTAGTACAACTAGTGATTTATATTTAAAAAATTCCAGTTATAGTCAATAACAGATTTCGTTATTTCCACGTGTCATTCCTAAAACTGACTACAACAGTATATCAGGATTTATCTTACTGTCACACTGACAACACCGCAGATTTAACATTTCTAATCGTCACGCTCTGTGAATGAAATAGAAAAACACTTACAGCAGCTGGCTTTATTATTGAAGGTTGAGTAACTAGGATGAGAACGCTACCTGCCTGCCTTACTTATCGCAAAAATAATTATTGTTGAACACTTGCACATATTTGCTCACATCCGGTCTAGCGATTCTCTTTACTTACTTACGTTCTTTGTAGAAAACGGTCACCCATTTTTATAACTATAATTATTGGTTTACTTCTTTTTCATTTATTTATTAAAATTCCTATATTATTAAACTTAATACAGGAATAAATTCAGTTCATCTATATTAATATCCATAAAAGTAATAAAATTATAGTATGTTAAGACGAACCACAAACGAGTTTTTAATTAAGTAAATTTTATTAATTCCTACAACTGCATTTATAACTTTTTCTTTGTTTAAATTTTTAAGTGACTAAAAATTTTTTACAACTTTAAAAAACTGTTTAGACTAATTTCCACGTAGAGTATTTTAAGATTTTTATAAAAAGTATTGGTTTACACAAAAAAAACACATCGTTACTTCGGCAATTCAGGAACAAACTTCATTTATATTAATACTAGCCGTGCCCGCGGCTCCGCTCGCGTAGACTTAATTCACTACTATCGTCACTGCTTATTCCTTGTGTTACCTAACGTAATAAAATATCTGCCATTATTTCCCCTTATCTCCCATTATTTCTCCTTATCTCCCATTATCTCTACATAATTTCCATTATATAGGCTTATCTCTGCTCATCTCCCATTATTTCTCCTTATCTCCCATTATTTCTCCTTATCTCCCATTATTTCTCATTATCTCCCATTATTCTCACCTTATCTCTCATTATCTAGATTTATCTCGACTTATCTCGCAATACTTCTCCTTACCTCCCATTATTTCTTCTTATCTCCCATTATCTCACCATAACTTCTTTTACTTAGACTTATCTCTGCTTATCTCCCATTATTTCTCCTTATCTCCCATTATTTATACTTATCTCCCATTATCTCACCTTATCTCCCATTATCTAGGCTTATATCGAATTATATAGAACATATCATATGTATAAATTTATAAAAACACGTAAATCGGATAAGTGGTTCTCAAGTAATAAGCGCACTAACGGACAGACAGAGAGACGTTGCATTTTATATATATTAAATCCTTTGCAACATGATATTGTTCCATATTTAATGGTTTAAGCAGTGTATTGCAAGAGAACGCGCTAACGGTAACCTTTTTTCCGACTTTATTCACTATTATCGTCACTGCTTATTCTTTATGTCACCTAACGCAATAAAATATAGCCTATAACCTGGCCAGAGAACATATGTATGTTTTAAAAAAAAGCACGTAAATCGGATAAGTGGTTCTTCAGTGATAAGCGCCCTAACGGATAGACAGAGAGACACTGCATTTTGTATATATTAGAGAGATATAAATTATTATTATTATATAACCTGGCTAAAGAATATATATATGAATTTAAAAAAGACACGTAAATCGGATAAGTGGTTCTCGCGTGATAAACGCACTAATGGACAGTCAGACAAACAGACAGACAGACAGAGAGACATTGCATTTTATATATATTATAGATTATAGATATTCTCTGCTACATAATATTGTTCCATATTTAATGATTTAGGCTGTGTATTGCAAGAGAACGCGCTAGCGACAAACTTTTTTCATTCCGACTTCATTCTATAAAAAAAAAAGTACGAAAATCGGATAAGTGGTTCTTTAGTGATAAGCGCACTAACGGACAGACAGACAGACAGACGATAGACAGAGATACGTTGCATTTTATATATATTATAGATGTAATAAAATATATATCTATAACCTGGTCAGAGAACATATGTATGAATTTAAAAAATCACGTAAATCAGATAAGTGGTTCTTGAGGGATAAGCGCACTAACAGACAGACAGACAGACAGACAGAGAGACGTTGCATTTTACATATATTATAAATATAGATAATAATTATTATTATATAACCTGTAAAAAATGTATGTATGAATTTAAAAAAAGACACGTAAATTGGATAAGTGGTTCTCGCGCCAGTGGGCAGACAGACAGAGAGACATTGATTTTATATATATTATAGATTATAAATATTCTCTGCTACATAATATTGTTCCATATTTAATGGTTTAGGCTGTGTATTGCAAGGGAACGCGCTAGCGGCAAACTTTTTTCCGACTTCATTCACTATTATCGTCACTGCTCATTCCTTATGCTACCTATCCTAATAAAATATAGCCTATAACCTGGCCAGAGAACATATGTATGTTTTAAAAAAAAAAGTACGTAAATCGGATAAGTGGTTCTCCAGTGATAAGCACACTAACGGACAGACAGACAGACAGACAGAGAGACGTTGCATTTTATATATATTATAGTTTCAAATAATAAAATTATAATATGTGGACGAACAACAAATGACTTTTAATTAAATGCTGCAGCTTCATTTAGAACTTTTTCTTTGTTTAAGGAGTTTTTCAGTGACTAAAAATTTGGTACAATTTTAAAAAACTGTTTTAACTAATTTCCACGTAGAATATTTTAAGATTTTGAAATAATTTGTTGCTTTACACCAAAACACATTGTTACTTTACCAATTCAGTGACAAAATTACTTCATCGATATTAATATCCGTAAAAGTAATAAAATTATATGTAGGACGAACCACAAATGGGTTTTAAATGATCTTTTAAGTGACTAAAAATTTTCTACAGCTTTAAAAAACTGTTTTAACTAATTTTCACGACAATATTTTAAGATTTTGAAAAAATGTGTTCGTTTACACAAAAAACACATTGTTACTTTAGCAATTCAGGAATAAAATTACGCCATCTATTGAATATCCATAAAAGTAATAAAATTATATGTTAGGACGACCACAAATAAGTTTTAATTAAATAAATTTTGCAACTCCATTTATAACTTTTTCTTGGTTTAAGGAGTTTTTAGGTGACTAAAAATTTTCCACAACTTTAAAAAACAGTTTCAATTAATTTCCACGTACACTATTTTAAGATTTTGAAAAAATGTGTTAGTTTACTAAAAAAAATATGTTGTTATTTTAGTAATTCAGGAACAAAATTATTTCATCTAAGTTAATATCTACAAAAGTAATAAAATTAAACGATGTTAGGACGCATCACAAATTTAATTAGACAAATTTTATTAATTCTGCAACCGCATTTATAACTCTTTCTTTGTTTAAGGAGTTTTTAAGTGACTAAAAATTTTCTACAACTATGCAAAAAACGGCCAAGGTAAGTCGAACTTGCACAATTAGTGTTCCGGTGATTGCTTTTCAAATAAAATAATATCCTTCCCAAGGCTAGATAATTAGGTTCCTGACATCTATTTATCTTAAGATCCAATTTGTATTTTTCACGTTTTTTTTTAGTCAATAATGTATAATAGTTACATCTGAGTAGCTACCTAATAGCCAATAAAAGAATCTAGGTCAATCTAGAATGTAGCAGTAAAGTTTAAAACAAATATCTACTACCTAAATATTTGCTTAATTGTAAACAAATATAATAAAATTATTTTGTCTCGGTACCTATCCGTTAGTTACCAGTCATCATGGAAATTTATTTTTCTGTGATTAGCTAAATGCAGTAATGTACTAAAAAGTATATGAGTATATTACTGATTGCACCGAATACGTATTGATATTTCGTAGCTGTTTTAGCTCCGTTTAAATTCACATTTTTCCAAGGAAAAAAAACCTTCATCATATTATCAAGACACGTAGTTTTTTATACCAGATAAATTATTAATCGTAATGCAGTCGTGACAATTTTCACTCAATTTACACTTCATGGAGAATATTCCAGAATTTTTTAAAAAATTTTTGATTAGTACTTTTCGAAATAGGGAGGGGAAAACGATTTTTCGCCCTTTTTTTAAGAGTAATATGAAGAAACTTGCGGGAGTATTACATCATATATACTTACACATTTTTGAACTCGTCTTTTCACAAGCTTTCATTTGACACCCCACTCGATGACCTTAGACATTTTTTTTTTCACTTCCCCCTACAAGCTAACCCCTTGGGTCAAAATTTAATTTTCAAAACTACACGGCTCTGATAGGGCCGTGTAGTTTTGAATATACGCCAAATTTAAACTTTCTATGTCAAATAGTTCCGGAGAAAATTGGATGCCACAAACAGGCGGACACCGAAATGATAAGTGTGGTTCAATTAATTTCCACGTACAATATTTTAAGATTTTGAAAAATATGTCCTACACAAAAAAAAAATACATTGTTCCTTGAGCAATTCAGGACAAAATTACGTCATCTATCTTAATACCCATAAAAGTAATAAAATTATGTTACGACGAATCGCAAATGAGTTTTAATTAAGTAAATTTTATTAACTCTGCAACTGCATTTATAACTTTTTCTGTGTTTAAGGAATTTTTAAGTGACTAAAAATTTTCTACAATTTAAAAAATTATTTTAATTAATTTTCACCCAGAAGATTTTTAAGAGTTTGGGAAAAATGTGTTGGTTTACACAAAAAAAAAAACACTTGGTACTTAACAATTCTGGAACAAAATTACATCATTTATATCAATATATTGTTGTCAATTATATGTTGGAACGAACCACAAATGAGTTTTCATTAGGTAAATTTTATTAATTCTGCAAATGCTTTTATAACTTTTGCTGTGTATAGGGTATTTTTAAGTGACTAAAAAGATTATATCTGTAGAATCTAATATATATATAGAATATTCTAAAGTTTTGAAAAAATGTGTTTATTTTCTTTAATTTGCGAATAGAATATTCTAAACATTTGTAAAAATCTCATACTCTGCATTTTAATTAATTTATTTTTTTTACTTTAAATTCTTTTACATAGAACAACTTGTAATTTTATAAAAACAATATATATTCTGTTTTACAAATAAAATGTCAAAGAAATTCCTCATCTTTGTAATTATATTTTCAACTAATTTCCTGATAGAACGTTCTAGTACATAAATGGAATAATATTAACATCATCTGATTTGTAAGTTGCAGAATGTAAAATTCGTTCATTTCATCTCATTACTAAGTTAAATGTCATAAATATGAGATCATACAATTACAATCGTTGTTCTGAGTATTTGATTAAATTTTATACTAGTTCGTTGCATTTTGCAGTTTTTACTCTGTTCTTTCTTCCGAAAAATGAATAAAAGTAATTTGGAGCATTACATCTTGAATTGCTTACTAAAGAGGAAAATAGAGCAGAAGTTATTCGTGAAGGAATATCCCAGGTATATCGAAAACACGCTCGGTCTTATTTTCAAGTAAAATTTTGGTCTAAACAGTTTCGATGGGGCTTAGACACCCCAGGTTAGAAAGATCGACTAATGCAAAAACTGAGAAAACCATCAGGCTTGTTGAGGTTTTGCTACTGTCAAAGCGCCGAATAATAATCCTAGTGCTCGCCAAAAATGGTCGAGTATCCGAAACTACAGAATTCAAGACTGTGCACAAGATTTAGGAATTAAAAAAGTTTCTACATGATGGATCCATAACCTCTTTATATCAGAGCAGAAACTGGCAAAGAAAGACATTTTTGAAGAAGATGAAGCCCGTCTAGAGAACGATAAGAGTTCGTTTTCGCTAATTGTCACAGTCGCAGAGATTTGGGTATTCTATTGAAACCCTCCTATAAAGCAGTAGTGGATGCAATAGGTTCATAAAGGTTCTAAATCTCCAATAAAGGTAAGAATTAAGTCGCTTTCTTTTTTAAGCTCTGATGCTTGGGTATTCCTAAATTACTTTGATTTCTTGTGTTAAAATTGTGAATGTTATTTCTAAATTTAATTCTCTCAAAGCCATATTCATACCGGGAACCAACTCTTCTATTTCCTCCCATTGTACTATTTTAATTAGTAGGTTAAAGCCCACGATAATAGATGGCGTCGCCTTCTTGGCCAATCAAAATGCAGAATTTAAGTCAGTCTTAAGAGGACCAAACCCTGTTTAGGCATACATCATGCGAAACAGATCAAATAAAATAGCCAAAAGTTCAACGATCTATGATACACAAATAGTGAAATTAATTTTTAAGACATATTGTAATTAAAACAACGTTATAACCAAGTTTCTTAACTACCTATATCTTTACTTAAAAAGAATTATAGATTAGGGTTCTTAAAAGTATTCAGGTTCTACATAATAGATGGCGTCACATGAAAACGAGGTAGCGTTTTTAGGCAGTTTAAGGATCAAGATATATTTGAATCTATGATTTTATTAACATAGTAGTCAGGTTTCTGTGTTTAAATTACCGTATGTTTTATGAGTTTACGTTGGTTGATTGTTGATAATATACGATCATATTCTTTGGAGCCTATAGAAAATCTGACACAATAATTATGGTGACTATATAGTTTGTATGGTAGATAAATAATCTCACAGTAATCTGGTCCACTTAAAATAATAGATACCATAAATTTAAGTTGTGTTTTAGTATTAAAGTAATCTTTGAAATTATGAAACATTATTAAATTAAAATCTATTTGAATGCGTTCATTTAAATTTTGAGAGTTTTCCCGGATTGTATTACCTAATATTGTAAAATTATCATTAAAAGTAGCAATAAAGTCAAAATCATTCTTTTATTTGTGTTTGATATTTTGGATTTATTAAGAGAAAATGAGTTTCTATTTTATTAGTGTTCCGTACGGAACACTTATAAGATGTCTGTACGTCTCTCCGTCTGTCTGTCTGTCTGTCACACCCGATTTTCTCCAAAACTATTTGTCATAGAAAGTTGAAATTTGGTAATAATATAGGAATTGATGGCCTCATCAAAGCCGTGTAGTTTTGAAAGTCAAATTTTGACTTAAGGGGATAGTTTTGGGGGGTGAAATCGGAAGCGAAAAAAAAATTTTTTTAGTAGGTCATCGAGTGTGGTGTCAAAGGAAAGCTTGTGAAAACACAAGTAATAAATATATATATATATATATATATATATATATATATATATATATATATATATATATATATAATGTAATACTTGCGCACACTTTTTTTGTATTATTTTTAAAAAATCGCGAAAAATCGCTGTCCCCCACCTTATCTCGAAAAGTACTGATCAAAAAATTTTGAAAAAATTCTGGAATATTGGACGAAAATTATCACGCGTGCATTACCTTTAATAATTTATCTGGTATATAAAAAAACAAAAATTTCAAGGTCATCAATTTTCAGTAAAGATTGGAAACAAACTTTATTGAAAACTCATTTGGGGTGTGTTTTGTGAAGTCACTGATTATTTTATGCCACCGTAACAACATTTTTTATTTTAAAAGCAATCAACGTACGGAACACTAATGGTGCAAGTTCAACTTGCACTTGACCGGTTATTTATTTATTCTAAACTATAGTTTTATAAATATTAAGCTGATCTTCATTGATTCAGGATCTTTTTTGGGTAATTATAGTTGACTAGATGGTAAATTCAAGTATTATCAGCAAAAGTTTGTAAATTTTCATGTTTGGTAGGGAGGTCCGAAGCAAAATCAAAACTATGTAATATAAATAATAATGTACCAATAACAGATATTTCAGGAACACCTTTTGGTGTCAGTAGAATCGAGCAGGCTACCTTCTAAGTTTTTTCAAAAACAATGAAAAAAAAAAAGAAAATTTGGTACAAATCATTTTATCGTTTCTCAAAATGTTCGCATTTTTTTGATATTTGGGCACAAAAAGAAGTCGTTAGGCGATAAATCAGGCGAATAGGGGCAATGAGACATTAATTTGATGTTTTTCTTCGTCAAATAATCAATTGCTTGACGTGCTATGTGAGAGCTGACATTGTCATGATGTAGAATGGTGCGACGTTTTTGGTTGTTTTTCCTGATTTCATCGATCACTTCTGACAAACAAATTGTTATATACCACAGCATTAACTGTTCTTCGACCCTCTAAAGCAATTATTGCAACATGTCCAGTATAACCAAAGAAACAAACGATCATTTTCTAGGAAGAGCTTCGCAAACAAACCACCTTTGTTGGATTCGGTTCATCTTGAAACACCCAAACAGTTGATCGTCGCTTAGTTTTCGGCTCGTACGAATATATCCAAGTTTCATCTCCTGTTACGATGTTGTATACGAATTTTGCATGTACTCGGTCGAATTTTTTTAGTATTTCCTTACACCAATTAACACGAGCCTGTTTTTAAGTTTCAGTCAAATTATGCGGAATCCATCGGGAACAAATCTTTTTTACAGCTAAAGGTTCATGCAAAATCAAATGTACTGCAGTCTTCGATATGCCTAAGAATGCCTTTATCTCACTGTAAGTCACATGCCGATCCTCTTCAATCATGTTGTACACAGCATCGATGTTTTTTGGAACAACAACCGATTTTGGTCGACCTTCATGAAATTAATCGCTGACGACATGACGAAATTCTGCAAACCAATTGTAAACAGTCTTTTCTAATGATGATTCATTACTAAAAGTTGAACGAAGCAATTCGAGGCATTGTTATTGAGGTAGCCTTTACTAAAATCGTAAAAAATCATACAACGAAAACCTTCACGTGAAATTTCCATTTGTTCACAAAACTGTTTTTTTAAAACACTCACTGTAAACAAATTACTCGGCCATTTTCCGAGCTGCCACTGTTTTAACAATTACAAATGCCAAATTTTACGACAATGGTAATGTCACATCCCAATAGCACCATCTAGTGGTCGTTTGTAAAATCTGAAAAGGCGGCCCTCGTATTCGTTTGTAATATGACTTCTGTCAAACAAATAACTAGCTAACTACTGACAAGTTTTTGCGCTAAAGCTAATATATTTAAAAAGTTTTAGAACAGGTAACGCTATGAATCAAATTATTCACATTTAAGTTTAAAAAGTCAACTTGCTATACTGAAATTTAGCCTAAAACCTGATTGATCGCTACATAACATATATATTTGTTACTATATTTTGCTGCTTGATTAAACATGGCAAATTTTACAATTTTTTTATTTATGTTGTCTACTTAACAACTTTCCAGCTTCAAACAGCTTGGTTTAAATTAGTTTAAATAGCATGGAATGACTACTTGCACTTTGAATTGCCTTTTATTGTCGTTTTATACCCACAAAAAAATTCTATGGCAGAAATCTTTTCGAAGGAAGATCTGTGTTCCCGCCAAAGCCACTCCTATCATTTATTTCATGTCTCTAAAATAGTTGACGTCTAGTAAACTGTGAACAGTGGAATGAATAATATTGAGCTGCGAAATAAATATGTTTCATGTTATGTAACGAAAATAACTGAAGTTTTAATTATCTTATCTGATGCCGCATTTATTTATACTTTTGAATTTATTTTTACATTATTTTCATAAAACACATTAAATTTTATAGGCAAATCATTAAGTTCATTAAAATAGTTACATTTTCTTTAAAACTATAAAAAATAACCGGCCAAGCGTAAGTCGGACTGGCGCAATTAGTGTTCGGTACATTGATTGCTTTTAAAATGAAAATTTTTGTTACAGAGGTATAAAATGATCAATAACTTCATAAAATACACCCCAAATGAATTTACAATAAAGTTTTTTTCCGATCTTTACTGAAAACTGATCGTGAAATTTTTGTTTTTTTTTATATACCAGATAAATTATTGAAGGTAATGCACTCGTGATAATTTTCATTCAATCTACACCCTATGGAGAATATTCCAGAAATTTTTCAAAATTTTTTGATCAGTACTTTTCGAAATAAGGGGAGGCAGCATTTTTTCGCAATTTTTTAAAAATAATACAAAGAAAAGTGTGCGCAAGTATTACATTACATATATTTTTGAACTCATATTTTTATAAACTTTCATTTGATACCCCACTCGATGCCCTGGTAAAACATTTTTTTTTCACTTTGGATTTCACTCCCCAAAACTAACCCCTTAAGTCAAAATTTAGTTTTCAAAACTAGATGGCTTTGATGAGGCCATCAATTCCTATATTCATGCCTAATTTCAACTTTCTATGTCAAATATTTTCGGAGCAAATCGGGTGTGACAGACGAACAGACACGACACTGAATTGATCTTATAAGTGTTCCGTACATTTGTTATACTTGGACTTGGAATATTCAAAATTTAATATTTATTATTTTCCAATCGAAATTGGATTTGGACAAAACAAAAATTTCTCTTTTCACATAGTTTTTAGTCTGTTAAATTATAAAGAAACTTTATTCGTTTATTTTTTCTTGTTGTTAAAATTTTTAAAAATTTACTTTCTTTTTTATAATTTTTTAATTTTAGGACTCTTAATTGTATATAAAAAGTCACTTCTAACATATATAGTCTTTTTTATTTCCTTCAAAATGAGAACATTTTATTATACCAAGAAAATGAAGAGGAATTAACTGACCAATTTTGAAGTTTTTTGAAAATAAATTATAAACAGAAACAAATAAAAGAATTAATGATTTCCTGAAAAGGCCTAAAAATCCAGTCTACATCTTTGCAAATCACAATACGCTTTTATCTTCCTTCATCTTGAATGCTCGAATATGGAGTACTCATGTAAATATCTGTAAACAACAGGAAGTCTTTCAGCTTAACAAAGACCTGGAAGAAATTCTATCTTGGGGTGAAAATAAGCAAGAAGAATTTGACGCTACAAGAACCCAGGCGGCAGTTCTTTCTAAAAAAGTTAACGTTGCATAACCCGACATAGTTATGGCGGAACAGTCGATTTCTCTAACATCGTCACTCCAATTGTTGTGCGTTAACTTGGCAGCAAATATGTCTTGACATGAACATGTCGCATGCATAGCAAGAGAGCTTCTCAAAAACTGGGAATATTATTTCGAACTAAAAAGTTTTCCACTCCACCACAATTTCTAATTTCATATAAAGCTCAAATTCGACCAACTATGGAATACTGCTCCCATGTTAGGAGCGCTGCTTCATTCCTTGGCCTATCAAAGAGCGGTTGGCAACTTAAGTCTATTCTGCATTGATTGAAAGGCAGGTACTTTCATTAAAAGTGTTCGGTGGATGTAGCCCTCTTAATTTCTTCCAGAGCAATGCATACTAGATAACTCCAAGCATGCATTCCTAGTAGGAATGCAAGTCGCGGTAATACATCATCTCCGTATGAGGTTCAACTTGTCACTCCTCATACAACCAATTTTTCAAGCAATTTTTTATATCGACAACCACATCCGTTTGGAAGAATTTTATCCAGGAATATGTTTCCCACGAAGTACAGCGATTTAAGACTAAAGTAGATTCCTATTTTCATACAAGCGTCGCCTCTGTAGCATTTTAAGGAGTTCTGTGTAGCACTTGTGCCATGCCCATAAAAAAGGCAAGTAGGATCATCTTAGGATTCCATAAAACTTTACTTTTTCTCAAGACTCTATATATTTACATTAAAACACAATGATATATCCAATAGTGGAGTGAAAATAGGTTGACTTGATCGACTGCTAACAAATGGAAGTGTCGTCGGACTTCCAAAATGCATAAAAATTCCTCGGCTATCTAAATATCATTAAAACTCTATTCTAACGAAGTGCTAATAAATAAGAAAGTAAATACTATTATATTTATAAGAGTCAGCTAAATATTTTCCATAACTCTATTTTAATAAATTATAACATATAACATATTATTCAATCCGTTATTAAAATTAAGAAATATAAGTGGCAACACCGCTGCGTATCCACGACAGATTATACACACAAACAGTGGAGTAAAATGTAACTTATCCTTACCCCACTGAAATTTTAAATGGATGATTGATTTGGCGGGAAGCGACTTCATGAATAAGATAGTTCTCTCTTCTCTTTGGTATAAAATGTTTTTATATTTACTTAAGCATTTTAAACATTACCAACTAAATATAAAGTTAAGTTGCCATTACTAAACCCTAGATGAGTTGGCTAAGAGCAGGGGTGCTTAAACGGTCGATCGCGATCGACAAGTCGATCGCGAGTGCTTTTTGAGTCGATCTCGAGAAAAAAATTCCGATATAGAACTATTCACAGATTTTGTTTTAGGTAACTAAAACGAAATGTAATGAATAAACTACTAAAATTTATTCGATCCACAATTAGGCTAGAATAACCCCCTCATCACTTTCTTTTATCGTAATAACCTCCTGCTAGCGGCAAAAGGCGGCTTTATCAAAGGAACGCACGGTACTTGTCAAAGAAAAGCCGCGTTTTTGATTCCCGCCAATTTTTCTAGAAACTTCGGGCGGCGTGTTTGACGGGAACATTCGAGACTTCGTTCGCGCCAATATAAATGTTGCGCCTGCAGGAATAGGAGTCAGTCTGAGTTGTAACTTGAAAGCGATACATCGATACAAAGTTTATTAATAAATAGTCCAAAATGAGTGCGGCGAAGAAAAGTAAAACTTATCATTTTAATAACGATTGGGAGGAAGAATTTTTCTTTTGTATGGTAAAGGATAAGTGCATTTGTCTCATTTGCCGTGCGTCAGTTGCAATACCTAAGCGTGGGAACTTAGAGAGGCATCAAAAAACGGTTCATAAAAACTATGAAAAGGATTTTTCGTCACAGAGTGAATTAAGAAAACGAAAAGTACGTGATTTGATAACTTGTTTGAATAAAGAACAAACCATGTTCACAAGACCAGCCAAACAATCAAAAGCTGAAACGATCGCGTCATTTAAAATATGTCATATATTGGCGAAACACAAGAAACCATTTGATGTTGGATTGGTTGTGAAGGAAGCATTTATTGAAGCGAGTGAGACTTTATTTGGAGATTTTAAAAATAAAACAGAGATTATGTCTGCTATTAGAGAACTTCAGTTATCTCGTCCGACTGTCACAAGGCGTGTTGAAGTCATGAGTCAGGACATGGCAGATAAACTAAAACATGATATCATGGAATGTACATACTTTTCTTTACAGTTCGACGAATCCACCGATATGACAGACACTGCCCAGCTGTGTATTTTTATTCGAATGGTATTCAATGACATGTCGGCTAAGGAAGAGTTTTTGACAATGATTCCTCTGAAAGGAAAGACCCGTGGCGAAGATATATATAACGTTTTCTTCAATTTTGTAACAAACTACAAGCTACCAATATATAAACTAGTGTGCATTACAACCGATGGAGCACCAGCAATGACTGGAAACAAAAACGGTTTTGCGGCATTGTGTCGAGCTAATGATGATTTCCCTTCATTTTTCTCCTTCCATTGCATTATACATCAACAAGTTTTGTGTTCAAAAGTTCTAAACATGGAGGAGATTATGGGCATTGCAATAAAAATTGTGAATTCTATCCGTGCACGTAGCTTGCAACAACGGCTCTTTAAATTGCAGTTGGAAGATAGTGAGTCAGCTGAACACACTGATTTAGTTCTTCACACGGACGTCAGGTGGTTGAGTCGCGGAAAATTCCTAGAAAGGTTTCAAGAATTATTACCCGAAATAACAGCTTTTCTGGACGAAAGAGGTGATGACACTCAGATGCTGAAAAACGGAAATTGGCTGACTGATTTGGCATTTTTGACAGACATCACAATGCATTTAAACACCATTAATTTGGAGCTTCAAGGTAAAGGAAAAACTATTATTGAGATGATTAGCGCAATAAACGCATTCAAAAGTAAATTGCAACTTATGATAGATCAACTGAAAAGAAAGGATCTGAAAAATTGAAAGCAAGGATTCCTCAGTTGAATTATGATATTTATGAGGCAGAATTATCAAATATTTTGGGCCAATTCGAAATACGTTTTTATGATTTCAGTAAATTGGCAAATATCGCATCATTTATGAGTTATCCTTTTTCGTGTAAAAACATTGAGGAATTAGCTACTGAAATAGCAAGTCAGTTTAACATGGACTCATGTTCTGTTGAAAATGCGTTAGTGCAGATTATATCAGATATACATCTCAAAGCCACAGCATCTGATACAAAATTCTGGTGTTTTATATCTGAAGATAAATATCCGAATCTAAGGCAAATCGCCCTTCAACTGACGGCAATGTTTGGGTCAACTTACTTGTGCGAGTCTGCATTTTCTGAAATGAAGATAATTAAGTCAAAATATCGCAATCGACTAACTGACGAACATATGTCATCATGCTTGCGATTAGCACTCCCTAATTACGTACCATCTTATGAAAAGTATGCTGAGGACATGCAGTGCCACGCTTCAACATCCAAAGTCACTCTTTAGTTAAATTTAAACACTAGAATTCGTTTGTTTTGTAAGAACCAATAAACTCGCAATTTTGAATAATTATGAGTTTTTTCATTGACATTTTAGAGCAGACCTATACTTACCTTGACTAAAAAAATGCATATTGTGCGGAAAACTAATATCTATGCCACGATACACCCTACCTAGACGACAATCCTGCATCACACTTACTTGCAGCCTCTCAGAGTCGATCGATCGTAGTCTAACAATATTGAGGTAGATCGCCAGCAGTTCAAGTTTGACCACCCCTGGCTAAGAGGAAACTGCTTCAATTGTGTGTCTCTGGACATTAAGGGATATAGTGTAGAGAGGTGGTGGACGAACCAGCCAAACTCGGCGCTATGACTTCTTTCGGCGACTCGAACCAGTTTTTGGGGTATCCAGGAGGCAGGTGGGAGCTACTCTCAAGGACTGAACCGATCGGTGCTCGAGAGTGCGATGGTACCGAAGCCCAGCGGGCAATCTGGCCAAGGATTTTGTATCGTGATCTGAAAAAGCGTGACTTGAGTAGTTGCTCAATAGAAGTAGACGTGTCCTGAACCTACTTGTCGGGATTCTCACGGAATTTGGGGGAGCGAAAACACCAGCACTCTAGCAAAGGATAACATCCTGACTTTTATGGTCAGGTCCGGAAATTTTCGCGATGATCGTAGTGGGTAGGTTGTTTTAGGGAAAGTTTCTTAAGTTAGCAAAACGGATCCTTCTGGCTGATTTACTAAGAGCTAAGCCTTCCACAACTACTACTTCTACAAGTAAAGAACCAAGAGGCCATGATAATATTTAGTTTCGAATATTAGTTAACATAATATTATTATTTTTAAAATAAGCAATTTTTATTCTTAATGAAAAAACAACGTGCATATAAAATGATAATTTTTTGCTTATGTCTAATGATGCTATATGTTCCAAATATAAAGTATGACTTTATTGTGTAATTTATGATTAAAGGACAATTAGTTTTATATCTTGGGCATTTTTGAATCAAAAGATAAATTGTGGAAAAAAGGATTAATACCGATCTACATAACATAAAGAAGGCTAAAAGTTTAATGAATGACAACAATATAATTGTTGTTATAGTGTAAAAGATAGTAAAAGTGAAAATTTATGATTGTGCCATATAACTAAATTGTATTTAATTATAAATACATATACTTAACTTCTTTAATTAGCCTAGATACAAGTTATGTATGGGTATGCCTATTAATACTATATATTCGACACATTTTAAATAGTCAATATAAATAAACATTATCTATTTTTATTATTAGTAATAAAATATCAAATGAAATAATAATTATTGGGTATAATAAAACTGACCATATTTAAATAATATAACCAACCCTAATATTGATAAAATAATAATAAAATTGTTCTTGAAGAGAAACAGAATTCACATTACATTCAAATGACCAATATTGCTTATACTCTTTGTGTTCCTTTTCTCCATATTTCTATTCTCTATAGCCAGATTTTAAATATAAACTAACATTTATTATTGTTGAGTTAATAATTTATGTTACTAACATAAAATAAATTATGCTTACTCTTATTTATATTTATAATTTATATAAGACTAGCCGGGCCCGCGGCTCCGCTCGCGTGGACTTGATTCACTACTATCGTCACTGTTTATTCCTTATGTTACCCAACGTAATAAAATATCTCCTATTATTTCCTCTTATCTCCCAATATTTCTCCTTATCTCCCATTATCTCTACATAATTTCCATTATCTAGGCTTATCTCTGCTCATCTCCCATTATTTCTCCTTATCTCCCATTATTTCTCATTATCTCCCATTATCTCACCTTATTTCCCATTATCTGTGCTTATCTCGACTTATCTCGCAATATTTCTCCCTATCTCCCATTATTTCTCCTTATCTCCCATTATCTCACCATAACTCCTATTATCTAGACTTATCTCTGCTTATCTCCCAATATGTCTCCTTATCTCCCATTATTTATACTTATTTCCCATTATCTCACCTTATCTCCCATTATTGAGGCTTATCTCGACTTATCTCCCATTATTTCTCCTTATCTATTTTACGTCACTGCTCATTCCTTATGCTACCTATCGTAATAAAATATAGCCTATAACCTGGCCAGAGAACATATGTATGTTTTTTAAAAAAAGTACGTAAATCGGTTCTCCAGTGATAAGCGCACTAACGGACAGACAGACAGACAGACAGACAGGCAGAGAGACGTTGCATTTTATATATATTATAGAAGGCAACACAATAAAAAGTGCAAGGTGAATTTGGGCAATTAGTGTTCCGTACTTTTATTGCCTTTAAAATAAAATAAACCGGTCAAGTGCAAGTTGAACTTGCACAGTTAGTGTTCCGTACGTTGATTGTTTTTGAAATAAAAAGTTTTGTTAGGGTGGTATAAAATGATTAGTGACTTCACAAAACACACCCCAAATGAGTTTTCAACAAAGTTTGTTTCCAATCTTTACTGAAAACTGGTGACCTTGAAATATTGTTTTTTTTTTATACCAGATAAATTATTAAAGGTAATGATAATTTTCGTTCAATCTATACCCCGTGGAGAATATTCCAGGGTTTTTTCAAAATTTTTTGATCAGTACTTTTCGAGATAAGGTAGGGGACAGCGATTTTTCACGATTTTTTAAAAGTAATACGAAGAAAAGTGTGCGCAAGTATTACATTATATATATATATTTTTTACTCGTGTTTTCACAAGCTTTCATTTGACACCACACTCGATGACCTAGTAAAAAATTTTTTTTTCACTTCCGATTTCAGCCCTCCAAACGAATCCCTTAAGTCAAAATTTATGTTACGGTGATATAAAATGATCAGTGACTTCACAAAACACACCCCAAATAAGTTTTCAACAAAGTTTATTCCAATCTTTACTAAAAATTGATGACCTTGAAATTTCTGTTCTTTTTATATAACAGATAAATTATTACAGGTAATGCACTCGTGATAATTTTCGTTCAATCTACACCCCGTGGAGAATATTCCAGAATTTTTTCAAAATTTTTTGATAAGTACTTTCCGAGATAAGGCGGGTGGACAGCGATTTTTCGCGATTTTTTAAAAATAATACAAAGACAAGTGAGCGCAAGTATTACATTATATATATATTTTTTACTCGTGTTTTCACAAGCTTTCATTTGACACCACACTCGATTACCTAGTAAATTTTTTTTTTTTTTCATTTCCGATTTCACCCCCCAAAACTAACCCCTTAAGTCAAAATTTAATTTTCAAAACTACATGGCTCTGATGAGGCCATCAATTCCTATATTGCTACCAAATTTCAACTTTCTATGACAAGTAGTTTCGGAGAAAATCGGGTGTGACAGACGGACAGACGGACAGACGGACAGACAGACGGACAGACACCGAAGTGATCTTATAAGTGTTCCGTACGGAACACTAAAAAATATATTACAGAGGTATAAAATGATCAACCATGAGATGAGATTCCCGAATTTTTTAAAAAATTTTTGATCAGTACTTTTCGAGCAAGGGGGGGAGGGAAGTCGATTTTTGGCAATTTATACAAAAAAAATCATGCGCAAGTATTACATCATACATATTTTTAAACTCGTATTTTCAGAAGCTTTCATTTAACACTCCACTCGATGCCTAAGTATTTTTTTTTTCCACTTTCGATTTTATCCGCCATATACCAGTTAAATTATCAAACGAATTGCACTCATAATCATTCTGGCTCAATCTAAATTTTTTTTAAATTTTCTGATCAGTACTTTCCAAGATAGGGACAGGAGTTTTTGACCATTTTTTTAAATAATACAAAGAAGAGTGTCCGCAAGTATTATATCATATATATTTTTAAACTCGTGTTTTCACAAGCCTTCAACCCCACTTGATGACCGGTAAAATTTTTGTTTTTCACTCTCGATTTCACCCCCCATATATCAGATAAATTATCAAACGAAATACACTCGTGATAATTTTCGCTCAATCTACACTTTATGAAGAATATTCCAGAATTATATCAAAATTTTTGATCAGTACTTTCCGAGATAGGGTGGAGGGACAGGGGTTTTTGGCCAATTTTGTCCACAAGTATCACATCATATATATTTTTGAACTCAATTGACACCTCTCTCAATGACCTGGTAAATGTTTTTTTTCACTCCCGATTTCACGCCCCAAATCTAACCCAGTCAAAATTTAACTTTCAAAATTACACTGCTCTAAATGGGTCATCAATTCCTATATTTGTGCCAAATTTCAACTTTCTGTGTCAAATAATTTCTAAGAAAATCGAATGCGACACGGACGGACAGACATCGAAGTGATCCCATAAGTGTTCCGTACAGAACACTAAAAATCCAGTAGTAATCATGACGGGGATTCTGTATTTATTTATTTTTTATTTTATTTTGGCTTGGATAGTTCTGCAATCGAGCCAGTCGCCAATTAGAATAATTTACACTGAATTTTCAGTGCATCAAAAATTATTCGTAGAGATTGAGCCATTGCTACTTATTACAAAATAATAAAAAAAAAAAACACGACCTTCCCCAACAGGAATGTAGATAAGTTTCCACTCGTCACTCTCTGGGCCAATCAGATCATTTTAAAATATAATATATATATATATATATATATATATATATATATATATATATATATATATATATATAGGGATAACACGTAAATTTGAAAGTTTAATATCGTTTTTATGTATAAAATAAGGCATGATGATGATAAAAATTTTCTAAAAGTGTGAGTACATGTAGAAAGTTTGACTGTCCTGATGTATGTTCTTTATTAATTTTGGGTATGGATCGTCACCATACACACGACATTCAAAAAAAAATATGATTCAAGTCGCCTTCAGTTCCACATAACCCACATAAGTTGAATTCTATGAGATTAATTTTTTTAAGATCCATGGCCAAATTTAAGTCTAATAATATTAGTAATAAATCTTCTGGATACGTTCAATTGATTGTACCAATATTTGTTTGGAATTTCTTAATAGATCTGAAGTAAATATATATTACTCCTTCTGAAGTTTTTCTTCTATTTTGCCACTCTATCATCTGGGATCCTGTAACAGACAAGAGGAAAGAGGTCGATTACCATCGGCTTAATCGAACGACTTCCGAAGTTAACGGAATGTCACTTTGCATTTATCATGGTTCTTTACAGATTCAAGTAAGAGTATGAACTTGTTTTGTAGAGTATTCTGAGTCGGTTAACTTATTTATTTTATTATTACTTTATAATTCTTACATTAATGCATAATATAAAATATTCCTAATATACATAAGGATTTGAGCCTAGCCGAAATATAACGATGTGAAAAGAAATGCCTATAGAAAACGAAATTTGACAGAGACGAGAAATTGTTTTCTTTGCCTTTTATTTTCCTTATTTACTACTTATTTTCAGAATACCAGCCCTGCTTCCTATTCTAGCTTCATTATTTTATTCTTTTAAGGTTTAGTGTGAACACTGCCTTTGTCGGAATTTTCATTACTTAAAAACTTTGTCTTTTTTTTTTGTTTTCAATGGTAAAACCACAATCCTAATTTACAGATCAAGCAAATTTGTGCACGTACTTATATAGAGATTTTAAAATACCTTTAACAATTTAAGAAGTCTTAGATACTTGAAAAGTTTAAAAAATATAGTTTTATTACCATTACTTAACTTTCCAATAACGATTAGTTCAGGTTATATTATATATATATATATATATATATATATATATATATATATATATATATATATATATATATATATATATATATATATATAATTTTGGTATTGTAAAATATTGATCAATTACTTTTATTCAGAAAAACAAACAAACTGCCTCTGATGGCAAAAGTTCAGGTGAATTTTTGGATCTTAATGAACAACACAAAGAAGACGACTTAAAATAACTGCCTCTGGACCGACGAATTTTTCAAGTGACAAGTTCTGCTGTACTGCGCGCTCCAACAAAATTAGAATGCGCACTCATTGTTGCCCATTCTCCTATCTCCCCCATCTCTCTGGAAGATTTTACTATTCGTAGGTAATAGTGCCCAAAGTTTTTGTTGTTATATTTTCTTTTGGGAGGTTCCATAAAAACGTAATTTCCCTTTGCGTTTAGACTGTATTTTCCTACAGATGCGTACTATGAAGTAAGTATACTCGAATTACAGTATAATTAGTGCAAGTTAACAATTGTCATACTCTAGAGTTTTATTAAAAAGACAATATAGATAGATAGTATTTTTATCCTTATAATTCCAAATATATTTTATCTTCAGTAAGAAAATACATATTTCATTTTGGTATTTGGTATTGTGATTATTTAAATTGCATTATATTTGAAGTCTTTGCATATAATTCATCAAAAGGACAAGACAATATTTATATATATATATATATATATATATATATATATATATATATATATATATATATATATATATATATATATACATACATATACATATATATATATATATATATATATATATATATATATATATATATATATATATATACATATATATATATTTATATATATTTATTTATATATTATATACATATATATATATATATATATATATATATATATATATATATATATATATATATTAAAAATGGCTGAAGTAGATGACCAGGATTTCCGAACAATTTCCAGCTTATATTGATATAAGTCATCGAATATCCGATAGAGAAATCAGACTACAGATAAGATAGTAATTAAAAGAGGCGTAATACAGGGATGTATTTTACCTTCCCTACTGTTCAACTTATATTTTGAACAAATCTGCAAAGAAGCTATTGATGATACTGACGCCGGTGTAACAATCAATGGAGAAGTGATTCATACCATCCGATACACTGTTGATGCGTTAATTCTGGCAAATTCCAACAAGCAACTACAATATCTAATGAACAAAATAACGAAGTCATGCAAAGACTATGGGCTGAACTCAACGCTAGCAAAACTAAATATATCATCATAAGCAAACAAGGCGTTACCCAGGATGATGGACTAAAAATTTATGGCACCAACCTCTAACGAGTTAATAAATTAACCTATCTCGGAACTATAATTAACGACTAACGGGACCTAAGTTTGGAAGTTAAGAACAGAATAGTGAAGGCACGAGCAACGTTTGTAAAAATGAAACAAGTTCTATATAGCCACAACCTAAATATAGACGGATGTTGAAAATCAATTGGACTGACCAAATAACCAATGAATCAGTTTTACAGCGCTTAAACAAACAGAAATAGTGAATATAATAAAGAGCAGAAAACTGGAATACCTAGGTCACGTAATGAGAAACCCTGGAAAGTATGCTACTTTACATTTAATAATTCAAGGTAAAATACAGGGAAAAAGAAGTGTCGGAAGACGGACGATTTCATGGCTCAAAAAACCTGAGGTAATGATTTGGGGGAAAAACAAGCCAGCAACTGTTCCGAGCAGCAGTAAATAAAACCCTGATAGTTAGTATGTTAGCCAACATGAGAGTCAACGACCGGTAGCGGTCACGGCACTAAAAGAAGAGGAGAATATATATATATATATATATATATATATATATATATATATATATATATATATATATATATATATGGGCTGTTATGGAATTCACTGCATATGCAAGACCAATTGCAGAAAATTCACCTTAAACAGCGGATCTCAATAATAAAGGAAAAAACCGACCCTAAAGAAATGACGAATAAATGTGACATGAATATTTTTTTTCACGCCGCCTCTGGGGAAGCATCTACAGTATTGTCAGATTTAGCTAAATCATTCCGAATAAATTTAATAAGAAATATATAAAAATATCGAATATATTAATCTTTAAAGAAGCACTGTAAAAATTCTTATCCAAAGATGATCACTTACTAAAAAATTTAACACATTTATTCCAACATTGTTTCTTATTGTAAAATTAACTACTATTACAAAACTATAATCTGTCTAAAACAAGCCATAGGAGAATCTAAGGCACTAAAATTTCTTATAAGATAACTTCCAGTTATACAAAGAACTTAAAAAAAACTAATTTAATAAAAAAATATATAAAAATTTTTACCTTTTAAAATAATTCCTTCCTAACACCAACAAATTAATTATACAAGTTTTGAAGGAACGCTGTCAAAAAACGAATTTTATTGAACCATCACTTAAAACATAAAAATTTTAACACATCTAATGCACTAAAATTTAATTTCTTTATGATTTGTTTAAGACAATAGCTTCTTCTTCTTCCCATGCCTTCTCCTAATGGAGGTTGGTGAACACTTCTCTAAATATTTGTCTGTCCCTCGCAACATGAAACAACTCCCCTACATTCATTGTGGCCCGTTTTCTCATGTTTCTCAGCCATGACTTTTTCTGCCTTCCGACACCCTTTCTACCCTCTCTATCCGATAGTTTACAATAGTGAATATTTGTCATTTCGGAGTACATGACCTAAGTAGGATGTTTTTCGTACTTTTATGATTGTTAAGAGTTTTGTGCCTTCGCCTATCCTTCGTAGAATTCTTCATTACTGATCCTGGCTGTCCATGGGATTTTTAATATTCTTCGATGGAGCCACACTTCAAATGCTTTTAGCTTCTTATTAGTGTATTGCTTCAACGTCCTTGTCTGGACTCCATATAAAAGTTGAGACACTTCGTTCCCATAATGCTTTCAAGATAACTTGGGAATATAAGTTAAACAATACAGGTGATAGTATGCAGCCTTGCCTGACTCCTCGCTGAATCGGTATTTCATCTGTTACTATTTCATTTACTTGTACTTCAGCAGTCTGCCAGTTGTTATGGTCAAAGTTGGCCCTCGATAAAAAAATAAAATATACAAATGTTTTTAATTAGGGCATAAATTGAAATACTTTTGTTTACCTATTCTGATTTGCTATTTTATTGTGGTTTTCTTTTTTGCATGATTGTTCAGGTCTTCAGAACTATATTTTGGAAAGTTAGTATATGGTAAACAAACAAATTTGATTAACAGCTGAAAGCAAAAACGTCAAATGTCTTTCACATGGACACAAGCCACTTCTTAGGCCGTTCTCTGATTTGTCGGTGTGGTATCGTACTGAGCACACCGAGAAAAACGATGATTATAAATTGGCCGTGTATGTTGAATTAACATACCGGATCGACCGGTTGCTTTTGGTTTAGGTGTAAGTAGTGTAAGTGGTGAAACTACGTGAGAAGCGTGCCTCAGTGGCTCCCTGGTGGCTCGAAGCCTATCCATTTTTTTGTATTGTTAACGACATTTAGGTATTTTATATTGCTACTAAGACATTGCCTATTGTAAGCACTACGCATTGAGGTAAACCAAGTTTAGATCCATAGTTTTCTTTGTAATTGGTTAAATTATAGATAAGTATGTATCACCTAGCTTAGCTGCAGTAGACTTCAAAATTTTCTTGTTGTAATAGCAATTGACTTCAAATTTTATTTTAAATGGTGTAATATACTTGATGTACAACAACTATTACTTTTCGAGAAAATGGAACTGTGTGGAGAGAGAGAATAGGTACGGGAGATCATTCTTCATTCTATCATTACTTTTCTCAATTTCCATCTACTTGTATTTTTGAAATCCAATACTTTCCTAGTTTAATTCTTAAACAGACCCTACCATAATAGCGACAAGAATAACGAACTTCAAATAACCTTTTCAAAATTTTTCCTTTGGGCCTAGTGGTTTAGTGATTAGATATCGCACAACCTAGGATATTTTATAGGGAGAGCAATTGCCCATTTAAGGTACATCAAAATAAAACTTCACTTAAAGGTCAGAGACACTTTTTAAGAGGCAATGACTTCAAGAATCAACGAGCTTGCTTTCAATTCTGATGGCAGAAAACTTTTTTTTTTTCAGATTTTCACTTACAAAAATCTTCGTTTATTATTATATTCGTGAAAAGTACATGACATGTTTCGTTTTTTTTCTACTATCAGAATTGAATAAAATGAATTTTCATCACGTAATGTTCAAGTCAATTATGAGCATGCTTTCGCCTGTAATCAAGGAAATTCTTTTGATATAATAGATAAGAAATTATGTTTAAATATTTTTTTTACTACGTATACGGGGTATTATCTATTTTGAAAATCCCAAATTATTGGAGAAAATTGTAGATTTGGCAACACAGACCTAAGCGTACAATTCAGGGGCGGGTCCATTTTGTAAATAATTTGGTAAAATGTAGTTTTGCCCCCTGCCCCCCCCCCCCCCCCCCCCATTTTAAATATATGCAGTGAATTTCATAACACCCTATATATATATATATATAAATATATATATATATATATATATATATATATATATATATATATATATATATATATATATATATATACATGATTATTATTGTATTACACTAGTTAACGAATGCATTTGTTATGGTTAGTAGTTTGACATTTAGTAAATACATACACAAAGTTTGCTGGTACAGATTTTATTCTGCCTACTTACGAGTATAATGAATTTTTGAAGAAGATATGAACGACAAGAATTGTAAATTTAGTAAAATCGAATATCAATCGGTGATAGGGTATCTCTTTTGAAAAGGACTCTTCGATGACATGCTTAATGCAATGAAGAAACAATGTCCTTCTTACGCCATTATCAAAAATTTGGTTGGGGATTTCAAGACAGGAAGAACCGATATCAGTAATAAACACCGTACTGGAAGACCCGTTTGCGTGTCTACCCGAGAGAATGCTGAGGCTGTGCATAAAATGATTTTAGAGAATTGACGAATTGTGCTGAGACGTATAGCAGAGAATTTCATAAAAACGTGTTTTTCACATTGTTCATTTTCATTTGAGAATGAAAAAATTATCAACTAAATGGATCCCTAAATGTTTAAAGGCCGAGCAAAAACGACTGATAGTCACAGCATCCAAGTTGATGTGTAACCGTTTCGAAAAGGATTCAACTAACTTTTTGGACCGAATGGTAACTATGGATGAAACGTGTGTCCATCGTTATGATTCAGAGAGAAAGGAACAGCCGAAGTAGTGGAAACATGCTGGCTCACCTCACTCCAAAAAGTTTTGATTACAGAAACCAGCATCGCTTCCATTTTTTGGGACGAGGATCGCATACTCCTTGTAGATTATTTGAAATGCAGCAAGACAATGACTGAAGAATATTATTCTTCACAATTACCTAAACCTCCATAAAAAATTGTGGAAAATATCAAGGAAAAGTATCTAAAGGGATTCTGTTTTTTGGAATACAATAAGCCTGTTCCCAAATTGCTGTTAATTTAGTTAATTAAGCATCCCCCTCGGTTTATTACCTATTGGCAACTGAAAAAAACATTTGAAAGAACAAAAATTTTGTTCAAAGAAGGAAATAATAAATGTTGTTGAGGACTAGTTTGCTAACCAAAGCAAAGATTTTTTTATGGAAGGATTAGTTTTATTTTACAACGGCGGCACTAAGCATACAAAGTTGAAAGGAGATTATGCTGATTAGACAATTTTTGTTTTCGAGATTTGCTTGTTCTTTTTATGCTAAACTAGAAACTTATTAATATGCCCTCGTGTAATTTAACAAAGGCGTAAAATTTTGTATTCAGGTTACAATAACGGAGTTGAACTAAGAAATCAATAACATTTTGTTTTCTAAAACGGTTGTGTGTTAAAGTACTCGACATAATAATATCGTAGCACCGTCTCCCACCAGATTGATCTTACAATTTGCTCGGCATTAGCTCTTAAGACAATATTAGACTGGCTTATTAGGTTCAACAGACGAATATTACCCCTGACCTCATTTGTACACAGAGTTCTGAAAACCAATCTCCACTGCGCATTAAAAGTGTATGCATCATTCGTATTATGCGTAATTACTCAAATTACCCATCTTTTGGAAATACCTAGACACAGAAAGGCCAGATTTCAAGGATCTTTAATCTACCTACTGTCAATGTTAATAATTAGATACCTTATTCTATCCAAGTCAAGTTATTCCTATAATTCTATGTGTATGTATTTAGTGCAGTAAAAAAAAGGTCAAAATAATGATGAGATAGACGTAGTTTAGATACAGCAATATTACGATTTTATCCTCTCTGGGGTATCACCAGGAGTATTGTCCTGAGTTTTGGACCTTGAAAAACTTGTGCTCTTTTGTTTATAAACAATTGAAGTTTTCAAAACGCGTTTTTTGAGCTTAAAATGTGAATAACTCCGGTTATATCAGTCGGATCGAGACAAACAAAAATCTAAACTCTGCGTAATTAAATTTCTAACAAATCCTCATTGGTTTTAAATCGCTCAAATGTGTATATAACCTACAAAATTGAAAAAACGAGCAAAAATCTGTTTTTCTTTTCATTTTATTGTGCAGATCGACTAAGTGAACCGATCAGCTTGAAACTTTCAGAAAATATGTCTTTTGTTATAGCAAAAATACCCTGAAATTTTGGTATAAAAATATTGAACCCAGTGGGCACAATTGAATTTGTTATTTAAAATTTGAATTGAATTTCTGCCATTTAGTCCAAAATGGATCTTTTTAGTGTTCCGTACGGAACACTTATAAGATGGCTTCGGTATCTGTCTGTCCGTCTGTCTGTCACACCCGATTTTTCTCCGAAACTATTTGTTATAGAAAGTTGAAATTTAGTAATAATATAGGAATGATGGCCTCATCAGAGCCATGTAGTTTTGAAAGTTAAATTTTGACTTAAGGGGTTAGTTTTGGGGGGTGAAATCGGAAGCGAAAAAATTTTTTTTTTACTATGTCATCGAGTGTGGTGTCAAATGAAAGCTTGTGAAAACACGAGTAAAAATATACATATAATGTAATACTCGCACGCACTCTTCTTTGTATTATTTTTAAAAAATCGCTGTCCACCCGTCTTATCTCGAAAAGAACTTATCTAAAAATTTTGAAAAAATTCTGGAATATTCTCCACGGGGTGTAGATTGAATGAAAATTATCACGAGTGCACTACCTTTAATAATTTATCTGGTATACAAAAAAAAACAAAAATTTCAAGGTCATTAGTTTTACAGTAAAGATTGGAAACAAATTTTGTTTGAAAACTCATTTGGGGTGTTTTGTGAAGTCACTGATCATTTTATACCACCATAACAAAATTTTTTTTATTTTAAAAGCAATCAACGTACGGAACACTAATTGCGCAAGTTCAACTTGCACTTGACCGGTTATTTTTTCAAAGTTTAGGTCTCGATGTCAGCTTTCCGATGCCATTAAAAAAAAATTTTTTTTTTGGAGTCATTTTAACCGTTTTTTTTTGCATTTATTTATTAATCAAACAAAAGTCATTTTGAAAAAAAAATTATTAACGAAAATGATTTTTTTAATAAGGGTATTGCGTTTCTCTACCACATGTGATAAAATTTTTTATTTTTTTTCAAAATGACTGAAAAACACATTTGTGGTTATTTGGTAATAAACAAATGTAAAAAAACTGTTAAAATTACTCTAAAAAAAATTTTTTTAATGGACCTAAATTTTGAAAAAAAAAAGATCTATTTTGGACCAAATGTCATAAAATGGCAGGCAATTCAAATTTTAAATAACAAATTCAATTCTGCCCACTGAATTCAATATTTTTGAACCAAAATTTCAAAGTAATTTTGCTATAACAAAAGGCATATTTTCTGAAAGTTTCAAGCCGATCGGTTTACTTAGTTGACCTGTACAATGAATTGAAGAAAAAACAATTTTTTGTTAGTTTTTTCAATTTTGTAGGTTATATACACATTGGAGCGACTTAAAACTAACGAAGATTTGTTGGAAATTCCATTACGAAGAGTTTAGTTTTTTGTTTGTCTCGATCCGGAGTTATTCACATTTTAAGCTCAAAAAACGCGTTTTGAAAACTTAAATTGTTTATAAACCAAAGAACACAAGTTTTTCGAGGTCCAAAACTCAGGAAAGTAATCCTGGTGACACCCCAGAGAGAATAAAATCATAATATTACTGTATCTAAACTGTGCAATTTTAAATACTTTTTTTACTGCACTAGATGGCTAACAAGCAAACCTGCAGTATAATATGCGTTTTTGGAGACTGCTAACCAAATTATAAAGCTGACTGCTTTTGCAGAATACATTTTCACGTTAGAATTTAGTTAATAGACTCTGAAAAATCATGCTGATGATTGCAAGCTTGATTATTAGTAATCCAAATTTTAAAACTGTTAAAAGTTACATTATGCTGCAAGAAAAGCTGAAATTTGAAGTTATAATAATAATAATAATAATAGCTTTATTCCCAACAGTAAGAACCATTTACAGAGAAAACAAGAAAGAATATGAATGAAATTTTCTCTTAAAACTAAGGTACTAAAGTAACAACAAAAACAGACAAAAACAACAAAAAAAAAGAAGAAGAAAGAAAGAAATAAAAATGAATAAAGAAATTAAATGAATCAACGCAGTACAAATTAGAATAAAAGAGAAATAAAACAAATATTAGTTACATACATCCAACAAGCAAAACAAGCTTATAAAAGAATTTCTATAAATGTCCTATCAAGTGAAATGATCCAAACATATTGACCGAATCTTATTTTCTGTGTCTGTCGGTTATGTCAGTATAGCAGTAAAACTACCTGATGCTAAGTTTGATGAGATGTACGTGTTAATTGCATTAAAATTTCACCAAAAAGATGTTAGTTAATTTGGTAAAATTACCGTTTAACAAAAAAACAATATATCGTGTCGATTACCTTTTGCTAATATTCCAACATATGGTAAAATCAAATCGAAACAAAGTAGCAGTTTTTTCAACATTGTACTATTTTATATATAAATAAAATTTGAAGGTATGACACTTTAACTTCCTTATTTTTCCAGGTATGCATCGGAAATCTCTTGAAGCAGCCGAACATCTTAAAGATTCAGACAACACCACGAGCGACCACGAAGACACAACCTCAATGCGCACAGATACCAGCGACACCAGCGCTACCAGTCAAAACCACCAATCGAATTCTTCTTCTCAAACACCAAATACTAACCCAATAGTCGATAATAAAGAACAAATGAACATCACAAATATTGTGACGTCGCAACCACCCCAACCCGTTCAAACATCGTACACTGATGATCCTGAAGTATTCCGAAATAATTCGATTGCATGTTTAAGAGCTAAAGCACAAGAACATAGCGCGAAATTAATGAATCATAATCTAATGGTGCATTCAGGTGGTACTCGGCCGAGTTCGGGTGGTTGTGATGCAAACCAAAACACCTTACACCATCCAGACGGTAGTGCAGCGGAACAGGGAATTTTTTGACAAAATGAAGGATAGAGGGCCTGTCATTAAAGGGGCTCCAAGGTAGTTCTTTGTTGTTCCTTATTAAAACTAGGCGATGTAGTAGGAACGTTTTGTGAATTCGAAGTCAGAAAAAAATTATAACAGTGTAAATCTTTAAAAAGAAAGTTGGTACGAGGGTTGTACGATAAGTACTTGGCCTTGACAAGACAAAAACGTTCTTATGTGTAAAATTTATTTTATTTTTCAACATAGTCTCCTTTTATCTCGATACACTTAGTTCAACGTTTTTCTATCTTTTGTATCCCATCTAAAAAAATATGATTTCTCCAACTCTTCAAAATAGGAGTTTGCTTTTCATATTCGAAAATAGGAAAATAATCGCTGGGGGTTAAATCAAACGAATATGGGGGATGCGGAAGTAATTCGTATCCTAACTCATGGATATTTGCCATGGCGATGACACAAGTGAGCACGCGTGCATTGTTTTATCTTGAAAGAGAATTTTTTACTTCGCCAAATGTTGACGTTTTTCTTCCACAGCATGATTGAAACGATCCAATAAGTCGACATAGTACTCTCCTTTAATAGTTTTATCTTTTTCAAGGTAAACGACGTGGATTATGCCGCTTGCTTCCCAAAACACTGTGGCCATGACTTTGTTGGTCAATAAAGTTGCCTTTTCCTTCTTTGGGGCCCGCTTGCCACGGAAAACCCACTGTTTGGACTGGTCTTTGGTCTTTAGTGTACTATAGTGAATCCATGTTTCGTCAACAGTTATGAATCGATGCCAAAAATCATTCCGATTGCGCTTTAACATCACCAAACATTCTTTTGAAGTTGACATACGTGCGTGTTTATTGTCAATTATGAGCATTGCGGCACCCATCTTGCGGAAAGCTTTCTCATATCCAAATGAGCTGTTAAAATGTTCTGCCCTTGTTCAGTTGAGATGGCCACACTCCCAGCAATCTCACATACTTTCACTACCCGATCATTTATCAATATATCGCGGATTTTTTCAATCATTTCTGATGTGGTGACCTTATTTGTACGACCTGGACGTTCTTCAACAAAAATCCTTGTACGGCCGCGTTTGAATTCAGTTGTCCAATATTTTATGGTCGATAATGAAGGTGCAGAGTCCCCATAAACTTCGCTTTTATCTCATCATTCATTTTCTTTTTCAAAAACAAATATCGAACGTCGGCTCAAACATCGGCTGCTCAGGCGAGTGTCCGCAGACAGCGGGAAGTTGTTCAACTTAACAAAGACCTAGAAGAAATTCTATCTTGGGGTGACAGTAACCAAGTGGAATTTAACGCTACAAAAACCCAGGCGGCAGTTTTTTCTAAAAAAGTTAACGTTGATGAACTGGACATAGTTATGGCGGGGCACTCCATCCCTCTAACATCGTCCCTCAATTTGTTGGGCGTTAATTTGGGAGCAAATATGTCCTGGCCTGAACATGTTGCAGGCAGAGAAAAGCGAGCTTCTCAAAAGTTGGGAATATTATTTCGAACCAGAAAGCTTTACACTCCACAACTGTTAATTCTTTACAAAGCTCAAATTCGACCAACTATGGAATACTGCTCCCATGTTTGGGGTTCCGCACCCAAACATATACTGCATTTGTTGGATTCTATTCAGAGTAGAGCTGTTCGTCTGATTGGAGACCCGCAACTGACCTGCGGCCTTGATTCGCTGGAACATCGAAGAACGGTTGGCGACTTGAGCCTATTCTACAAGTATTTACATGGAAAGTGTTCGGAGGATGTGGCCCGTTTAATTCCTCCCAGAGCGGTGCATGTTAGAAATACACGTCGCGCTGATACTTCACATCCGTATAAGGTTCCGTTTGTTACTCCTCGTACAACGCTTTTCAAGCAGTCTTTTATATGGAGAACATCATCCCTTTGGAATAATTTGCCCAGGATTGTGTTTCCCAGCGAGTACAATTTACAGCGATTCAAGAACAACCGCACACGTGTCGCTCCTGTAGCGCTTTAGGGACCTCCCTGCAGCACGTGTGCTAGACCTATAAAAAAAAATTATTATTGCTCGATATTCAATTTTTTCCATTTAAATGGCTGTCACTCACAAACTAAATTACGCAGCGACTTGACAATTTGACAGGATTCTTGTGAAAGGTTATGTTTACGAGAAATATAATTTTTTAGATAGTAGTAGCGCCACCTCTGGCCGAGGCCAAGTACTTATCACCCTCGTATATTGGAACAGAGTTTTCATGTAATAAAATACAACGACGCTTTTGGTAGATTATGTGATTCCAAGAATAGAACAAAGTTTTCATTTGAAGGAAGGAAATAGAAACACGATAATTTTATACAATTAGATGTAAATACTTTAATCAATTTTATAACCTTATACCAACGAATATTATAGAGTAAGGATAATAGAAAACCGTACAATCAGGTTTTTGTGCACATTTACAAGTAATACAAATCAGCATTATCGTCAGAGAACGGTAATAGAGGAAGGTATTATGGCGTCTGCCGGTAACATGATAATTTTATAACACAATATAATAGAACAAAAGCCTCTTGGTTTACTGTAACTGATCGTCGAAGGCGTGAGGCCGTCTATCAACAGAACCAATAATCTGTTCACGATTTTTCGTATTTCCTAAATTTTCCAAAACTTTTTGAAGGTCCTATAAACCTCAAATTCAGTAAAGAACATAATCCCTGAAGTATAGTTCTGGTACTAACTTCGTAAGGCACAGTAGATTGTGCTTTCTTCTTCTTCTCAAGAATCAGCAAATGTATTATTGGCAGAGCATACATAATTAGAGCATAAATAACATCGCCAAAGATTTAATTTTTTTAACAATCAACTACAGAACATTGACTAAGTTGGGAATGTGGAATCTTTGGCACAATGACACTACTCAGTATATATCACCACTACACCAAACACTTTATTTTTGCACTCGACGGGCGTTTCGCTAACCATGTTAGCTTCATAAGGAGCAATCGTCGTTAGCGAAACGCGCGTCGAGCGCAAAAATAAAGTGTTTGGTGTAGTGGTCATATATACTGAGTAGTACAGAAAATTGATAAAAAGCCAAAATAAAAATAGGTTATGTGTTCATTAATTGTTAAGCAAGCCAGAAAGTTCCGACGTTAAATCATAATTCGTAAATATTTAGAGTGGTCTTCCCTTCAGTACTCCTACACCATATGTTTATATAGTGAGAGGCTTACCGCTTCGGTCCAATACAGTTACCATATGTATTAGCAGTTACTCGTGAAAAAACTCTTGATATTACTTAATTGACAAACCTCAATAAATGGAAACTTTTTGAAGTGATTGAGATCAATCTTTCTCCTTTAACCAAAACCGTGAAAGCCTCCGTTTCATGTTAACAGACGAAATATTACTTGCGACAGCAATGGACGGTTATTTCGAAAAGTTTACATAACTTTTCGACTACTTTCTACCTATAATATCCTTTGGTAATAACTATAGTTTCAGATTTCCTTGTCCATTTTTAGGCGTTAGAAGGACCAAACATGTGCGCATATGTCGATATTGTAGGAACTATGAATAACATTGAAATTATTTTACTATATTTCATAAAATTTAAGAAATATTTGTAGATAACGAAAAATTTTTCAATAAAATTACCAATTAAAATCTATTTATGATTTAATTTTCTCTTTAAGGTTTAATGCCTCAAATTACATTTTCATAGATATTTCTTAAATATAATCAAATAAAAAACAATATAACAACCGTATAATTATTAATAAATAACATAATTTAAAATATATTTTTCTAACACCAACGTCAACACTACGTCGTTTTTTACGTAAACACGTGTTAAACAACACTTTTTTGCACGCCCTGCAAATTAATTATTTGCGTAACAAGTGCGGAAAGTGGTATTTTATAGAACGAGTAAATAATTTTTAGACGATGCCATCAGCAGGGTCCTGAAGTACGAGTCCTGTTGAAGCACTACCACTTTCTGCGCATGATTCGTACAATTTCTACGCATTCGTAATTAATAATCAAGGTTTATTTATAGGTCGAAACTTGCAAGACAAATGCAAATTATTGACAAAATACATCATTGCCATGTTGATATCGCACTGAAAAAGTAATTTTTTGCACTAGTGTATGCCGTTTTTAGTTTAAGAAATTGATTACTAGCAAGTCGAGAACAAATAAAAACAACTCCTTAAACGTTTTAAACAATATATATATATATATATATATATATATATATATATATATATATATATATATATATATATATATATATATATATATATATATATATATATATATATATATATATATATATATATAATTATATATATTATTTTTTTAATAATTTTTTTTTTTTTCATTGATCCTACCCCTGCAAAATGTTCAGTCCTATGAAATGATAAAGCCATCAAATTTTTAGAAAAAATATTATTATTTAGAGGTCGCGTCCATCCATTAAAAATATATTTTTTCTTCTCAAAACGTTTTTTCCCTTTCAACAGCCTCGCGTTAGACTTTTGATTTGAATTTAAGGATTATGAAGGTGTTTCCTTATACATTTTTTGATGCTGAATCCGTTTCCAAGGGCCGTTTCCCCCTAAAATCCTTCAGTTTTCCGCAATGCTCATTTTAAGTGCGCATTAAGGATGAAAAAATGCGTTTTTCTTTCAAAAAAGTTCTGCAAAATTTACGGCAGGCATTATAGATCAAGTTTTATGATCCAAAATCATCCTTAAGAAATTGTCATAGTTCTTGAGTAATATTGGATAAAGGCAGCGAAAACGAAGCGCTACTCGACAGGAAGGCAACTTCAAAAAAAATGTTTCAGACAAAATTTTAGCATTTTTTCCTGGGAATTAAATGGGCTTATTAGATTTTGGGCCCAACACTCTGTTGAGACTCTAGGAGTTCCAAAATTAAAAATATAAATGGAAACCGAATACCTTTAATATATATTTGAATTCTGCAAGAATTTTACGTCCGAGTAAACATTGAATTTTGATTGGGCCTCATTGGAACTGCAATAACATGTGGCACTTGAAAAGAACTATATCCGTGTTAAAAGCTAATAACTAAGTTAAAAAATCGAGTGACAAGTCAATATTTCGCGTCGTTCCAGACGCATTTTGAAAACATAATAATTATCGGTGTTTAAGTAATCTTTACTTCCATTATTAAAAAATCAGGCGATGAAATCATAAAAGCGCTAACGTGAACAAGGCGGAATCATGTTTGGAGGATTTTTCCGAGTGCGTTTCTGCAAATACCTTGCCGTCATCATATTTTAAGATTGTTTCTTCATAATCATTGAAGCGTACAATTAGAGAAAGTGCTGCCATTGTATCTACGAAAACTGCAAAAATTTGGCAATATTTTGGACTACCTAGCAGAGATAAAAGAAATATTATCGCGAAGATTGAAAAAATATATTCGGGATATTTATCTCATAAGAAACAAAAAAATGTTCATTCTATTTTTGTAATTGGGAAAAAAACTAATTTTATAGACAAATTATACGAACTGTTTGAAATTAATGATATGTGCAGTGAGCAATATTCTGTCTATGCGAAAGCGAGGAAAAGTCGAAGCAACCTCAGTGGGATGAGTGAATATTTCGTCAACAACTTCATACAACAGAAGAGAAAGATAGCAATTAAGAAACCACGGAAATCTCGTTCGCCCAGTGTAGATGCAAACTATTCCATTTTATCCATAAAATTCTCGCTGAATTCAAATATGTATTAAAAGTAATGGGTTTCCATTTACATTTTTAATTTTGGGACTTATAGAGCCCCAACAGAGCATTGGGTCCAGAATCTAATAGGCCCATTCAATTCCCAGGAAAAAAATGCTAAAACTTTTGTCTGAAACATTTTTTCTGAAGTTGTCCAGTCGAGTTTTTTTAAGTGTGTCAATCTTTTTCCAACAAAACGCTTCGTTCTCGCTGTCTTTGTCCCGTATTACCCGTGCGCCATGAAATTTCACAAAAATCTGTCATATCTATATCTAAAACTTGATTTACAATGCTTCCCGTAAATTTTTCGGAACTTTCTTGAAAGAAAACCGCATTTTTTTTCACCCTTAATGGGCACTTAACATGAGCATTGCGAAAAACTGAAGGATTTTAGGGGAAGCGGCCCTTGGGAGCGGAATCAGCATCAAAAAATGTACAAGGAAACACTTTCATATTCCTTAAATTCAAATCAGGAGTCTAACAGGGGGCTGTTAAAGGGAAAAAAAAACGATTGAGAAGAAAAAATATATTTTCAATCGATGGATACGACCTCTAAATATTAATATTTTTTTTTTAAATTTAGTAGCTTCAATTTTTCACAGAATTGAACATTTTATGGGGATAGGACCAAAGAAAATAAAAAAAAAAAATTTGGGTTGTCACCCTAATATACGTATACATATATATATATATATATATATATATATATATATATATATATATATATATATATATATATATATATATATATATATATATATATATGTATGTATGTATGTATGTATATGTATAATATAATATGAAATCCTAGTTTACCAGTTAAAGGATTGAAAATAATTTTGTAGGTCAAAGAGCTTTTTGAGGTTGCAGGATATTTAACAATTTGTTAGTGTATATACGACTCTAATATGAAGCCATTCGACTTTAATATAAAGCCATTCGTTTTTGCACTTGAAAAATTTTATAACAAGCCACTAGGCCGCTAGGCCAACTATGGAAAACATCGTAATTCTAGAGGATATGATTTTTAATTAGCATGGCTTATTATTTTTTAATTCAAACAGTATATTGCATTATTTTAAAAGGTCTATTTCATACACAATAGTTCAGTCAAAGGTCACACGTGTTAAGTGAAATCATTTTCCTAATGCAAAAGTATACAATTTATTTTTTTAATATCTAAATAAACTATGCACTTACGCATGAAACTATTTTTCTTAATATAAGATACTATTCATCTTTACTCTAATTTTGTTTTTTATTTTATTTCTAAATAACTTATTCTTGCAAAACTGTATTACTTTAAGTTTAACATCCTTATTTATTTAACGTTTATAAGCCCTTAGCCTCAAGTACGCCATCCAGGTCAGAGGGGCAAACCTGTCCATACTACACTAAATAACTGGAAAATAGCGACAGCTAAAAACAATGGACAAAAATCATGAATATCGAAACGAACTTAAAAAATAAATCATTAGTAAACATGTAGAGAAGATGTTATTAACTTGTAAAATAACTCATTGAGAATGAAAAAGAACTAGAGAAATCCTATTATGAGTGAAATCAAATATCCAAAAAACAAAAAATTACTTAAATACTCATAAAAACTGTTGATTTTAAATCAACAAAAATTTTCAAATAGGCAATTTGTCGAACAACCAAATTTTCCAAATTCGTAAAAGAAAAAAATTTATCACAATGTTTTTAAATAAACCTAAACGGATAATAATTTAGGTTAATTTACGGCACAGCACAAACTGAATTACATAATTAATTAATTTAATCATAGTTTAATTTAGATTTCTTCGATCGTGAACTAAACTTCACTTGTGACAAATTCGGTTAGGTAAATCTTTGCTAGTCACGCACAGAAGTTAATTTTAATAATCCTAAATTAGATTCTAATTGAATTAATTTTATATTACCAGAACTAACCACAAGCCAAGATCCATGTAACCTTACTATACATACTTAGGGACTCAACGTCTTTTTTGGCCATAAGGTAAAGAACAGCTGCACAATAAACAACATTTAAACATAAAACAATAAAATTTAGATAAGATTGTGCTGTTTCTTTCTAGATAAACAAAAGCTAAAGGAATTATTTGGAATTTCCAACAAAACCAGCGTTACAAGCTGCATCATACGTGGAAACCTCACGTAAAAACCAGTCAGATTTAAGTACTTGTCTTATGAACAATAGGAATCATTTAGTATTCCAATCTCTTGGAGATGTATCCTGCAATAGTATGCGAGACATCGGAAAGTAATATTAATTTCACTCAGTATAATCCCAAGAATCATGATTTTTCATCAAACCAAAGTCTTGGAAACATCCATCCGTTCGATGTTAAAATATTAAAATTTTATATTTATATGGTCTACAGACAATTAATAAAACATTAACATTAGAAATTGTATTAGTGTGTAAGCAGTTGATACACCTGGTAATAAGTCCCTCTATTTTTAGAACAAGTTTAGTACCTGAACCGGATATTATTACGACAGGGGACTTGGAATGACGCATTTTCTTGTGAGTTTGAAGGATAAATGAAAGAGAGAGAGCGGATGAACATTTTTACAAAATTTTAACCGTTCGATTCCTTAATTTGCTCTGAATTTGACCTATTAATAAAAAAAAATGTGAAACTTTCTAAAAACCTAATTTTTATAAAGGATTTTAAATAAAAATTAAAGACAATTTAAAATATTCTGAAAAAATTAAATATTATGTTAATTTTTCTACCATTTTATAAAGGCTTAACAGCTAAATTTATTTAAACGCTTACAGGTAGGTATAATTTTTTTCTATATACAGACGGTAACTGACATTTTGATAATTTTACAAGAAAGCATACGACATTACCTTAAGTGCCAAAAAAAGATGAAAGTAGATAAAATCAAAACTTAATTTTACCAGGAAGATTTTGCCAAAATGAAAAAGGAACTGATACCTTGTCAGATAGGTCGTTCAATTTACTATAAAGAATATAACTGAAGTCCTTTTTCTTTTTATATTATTTATAAGTTAAGGTCAAATTTTTGGAGAAGGTTTCCCGGCGTGTTAAGGTGTCTAGTGGTTATACATTGATCGAAACTTTAATTTTGTCAGTTAATGACATCATATCAAAAACCAACTTAACTCAGCTCAATAAATATGGAAGTTTTAGCAATATTTCATGTACACTATATAATATAGACAGTGTTTTGTGAAAGAAAAAGCCACTTACAATAGTAAGTTTATGGCTAAATATGATATAAACGTTGGCTGTAAATTAAAATTTTTAGTAAAATCATAGAAGTAAAATAAAGTGTAACTACCATTTTTAGGGCTTTGTTTAATGATTTTTGTTTATTTTTATTCTCATTTTTTTTGTTTTCGTTTCCCACACAAAGTCTTGCGGCTTGATAGGTAAGTTCGTTCTAATCGTATCATTAGAGTCAACTAGAGTAACAAAATAAAAAAAATGTAATATGTTGTTCTGATTTCGTCACTTTTACCCTTATCGCTCGCGTCGCTTGTTTCAGTCCCCAAGTAGGACGCAGACTTAGATATGGGGGATAAAGATTTTACAATTATGACAGTTAGTATTTAGAAGGAGGATTAATTAAGGTATCTAAGAAATAAGAAATTTGTAACATTCTGCATTATTAAAAATTGTATTCCAAGATTTACAAGTGGAGGGCCAAAAAAAATTATTAGAAAAAGTAGAGGGGATAATAGAGTAAGATTTCCTAAAATGTGTAACACGTATGCCTCCGCAATAGGTTTAGGTATTTCCATACAAAAACTTTTGCTAAAATTTTGGCAAACAACATGGCATTAAACAACATTTGTCCAAATAAATTGTCGTAAGATATGTCCTTGTTTGCCGTTGTTACGTTTCATACGTGATGCGTACAGCTATAATATCTAAACAAACTATTTTAATGTATTATTTTTTATTTTGTGGCTCTGGTCGACTAGAGTAACAAAACTACAACAACAATTTTCAGGTTTTTGAGGCTGAAGAATTTTAAACCATTGAGAGTTATTTAGTCGTTTAGGATATTGCTCTAAAATAACCAGTTTTATAGCGTAGTTACAATAATGACAGATATCATATGATCATAACTATAAGTGATAATATGGCAACATAGCAACAGTCATTACTGTCAATGAACACAAAACTTTTAAATCAAGGGTCGGGCGGAGCGCAAGTGCTCAAACTCCAAAATTTTAAATGTATCGAAAATTTTTGTAAAATATTTGTGTTCGGATTAATTAATTTATGAAAAAATTAACATAACTAAAAATTGTGTTAATTATATTTGAAATTAGTTGTTAATCTAATTAAAAAATATACAGATCTGTTAAAAATGACGCCAAAGTAATGTCAAATATGTCTAAACTAGTAAGCTCTGAATGATTTCATATAATAACTTAGTAATTCTAGCAGATCAATTTAAAAATGTGCTAGGGGCCGATTATATAAATTTAATACCAAACTAAATATATATTGTTAGCAAATAATCTGCAACAAAGAATTGTCTTTATACCCGCAATTAAACACATGACTTAAAATAATTGCTACATTGGAATTTAATACTAAATAATTTAGGAACAGAGGAGAATAATTTAGGTTCATGTTAATACTTACATCTCTAACTTACCTAATCATAATGTCTTTATTTTCGTTTAGGCTTAAAAAAATGTTAATCTGTTCTATTTTAATTTAGAAAAAAGCATATTAATAAATATTAAAGCGTGTCTTTAAATTCAGAGTTAATTGAACTATCTAAAATGTTGGTGACAAAAATTAACTTCTCAACAATTGAATAAAAATAGACACAAATGACGCAGTAGTAGCTTTGAGAAATAAAATTTTTATTTTTAAAAAAATAAACGTTTTTTCAAATAAATTTCTTAGAATTGAAAGTTTCTGCTATTCATATAATATGCTGAACACCAGTTAGGGTGGTTAATTATTAAATTTTGTAACAAAATCTGATGTTGTTGATATCATAAAATTCTGTATAACTAAATTTGATAATAAATTATTAATTTTGATGGCCAAATATAATTTTTTGTAAGATATAGCATTTTTCTTATTTTTGTAGCTGAAAACTTTTCAGTTATGCATCTCTATTTTTTTTTGGCAAAAATTATTTTTTGGGCAGTATTCAATATTTTCATTCACACACATATATATGTATATATATATATATATATATATATATATATATATATATATATATATATATATATATATATATATATATATATATATATATATATATATATATATATATATATATATATATATATATATATATATATATATATATATATATATATATATATATATATATATATATATATATATATATATATATATATATATATATATATATATATATATATATATATATATATGTGAAGTTTTACACCTGAGAGAAACACCCACATAGTGTGTAATGCCTCAAAATTTGTGTTAAAGTATCTACTGTCGAATGCCTTTTAAAAAATTCAATATGGCGAATCCAATATAGCGGCTAAAATTATAATGTTTAAATAAAAAAATGTATTTTTATATCAAAAACGAATAAAGTCAAAAAAATTTTGAAAATTCATACTCGAAGGTACTGAATTAATTTCTGTGATGATTTTTTTGATTTCGCACATTTAAAAGGGATGAAAACAGGAGTTGAGTGAGTAATTATCAGAATTTGTTTTAGTTCTGCAAATTGAGGAATGGAAATTTAAGGATTTTCATGCTTCTAATTATATTTTTAAGGGTAGTTTTCAACTTCGTACCCCTTACAACGGAGAAAACTAGGGGTTGGGGTGAAATATTGATATAATTATGTTTTATTGTGTCTGGAATCAGAAATTTTTATCAGGGGTTTTCGAGGGCACATATTACACTATGTGTTCCTGTTTTATAAGCCCCAATTTGGGGCACATATGATACTCAAAATAGGAAAGGAACCTACAGTTTTTAGCACATCATTTCACGGGTAGGGTGGACAATTTTGTATAGTTCTAATCGTATTGAAGTATAGTAAAGTGACAAATCTTAGGCATTGTTACCTGTAGTCAAAACTGTAAGATATTAAAGAAGGGGTTGGTTCGAATATATATCTTTATAAGTCTTTTTCAGGGTTCTTGGAATTAGAGAATTTGAAAATTATGTCGTTTCTTCGTATTTCCAATTCTAACAAAAATGTATTTATTTGTTTTAAACTGCTTATTTGCTCGAGATATATTGGGTATATTAAATAAACATTTTTTCTATTTTCCTGTGCGTAGAGTCCAAATTTGCAAATTTAAAGCAATTAATTACGGCAGCTAATTGTTTTCGTTTGCACTAATAGATGAAAAACTAAAAACCACTGCGTTACTAAATCAACATGTGCAATGTTACGAGTTAAAAAGTTGCGTTAATATCTAAAGGAGAAGCCCCCAAGTCGGCTAGTACGTCTAAAACAAAAACCTGTTCTTGACTATTTATAGTGTTATTTTAATTTTTCTTTCCTTATTTATCTTAATTTCGAAGAATTATTACATGATAAACACGCAATAAATACTGTGCACATGTTTGATGTCTTTCAAACGTCAATTTCACGTGGATCTACCTAATTAGTTTGTCTGCTAAATATAAAACAATACATCGAATATTCAGGAATATTAAAAAAAATAAATATTCCACAATACTACTACCACTGCTGCGTAAAATTATGTCGTAGAATTTATTATTTTAGTGCAATAAATTTTATATGTATTAATCTAATCAGTAAAAATATTTTTTCTGATGTAAATATATTTTTAGTATCATTTCAAAATAACAAAGTATTTTTACTGATTATCTTGTGTTCTGTAAACAGTTTCTGTATAAATGTACTTGGTTTTATATTAATATTTTTATTAATGTACTTAATTTTTACATTTATATATTGAATTAATATTGAGGAAAATACGGCGTATATGATGATATTACACATAAATATGTAATATTGCTTCTGTAAAGGTTATCACTTGATTTGATTTATTTACAAAAAAAGTTTCCTGTAAAAATGTTATTTTCATACTTTTTACATTCATATGATTATCTAAACCGATTTAGAAACTTATATGAAAATATAAAAAATAAAAATGGATGCTTAACACGTAAATTTAATTTAAATTTGGCATGTATATAAACTTGTTTTATTTATATTGTTTATTTCAAATTATGTATTCTTTTAAGATCATTTACACTAAATTGGTTTAAAATGACCATATAATTGTAGTAACCATTGAACTTAAAAAAATGTTCTGGTATTCCTGTTTCAATGTTTTATTTTTGCTGAAGAAATACATTAACCTTAAGCAGCTTTTCTAAAACTAGCTGTCGATTTTGTAAATACTTCGATATTTTCTAATGTTTCCTTAACAGCCGAAATAAAGGCTAAAAACTACTAATCTAGGGGGTAAAAAAATGAAAAACTTATTGTAATATATTTAAGTTCTGTAGCAATTTGAAATTACCAAATAGTGAGCTATATATAATACATAGTGTACCAAAATTTCAGTAAACATTGGTTTTATTTTCAATAATAAAAGCACATATTCGAGCATTTAAAGACTTTCAGTTTTTTTATTATTTATTAGAATATGAACAAATAAGCTACGAAGCAGTTAAATTATATTTTATATGTTTTGGTTTATTGTATGCCATCAACAGAGCTACGACATTTAAAATATATCATGCGATATTAAATCATAATAAAATGAGCTGAAAATTAATAGAGAAATCGATATTGTAATTTTTCACCAATATTTGTCTACAACCTGAAGCCTTCGTAGAGGTATAGCAGTGTTACTATAAGAAATGTTGTTGCCTCTTTCATTTCAAACAGTATTTTTTTATAAAAAAATTTTTTTTATGAACATCTTTTAAAAATTAGATTATTTAAACTTTACCATAAACAAACTAGTAATATCCTTCCCGAATGATATTAGACAAACAGATTTCATGAAAATAGTTGCATGCAGAGCTTAATTAGATATTCGATACTCCATATGTTTATATTGTTTTGGTTGTATTTTTCCATATGATATGATATGATATTGTTTAGTTTATTTAAATTTCTTAACCGAAATTTTCAAAATCTTTTATACAAATCACCGTCCAAGTGCAAGTCGAACTTGTGCAATTAGTATTCCGTACGTTGATTGCTTTTAAAATAAAAATTTTTGTTATAGAGGTATAAAATGATCAATGACTTCACAAAACACACCCCAAATGAGTTTTCAAAAAAGTTGGTTTCCGAACTTAGTTGAAAATTGATGACCTTGAAATCTTTGTTTATTTTTATATACCAGATAAATTATTAAAGGTAACACATTCGCGTTAATTTTTGTTCAATCTACACCCTGTTGTGAATATCCCAGAATTTTTTCGAAATTTTTTGATATGTACTTTGCGAAATAAGGGGGGGCAGCGATTTTTGACAATTTTTTAAAAATAATACAAAGAAAAGTGTGAGCAAGTATTATATTATATATATTTTTTTTAACTCGTATTTTCACAAGCTTTCATTTGACACCACACTCGATGACCTAGTAAAAAAATTTTTTTCTTCACTTCCAATTTCACCCCCAAAACTTTATGTCAAAATTTAACTTTCAAAACTACACGGCTCTGATGGGGCCATCAAGTCCTATATTAATGGCAAATTTCAACTTTCTATGTCAAATAGTTTCAGAGAAAATCGGGTGTGACAGGCGGACAGACAGACAGAGACAGACGGACAGACACCGAAGAAGTAAAGGTAATTAGTCACTACCTGTACACGTTATTTGATTTACAATACCATATTTTTTTACATTTCGGGAAGCAGCTTTTCATTACGGATAACAAGCTTATTTCTTTAATTTTATAACTACTTAAACTTTGATTTTTTTACTAAGTTGGGAATGTGGAATCTTTGGCACAATGATACTACTTAGTATATATCACCACTACACCAAACACTTTATTTTTGCACTCGACGCGCGTTTCGCTAACCATGTTAGCTTCATTAGGAGCGATTGCTCATGGTTAGCGAAACGCGCGTCAAGTGCAAAAATAAAGTGGTTGGTGTAGTGGTGATACATACTAAGTAGAAGTAAGAACTTTATTCTGGTTTTAAAAGATTTTCATGTGTATATAAACTTAAATTATATTATAAATTTATGCGGAAGTATATACACAACTACCGATAAATTAATTACGCTAATTGAAAAACAGTAATTAAATCACCCTTGGTAAAATAATTACTCTAATTTAATTGTATTTTTTTAAAGGGTTAGTGTAACTTACTTTCCAAAAGAAAGGGGATTTTCAAGTAACCTAAGACAAAAATCCACGTTTTGAACTAAAGAGCTCTTAAAGCATGCGTAATGTAAATATTAATCCAAAATATTGTAAGGCAGAAAAAAAAGCTTTTGGCTTATATCAATATGTTTGATTAATTATTAAATAACTAATCAGAACTTTATTTCCCTGTCGTTTACTTCCTGAATATTAATAAGAAGGACCATTATTGAAATACTATTTTTGATACCGCATATAATTAAGAACTTCTTAAAAAAATTTTGACTAATATTTTAAAAACATAATTGAAAATATTTATAACATACTGTGTAATGTTTTTGTAGTTCAATGTATGCACATAATTAAAAAAACCGGTCAAGTGCAAGTTGAACTTGCGCAATAAGTGTTCCGTACGTTGATTGCTTTTAAAAAATAAAAAATTTTGTTACGGGGGTATAAAATGATCAGTGACTTCACAAAACACACCCTAAATGAGTTTTCAACAAAGTTTGTTTCCAATCTTTAATGAAAACTTATGACCTTGAAATTTTTGTTTTTTTTATATACCAGATAAATTATTAAAGGTAATGCACTGGTGATAATTTTCGTTCAATCTACACCCCGTGGACAATATTCCAGAATTTTTTCAAAATTTTTGATAAGTACTTTTCGAGATAAGACAGCGATTTTTCGCGATTTTTTAAAAATAATACAAAGAAAAGTGCGCGCAAGTATTACATTATATATATATTTTTTACTCGTGTTTTCACAAGCTTTCATTTGACACCACACTCAATGACCTAGAAAAAAAATTTTTTTTTCACTTCCGATTCCACCCCCCAAAACTAACCCCTTAAGTCAAAATTTAACTTTCAAAACTACACGGCTCTGATGAGGCCATCAATTCCTATATTAGTACCAAATTTCAACTTTCTATGTCAAATAATTTCGGAGAAAATCGGGTGTGACAGGCAGACAGACAGACACCGAAGTGATCTTATAAGTGTTCCGTACGGAACACTAAAAATGCTAAAACCGTTTCCTTTTGCTGAAACTTTTGTGCTACCTAGAATATCTGTCATGTTTAGCAGGTAGCAGGTCAACACCTTAGACATGATTATAAACTAAAATTCAATCCAAAAATCTTTCCAACAAAAAATTTCACTACATCTTACTCAGATCCTTCTTATAATGAAATTCAGTTCCTTTCTCTTAAGAAGATTGGTTCGGCTCAGTGTGTTATTGAAATTACAGTTTATAAAATAATCGAATTTAAATAGCTCTAACAGGAAAGCAAACGCAATAATTACTGGGCAATCTACACCTATAATACATATTAAAGTTTTCTTACTGAATTAATTAATTACTAAGTTATGGAAGCAGGTTTAATTACTTACACTTAAAATTATCAATTTCATCAACAAATAAAAGTTATCAAAAACTGAAATGAAAAGTACCTAATTACAATAAATTCTTGTTTAACTGTCCTAGTATTTTAATTACTCTTTTACTTGGTGAATTTATTATAGCATAGTAAGTGATTTTCAAGAGATATTTTCTTCACAATATTACGTAAAATTGATTTGATTATTCTAAAACGGTAGAGGTCACCGACACCTCACTAAAAGCTCTACTGTTGGGATTGATCTACATAGTGAACCAAATTTATTAGAAGCTCGCATTTAACACTGATATTTTTCTTTATATTTACCTGACACTAATCGAGTATTAACAATAGAGATATTAGAAATAATGCTGATTGAAACATAAGTATCAAAATGGATGGAGAAGGTTAACACAGAACTAAAAAAAAACTAGTAGAGATCGTTGCAAAAAATCAGTCGTTTGAAAAACAAGAAAATTTATTGCTAAAAAAATTTATTAATCACCATTAATAAAGGTATTTTAAATATAATCAGAGAATTAAAAATACATTTTTGGCCTGTCTCTACAGTTTCCTATTTCATGATGTTTCATATAAGATAAATAATTAAATCTACCACCCAAGATCTTTATCGTTTGTTCCTAAAGTATTTCGTAAAATTTATACTAAATCAAAGCAATCAGATATTACCACAACCCCAATGCTTCGTATTCGACAGTAGATTTTCAGGAAAAATACCCATCCACTATTCCCAGCGTAGACTCAAAAATGCCCAATACCGCTGCAGACAGTGTAGCATAAAATGCATCTTATTGAAGCTAAGTACCAAAAACGCCTCTGGCTCTGATAAAATGCCTGTTATTCTATTTAAGAAGAACTAGAAAAAAATATGTCATGTAGAATTTAACGCTACAAAAACCCGGGCAGCAGTTTTTTCTAAACAAGTTAGTGTTACAGCATCCAACATAGTTATATCTAGCCACTTTATTACAGTGGTATCGTTACTCCATCCGGTGTTAACTTGGGAGCAAGTATGTCTTGACATGATTATGTTACAGCAATAGCAGAGGAAACTTCTACGAACCTTGGAGTATTATTTTACATGCACAATTTCCTTTAATGTTGCTCATAGCATTGAACACAAGCTACCCTTGCTAAATTCTATGCATAAGATTGTGAATTCTTCAGAACATCGAACAAAGGTTAGTGACTTGCGCCTATTCTATAAATACTTTTGTGGAAAGTATTCGACTGATATAGCTCGCTTAATTCTCTATTGATTTAGGACTTTTCCTGTAGCGCATATGCCGTATCCATAAAATAAGATGGATGGAAATATTAAAAACAGAAATTACTTATTCAATAAGCATGTTTATGTTATCTTTATGACACCTGCAATACTGCGTGGTTTTTACGTAAAATAATAAATATTATTATAATCTGCTTCAATATTTAAACTTTTCTTATTGGAACTTACTTTACCGAATTGTTATAAAACTTTTCAGCAATTTTCCTTTCTTTCTTTTTTTTAAATGATTGATTTTTGCAAAACTTGAAGAAACTTTCCTAAATTTTTGTATGCAAATAAAAGCAGCATAGAAATTACTCTGATAATTTAGTTTAATCATATTTCTTTATACATTTTTTAAATAATTTGAAAACGTATTGCTCAGACTTATTAAATATCGAAAAAAGGTATTATTGAAAACAATAAAACTGTTTTTAGTGTTCCGTACGGAACTTCGGTGTCTGTCCGTCTGTTATACCCGATTTTCTCCGAAACTATTTGACATAGACGACTAATATAGAAATTGATGGCCCCGTCAGAGCGGTGTAGTTTTAAAAGTTAAATTTCGATTCAAAGGGTTAGTTTCGGGGGGTGAAATCGGAAGAGAAAAAATTTTTTTTTACCAGATCATCGAGTGGCGTGTCAAATGAGAGCTTGTGAAAACACCAGCTCAGAAATATATATATAAAGTGATACTTGCGCACACTTTTCTTTATATTTAGTTTAAAAAATTGCGAAAAATCGCTGTCCCTCCTTATCTCGAAAAGTACTGAACAAAAAATTTTGAAAAATTGTGAAATATTCTCCACAGGATGTAGATTTAATAACACAGGCCAACAAAAAAAATATTCGTAAAAACTTTTTAAACCAATACATCTAAGTGTTATGTATTTTTGGGTGCTGAAACCGTATCTGGTATCAATTTTTTGTATCGCCCACAGTTCTCTCACAATATGACATCGATTAAATTTCAAAATAGGGAAAATTTGATACATAAAAAATAAAAACTTAAACCGTACTTTTATTTGATTAGGCTACAGTTTTAATCTCTTGTACTATAATGGTAAATAGATGTTCCAGATTACAATAATTGTTTTTCTTTGAGCCTAGAACCAAGCAATTCTGCTTTTTTCCTTACTCAAACCCAAATCTTTCACTAAATCATTTAACTCAGCTTGTGTAAACAACTGCGGTTTTAAATTTTTTATAGAACATTGAAACTCATCATCGTCCGGTCGACTTTCATTAAATTCGGGACTGGAATGTAAAACGTCATCAATAGACTGTAGTGGCTCAGGGACAGGAAGTCCTGGTCCATGTCCTACTGGCCGATTAGCTGAAGTAAAGTTAGGATAGACAATTACTTTCTTATTTTTCGAGTTATATCCAGAAACATCAACGCTGCAAAAATAACAATCATTTAAATGATTTTCTTGCTCTCTCCATACCATGGATACTAAAAATCTAAAAGCTTTCTTTTCTTTTTTATACCAATTCCTAAGATCCTCGACACAAACATGACATACTTTGTGAGGAGCCCAACGTTTTTCTTGATTACCGATTTCTACACCAAAATGTGCAAAGTATACTTTTTTTTACAAAGTCAGTAATGTTTCTTTGATGTTTTTTAACTACAAACTCACCACATATATAACAAAAAGTGTTAGGAGAGTTTTTTTCAACCACGATTAGCCATACTTTGAGTGTGAATTAAAGCACATGGGTTAAACACTGCAATGCGAGGTTATATTAACTGGAAGAAAACAAACAGCTGTGACATTTATCGGAACTGCCAACCTAATAATATTTGATTTTACTGCCAACCTTATAAAATTCTGATTTTATTGCCAACCTAATAACATTCGAATAATAAAAAATAAACTTTTCACATTTTAAATATTAAAATGTGAAAAATTGGTGGGTGATACGACTCTTTTATTATTATTTTCGGACTCAGCACACCAAAAAACATAGGAATCAGGTAAAATTATTAAAAAAGCTTTTTCATCGTTGGCCTGTGTAATTTATCTGACATATAAAAAACTAAAAATTTCACTTTGCCACTTTATTGAAAACTCATTTGGAGTATGTTTTATGCAGTCACTGAGCATTTTATATCTCCGTAACAAAATTTTTTATTTTAAAAGCAATCAAAGTACGGAACACTAATTTCGCAAGTCGGACTTGCACTTGGCCTATTATATTTTTTCTTATTGTATTCTTCTTCCACATTCGAAATAAATTTCTGGATTGACAATTTTTTCCAAGTTGATTTAATTTTTGCTTTTCTTTAGAGAAATGCAATTAGCTTCAACAAGCATGTCAGTTGATACCCTGTGTTATACTTTTCTTACATACAATATTTTTAGGTATTTTAATAAATATTTTATCATATCAATTTTTGTTATTCTTCTCAACATAAAATTTTTTTTGATATTTCTTAGCAGTTAATTTGTTCTTGTAATTTATAATACCATTTATTTTCAATAATTATGAAGATATAGTTAAAATCTTTTTTCTTATTACGTTTATTATAAAAAAACTTCCGCTTTATAGACATACTAGAGGCACGTAATTTATGAAAGAAGATATTATTATTTATAATACAGAATGCCAGGTTCTGCGCCTTTAACACTTTGGTATACACAATTACAAGGAAAAGGAAATATCTTAAAACCCTGTGGTAAAAAATGTACAGTTCCGGGCTATGTCATGGAGAAATTTCGATCAGTTAAAAACTTCAGTTCTCCCAGCTTACGAATTTCACCACAGATTTTAATGAAATATATTTTAAACGATGACTCATTAATAACTTTCACGATTCAACATGAAAAAGTCACTATTGTCAATTAACCATGTGCCACTATCACAAGGAGAGGTAAAAATAATCAAATATTAAAAAAAAAAACCTGATACCCTCCAAATTTTTCCTTAATCAGTAACACATTTTATAACTTAATAGGAATCAGTTCTGAACAACCTTTGGATAATAATTGGCACAATTTTCTAGAAAAAAATTTCTAGTGCGCCTTAGTTCTGAGTACGTTGGCGATCACATTCACCCATCTGATCTTATCTATTGCCGCTCTAAATAGTTCAGAAGATTTCATATTTGTCCACTACCGTAAGTATTTTAACCAGGAGTTGCGGCGTATACCTGGTCATCTTTTACCGATTTTTCCTTTAATTATGAGTGGTAGGTGTTAATTTTTTTGGTTTATCATAATATGGCCAAGGTATGCGCTTTTTCTTTCTGTAACATCTGTAATAATTTCTTTTTCCTTGCCCATTCGGGTTTGTGCCATGTGCTGTCCAAGGAACACGCAACATTCGACGGTAGCACCACATCTCGAATGATTCTATTTTCTGTTGTGTTGTTTCTGTCATTGTTGCCGCTTCTATACCATATAACATGACCGATAATACGTAGCATCTTAGCACTCTTGTCCCTGTTAGTGTTCCGTACGAAACACTTATAAGATGACTTCGGTGTCTGTCCGTCTGTCTGTCACACCCGATTTTATCCGAAACATATTTGTTATAGAAAGTTGAAATTTGGTAATAACATAGGAATTGATGGCCTCATCAGAGCCATGTAGCTTTGAAAGTTAAATTTGAATTTAAGGGATTAGTTGTGGGGGGGGGGGGGGGGGGGGGAAATAGGAAGTGAAAAAAAAATTTTTTTTACTAGGTCATCGAGTGTGGTGTCAAATGAAAGCTTGTAAAAACACGAGTAAAAAATATATATATAATGTAACACTTGCGCGCACTTTTCTTTATAGTATTTTTAAAAATCATGAAAAATCGCTGTTCACCCGCCTTACCTCGAAAAGTACTTATCAAAACATTTAGATAAAATTCTGAAATATTCTGTACGGGGTGTAGATTGAACGAAAATCATCACGAGTAATAGTTTATCTGGTATATAAAAAAAACAAAAATTTCAAGAACATCAGTTTTCAGTAAAGATTGAAAACAAACTTTGTTGAAAACTCATTTGGGGTGTGTTTTGTGGAGTCACTGATCATTTTATACCTCCTTAACAAAATTTTTTATTTTAAAAGCAATCAACGTACGGAACACTAATTGCGCAAGTTCAACTTGCACTTGACCGGTTATTTTTAAGTTTAGTTGGCAGCGCATTCTGTCAAGGGAGCTTGGTGGTTTTTCAATTCTTAGTATATTTTAATAAGGTGATCTTAATCGTCACTAATTACGTTACCTAAGTACATATATATATATATATATATATATATATATATATATATATATATATATATATATATATATATATATATATACAGTCTCTGGCCAAATTATTAGACGCACTGTATTTTTTTTTAGTAATTTTATGTTTCTTAAGAGTTTTTATGCAATAATGGTATATTTAAACTATAATATTATTGATTTTTATTTAAAAGAATTGTTGTAGACTACATATTTGTATTTATTTTTAACATATGGCAACACTATGTTGACAAAGTGATACATGAATGTAAAGAAGTACAAACCTGTATCAGTCGCGATCGGAATCGAGTCAGGTACGGACGTGTTTTTGTGGCTTTATGGACTGTGATTGTTTGTTTAACAGTTTTTATACTACTCAGTTATTAGTTTATTTTGTATGCAGTGTTTTAAAAAAGTAATTGGACTATTTTCATTATGGGTAGAAAAGGCGATCTTTCACCACGTAAAAAAGCTGAAGTGAAGGCCCTTGTGATTGCGAAAACATTTACAAACCGAGAAATATCACGAAGATTGGAGGTTTCTGAAGCTAGTGTACGACGCATAAAAAAGAAAATTGAATCAGGGAAGGAATTAAGCCCGAAAAGAAAGAAAAGATGCGGTAGAAAACCAATTTTCACTCCACGGTCAGAGAGATGTTTGAAGAAAATTTGTGTAGAAAACAGATTTGCTACCACAAAGGTAATAAAATTACAACTCCAGGATGCTAGCGTAAATGCTTCTGAGCGCACTGTTCGAAGAAAATTGAAAGAATTAGATTTTAAGGCCTGTCGCCCCGCCAGGAAGCCCAAGTTAACAGCTGCAATAAAAGCAAAGCGCCTGAAGTGGGCCAAACAATGGCAAGACTAAGATGTGGACTTCTGGAGATCGGTAAAATACAGCAATTTAATCAATAATTGATACATTATTATCATTTTCAGTTAAATAAAGCAAATAAACATGGAAGTTTATATATTTTTTCCTATTTTTGACAGGTCTGCTTCAGTGACGAAAGCACATTCGAAATTTTGCAGAATAAAGCTCAGTATGTGCGTCGTCGTCATGGAGAAAAGTTTCGTCCTAATTGTGTCATCCCGACGGTTAAACATCCCACCAAAGTAATGATTTGGTCAGTCATCAGCGGCAAGGGCACTGGACGTCTGTACGTCGTCAAAGGAATAATGAGGCAAGATCAGTACAAAGAAGTATTACAAAATCGGTTGATTCCGCAGCTCAGAGAATGGTTTCCAAATGGGGAACCATTCACTTTCATGCAAGATGGAGCTCCCTGCCACACTGCTCGGTCTGTTAAAGCTTTTTTGGCAGAAAAAAATATCCCTCTGTTGGATTGGCCATTGAAAATGTGTGGGAGCTGATGAAAAGAGAAGTGGCTAAAGATGTGATTACCAACAAAACCCAGCTCCTAGAAAAGATTATTCATGTGTGGAATCATCATCCTCAAATGCAGGAGACAGTACAATCTTGCATTGATATCATGCCGCGCAGAATTAAAGCTTTGATAGCGGCTAAAGGTGGCTCAACTAAATATTGACTTTTACTAACATTAATTTCACTTTTCTTTAAAACTTAATAAACTTATGCTTTTCTAAATTAATGCTGTTTTATTTATGTCAAATAAATAGGTAATTGATTGGATAATATAAAAATAAAAAACAAATCAATTTAAAATAATAAAACGGTACAATATCACTCGGTAATTAATATTTTACATGAAATCTTGCAGTGCGTCTAATAATTTGGCCAGGGACTGTATATATATATATATATATATATATATATATATATATATATATATATATATATATATATATATATATATACCTATATACTTATTCATAAGATTTTTCCAGAATTACGTCTTTTTTGTCTATTAGTAAAGTGAAAAGTTACTATTTTTTTTTAAATCAAATATTTCAAACCAGGAGTAGCATAGTGCATCCCTTGATACTTGAAAGAAATGTTTATAATTATGTAAAAAAATGTTGTTCAAACCATTTCTTCATTATTTTTTTTATGTATTTATAAAATATGTATTTTAGATACGTTTCTACTGTACGTTCATCAATTTTTGCAAGCTCTATTGAAGGCAAATTTAGCATTGTTGCTAGTTCAGATTGTTATTCAAAATGTTTGTGATTTGTTAACAGACTTGGTCTAGGCGTACACTACGACTTTATGTCGTACGACGAAATTGTACTGCGTCATAATGCTGCGCCGCAATTTTGTAACATATATTTTTCAGTGGTATAGCGCACAATGGCGGCAAAATATCCGTAGAGCGGCGAAAAATCTTGACTGCGCGCACTACGGCATTTTACCGACTCATTTTTAATTTAAAAATAATTTCTAGAGCAACGAATGAGTGTTTCAGACAATATGGATGAAAATATAGATATTGAAATGCTCAATATCAAAGTTGAGAGAAGACCACCTTTATACGACAAGACTTTAAAAGAATATAGCAATCGAAACGTTAAACAAAGATTGTGGGTAGAAGTCACTAACAAGTAGGAGTGTCCAAAATCGTTTTTAATTTTTTTGGCAAGCTCTAATTAGTGTAGAAATGCAGAAAAGAGAATACTACAAAATCCACTTTTAAAACTCAGGCTTTTTATGCGACATTAAGCGGTAGTGCGCGTACTTGCTGTTTCTATATTTTTCGAAAATGCCACAGGCTTTTTTACCGCACGACGTAAAGTCGTAGTGCGCGCCTAGCCTTGCTTTTCATTGGTTTTGTATAGCTTTATAACATACGACCTAAATTTTATAGTTAGTAAAATGTGACAGTGCAAAGACATATTACGTAATTTTGGTAACTTAACTATAAAAGTAGTAGTCTTGTTCGTATTGTAGATAAAAATCGTACTTACAATGTAAAAATAATTATTTAATTTTAAAGTGTCACTTTTAAATATTGCAATAAATGTGTAATACTAAAATATGTAATAAAGGATATCTATAAAAATATTTTGATAGTTTTATTCGTATTTAGATTATTGCCTTATTCCAAAGATTAGTAATAAAAAAAATACGACAAACTTAGTGATAAGGATATACTGATGGAATTCAAGAAATAATCCTATATTTAAAGATATAACTCATCATCCTTATAAAGACTGATAGCGCCAGGAAGAATCAGTGAACCATGACTGAGCTTCTGTAAACCAAGGGAAAGAGATATCTTTTTAGTGTTCTGTAAGGAACACTTATAAGATCACTTCGGTGTCTGTCCGTCTGTCTGTCCGTCTGTCCGTCTGTCTGTCCGTCTGTCCGTCTGTCACACCCGATTTTCTATGAAACTATTTGTCATAGAAAGTTGAAATTTGGTAGTAATATAGGAATTGATGGCCTCATCAGAGCCATGTAGTTTCGAAAGTTAAATTTTGACTTAAGGGTTAGTTTTGGGGGGTGAAATCGGAAGTGAAAAAAAAATTTTTTTACTAAGTAATCGAGTGTGGTGTCAAATGAAAGCTTGTGAAAACACGAGTAAAAAAATATATATATGATGTAATACTTGCACGCACTTTTCTTTGTATTATTGTTAAAAAATTGCGAAAAATCTCCGTCTACCCGCCTTATCTCGGAAAGTACTTATCAAAAAATTTTGAAAAAATTCTGGAATATTCGCCACGGGGTGTAGATTGAACGAAAATTATCACGAGTGCATTATCTGTAATAATTTATCTGATTTATAAAAAAAAAACAGAAATTTCAAGGTCATCAATTTTCAGTAAAGATTGGAAATAAACTTTGTTGAAAACTTATTTGGGGTGTTTTGTGAAGTCACTGATCATTTTATATCACCGTAACATAAATTTTGACTTAAGGGATTCGTTTTGAGGGGTGAAATCAGAAGTGAAAAAAAATTTTTTTACTAGGTCATCGAGTGTGGTGTCAAATGAAAGCTTGTGAAAACACGAGTAAAAAATATATATATATATATATATATATATATATATATATATATATATATATATATATATAATGTAATACTTGCGCACACGTTTCTTCGTATTACTTTTAAAAAATCGTGAAAAATCGCTATCCCCTACCTTATCTCGAAAAGTACTGATCAAAAAATTTTGAAAAAATCCTGGAATATTCTCCACGGGGTATAGATTGAACGAAAATTATCATTACCTTTAATAATTTATCTGGTATAGAAAGAAACCAAAATTTCAAGGTCACCAGTTTTCAGTAAAGATTGGAAGCAAACTTTATTGAAAACTCATTTGGGGTGTGTTTTGTAAAGTCACTGATCATTTTATACCACCCTAACAAAATTTTCTATTTTAAAAACAATCGTACGGAACACTAATTGTGCAAGGTCAGCTTGCACTTGACCGGTTTTTATTTCATAATGAATGCCATTTAGTAACCAAGTTTGATTATCATCGGCTAGGTTGCACGAATTTCTAATACAAGAGAGAAAAGGAAGGCACAGGCTTCATATGTTGAAATAGTTTTTACTTTTTCTAGTAAGAATGCAACCATCAAAACTAATCTATATTAGAAGAGCCCGCTGTTTCGAATGTTTGGCTTTTTGTAAATAAAATAAACCGGCTAAGTACAGGGTGAGTCAACAATAGAGATTATTTCATTTGTTTCGGAAATGACAAAAAAATGTTAAATACAATAGTTTTAGGGAATGTTAAGGTGTACAGTTTAAAATTAAAAAAGTGTGGCCCATATAACATATGTTTTTTTTTAAGTGGAACATCTTATTTTCTAATTTATTTTTAAATTAAAAAAAAAATACTAGTTTCAGTTTTGTAAAAAAATTGCCAGTAGCACCATTGCTTCTGAAGGTGGAATACTCAAAATTGGTACGAGCGTTCTATAGATATGAAAAAAAAATATATATGTAAAGAAATTTGAGTTAGATGCTACAGGCTGTTCAAAATAAATTTATACATTTCGACTATATTAAATTGAAAAATCTCAAATGTTTTAAATGGCACACCCTATATATTATTATTTTTTCTGATGGATTTTACAAAGCCTTCCAACTTTAAATAAGTATGTCATATACCTATTTCTAATAGTGTTCGATTTATTTTGAATTTTTAAATTTTTACGCTTGTTTTTAATACACTCACGCTATAACATCATAGCTGCCAAGACAAAACAAAAATGTAGGCGTTATCAAATTTTGACATGTCTATTAAGCAAGTGAAAATAGTTTAATTTGTTGTAGTAAGTAACATATAAAGGTAATAGTTATGGATTTTCCTAAAAATAAATTAATTGATATGGTTGATATTCTGGGCGAGGCTGGAAAAATTGTCTTTTGGCAGTAAGGCTTTACGGAGCGTACCCTAATAGACGTATACCATCTAGAAAATCTTTTCAGTGTTTAATGGAACGGTTTGATGGTAGTGGTAGCATTGAGTATACAAAACGGAAAGTAGTAAACCAGTATGTTACCAATGAGGAAAAAGAAATGGAGATTTTACTTCATGTTGAAGATAATCCCCAGGTCAGCAGCCGTCAATTAGCTGACTTATCTGACACATCCCAATCTAAGGCTAATCGCATCATGAGAAAATACAAGTATCATCCCTTTCATATGGCACTACAGCAAGAACTTCAAGACCGTGATTTTAAACGACGAGTAAATTTTGTACCACCATGAATGGAGCAATACAGGCCGATCCAAATCTTTTATCCAAAATAATGTTTTCTGTAGAAGCTACTTTTCGCAGTATTGGTGCAGTTAACAATCATAACATGAATTATTATTCAACAGTTAATCCATTTTGGGTCCGGGAAGTTCAAAACCAAAACCATTGGCCACTTAGTGTGGAATATTAAATTATCGAATTATTGGTGCATATTTGTTCCGCGAACCGCTTAACGGGCCTAGATATCTAGATTTTTTGCAAAACGAATTACCCCAGCTTTTTGAAGAAGTTCATAACTTTGAAAGAGAACAAATGTGGATTCAACAAGACGAAGCTCCTGCTTATTACCACCGGGAAGTTCGGGAATTTTTAAACGATCGTTACCCACAAAAATGGATCGGTAGGGATGGATTCATTCAGTGGCCCCCTCGATCGTGTGACTTAACACCTTTAGAATTGGAAAGTGAAGGAAAATATAGTAAAACGACCAAATATGTGTATTCAAGTAGATGGGCATATTTTTTAACATTAATTACGTCATAATAATTAATCATTAAACTATATTAAAATTATTATTAACTATTTATTTATGTTTTCACAATAGCGTAAGTTTATTAAAAACAAAGGTAAAAACCGAAAAACTCAAAATAAATCGAAAACTGTTAGAAATAGGTATATGACCTACTTTATAAAAGTTCGAGGGTTTTGTAAAATCTATCTGAAAAAATAATAATATACAGGGTGTGTCATTTAAAAAATTTGAGATTATTCAATTTAAAATAGTCGAAATATATTAATTTATTTTGAACACCCTGTAGCATCTAACTCAAATTTCTTTACATATATATTTTTTTCATCTCTATAGAACGCTCGTACCAATTATGAGTATTCCACCTTTAGAAATAATGGCGCTACTGGCAATTTTTTACAAAACTGAAAACTAGTATTTTTTAAAAAAATTGAAATATTAGAAAAACTACTATGTTTAGGTATATAACATTATTAATAAAAAAAGTTATAAAATTTTACGTAAAATTTAAAAATAAATTAGAAAATAGGATGTTCCATTTAAAAAAACCATATGTTATATCGGCCACACTTTTTTGAAGTACCCAGTATACTCAAAAATAATTTTAAATTGTGCACCTTAACATTCACTAAAACTATTATTTTTAACATTTTTTCGTCATTCCCGAAACAAATGAGATAATGTACTTTACTCTATCGTTGACTCACCTTGTATAAGTCGGACTTGCGCAATTAGTATTTTTACAATTATTATGACTTTTATTAAAGTGGAGGTATTGAGTGTTTTTTTGTGCTTGAAATGAAACTTGTAGACTATGGCAGCGTGATTAGTTGTTTTGTACCTAATGGGGGGAGACAGGGGGGAGCTGGGGACAGTTGAAACATTTTTTGTGGGTTCAGTTGAAACAATATATTTATTTAATTTCCTTGTTTTCTAGATGCCAAGGGTACGTGCAAGAAAGACATCGAGCGGGCAGGTTGACTTACCGAGGTACAAAGACGCCTGTGAGGAGGTAAAAGCAGAAGATTCTTTGCGAAAAGCAGCAGAGAAGAATGGAGTGAACCACTGTTCGCTTCTAAGATATATACGAAAGCGAGATGCATCTGGCGACGAAGAAAATCAAGACATGGGGTATAAAGCACACAACCGAGTTTTAAATGAAGAGCGAGAGCGAGAGCCTTCTAGATATTTGATTCGATGTGCAGATATATATTTCGGCCTATCTGAGAAGGACGTAAGAAAACTGGCATACGAACTAACCATCATAACTTATCACGACCTCGAACTTGAGATGACAACGAGATGGCTGGTGAAGAATGGTTTCAGATGTTTATCAGAAAAAACCATGGACTGTCTGTATGCGCAGCGTAAGCTACAAGCCTTTCAAGGGCGACTAGCTTTAACAAAAGCAAGGTAGATGCTTCCCACGGCAATTTGACCATTGTCATGAACGGTCATAAATTTGAGCCACAAGATATGTATAATACTGATGAAACAGGCATAACCACAGTCCAAAAGCCAGACAGAATGGTAGCTAGGCGTGGTGCTCGTCAAGTAGATTCAGTAACTTCAGCAGAATGGGGTACTTTAGTCACAGTAGCCTTTGCGGCGTTATCAAGACCCTTTTATCAGGGATGGACCAGTAGTATCTGCTGGAACTGCAAATCCCTCTGGCTGGATGCAGGATGAAACATTTATTCATTTCCTGGAACACTTCAAAAAACATACAAATGAATCGCCTTCACATAAAGTGTTACTTGTGCTCAATAACCACTCCTCACACATTAATTTTAATGCAATGGACTTTTGCAAGAAAAATGGCATTGTCTTACTATCTTTCCCTCCCCACTGCTCTCACAGACTCCAACTGCTTGATCGATCTGCATACGGCCCTTTGAAGAAAGCTCTAAATTTGACCTGCATGGATGCGAAGCCAACCGGGAAAGACAATGTCAATTTGCTATGCCGCTTGCTAAACATTTAAGCCGGCTTTCGCAAAACTGGAATTTACCTATATAATCGGTATTTGTTTAATGAGCTCGATTCTGTTCCTGCATTTGTGACAGATAGGCCAAATCCCGAAAATACAACAGAGGCAAAGGTTGTTCCTATTCGGAATGCTAGCACACCCGAAGATGAAGCGCCACCACTATCGCCTTCTATAATTAACGGACCACCAGTAGAGTCGGCGGAGCCCTCTAATATACAACAGACTATGAATATTCGAGTTCACCAGTCTCAGGAACTGAACAAGAAAACATTATTGTAGGTCCGGAAACTTTGACTACACCACCCAGACGTCACAGTAGTATTAGTATTCAGCAAATTTCGCCCAAACTCTCTGCAGGTGGTCAACCAATTCCTCCGTTGACAAAACGACCTGAAAATGTAGCGCCTTCTATTGCTCCACTTGTATTTACTGCGAAAGCAATACGACCATTACCGAAAGCGCCTCCGAGGAAAACAAATAGAGGGCGAAAAAAAAACCAGGAAGTCTATAAGTTACACTAATACACCAGAGAAAGAGATAAGAAAGGAGCATGAAAACAGATTGAAACTGACCAAAGCTAAGCAAGTTAAGAAAAGATTGGATGGACGAAAGACTAAAAGAAATACCACAAAAAGGAAGAAAACTAATACACAACAGGAATCATCATCAGAAGAGGAGGAGTGCTACTGCCTTTTTTGTATGTCACAGTATTTAGAGAGCAAACCCGGAGAAAAATGGATACAATGCACAAATTGTAAACTGTGGGCTCACGAAGAGTGCACAGAGGTTGGTCTTAGCTATGTTTGCCACAACTGTGACTCTGAATGATCTCAAAATTAGAATTTATAACTAAATATTTTTGTTTGATTTATTACTAATCAAAAACCATAGCATTGTTAATAGAAATATTTTAGTTTGTTCTCAAATTATTTTTCTAGTCGAAGTGCTATAAATTTAGATCGTTTTGATTTTAAGAAAATGCTGTTGATATATATGGTATAATTGTTAAGTAGTCATATATTGTCAGAGACGACATTTCAAGTTGTGCACCCTAAAAACATTGATGGCTGATCAGAAATATTGTTAAGTTGTATCTTTAAACATTGATGACTGATTTATATTGTTAAACGAGGCCATAATTATTCTTAAAATTTAAATAAATAATCAATAAAATATTTTATAATATTATATTTTGTATTATTTGCATGTGTTTCAACTGACCCGAATGACTGTTTCAACCGCCCCTGATATGGGGACGGTTGAAACAAATCAGATTTTTTTTTTATTTATTATAAATTTCCAAAAATAGTATTTTTATTCTTTAGTTTTTTTTTCGTTTTTTTTAGACCAAGCAATCAGTTATTAAACGAAAGATTAAAGACTTTAAGTAACTTAACAATAAAATTCTCCTCTTTATATCATCTAAACATTATCGCACTATTTAAAATTTTTTCTTCGATTTTAAAAAGTCTAAATTTGACGAAAGTCCTAAAAAAATCAGGCTATAAATATAACTGATACTGAATTCAGAGAAGAACGCGACGAACCACTCTAGACTATATAGAAATTAATTCTTTACATAGAAATATCAGTTTTACAATGGAAGAAGAAGTTGAAGGGAAAATCAACTTCCTAGACTTAACAATCAGTAAAACAATGAAAAAACATGAATTTGCAATATATCACAAACCTTGTCATACAGATACCACAATTCACAATAGTTCTCACCACCCTAACCATCATAAACTCGTAGCTTATCATAGTTTTATACATAGACTAACTAATAGCCCCTTATCAGAGGAAAATTTTACTAAAGAATTAAACTACATAAAACAAGTAGCCGTAAACAATGTAATTTAATTAGGTGTAATATTATAATTAAGAAATTATATAAAAATGTGAACATTAAAACTTGACAGTGTAAAATGTAGATCTGAAGAAGCTGCATCGACAGCGAAACGCGTCATCGCAGTTTAAATAAACCAGTGGAAATTGACTAAAAACAGTCTTTTATTATATATAACTTATTTCAGACTTTACTTAAAGTCCAGTTTCAGAACCAAAGACGAAGTTCATAGAAAAATACATGCCAAGAAAAATGATATTAAAAATTTTATTTGTCAAATATACTACTTTGAACTGTTATGGCTTTTACTTGATGGAAACTCATATTAAATACAACAAAAAACATTAAACAACATAAAATTTCCACAATATTTTTATTTTTCAATACAACACGTTTCGCTAACAATGTAGCTTTTTCAAATATAAATAATATACAGAATTATTAGGTATATATAAACTAAAACAGGTTCAAAATGATGAACAAATTTTATCAAGGTACTTACACAGAACTATTAAGTAAATATTTTGAAAAAATTATTTGTCTTAATGATAGGTATTTCCAACGGACCAATTATGTCAATAAATTTAAGGGGTGACCTATTTGTTTCTGTTTGTTCGTTTAATAAAATATTTGTTTTTGTCATACGGTTTATTTCTAAGGCCTCCTTCAGGTCTAGTTATTTATTTTCTTGGTGTAATATTCTGAAATTTGATGAATTCACTAGAGCTAAAAATTCACGATACACTAAGTAAACAATTCATTTACTGGTACAGATATGTAGATGATGTTATTGCATGTTTCACCGGGACCCAAAGACAATTAAAAACCTTTTTAGATTACATAAACTCTCTACATGACAATATTAAATTTACCATGGAAGAAGAGACTCTAGAATCACACAATGTCTTAGATTTAAAAATTACTAAGATATCCAACAAACATACTTTCTCCATATACCATAAACCATCTCACACAGACACAACAATTCATAATACATTAATACACCCCCAACAACATAAGAGCAGCTTACCATAGTTTTACCCATAAGTTGACTAAAGTTTCTTTATCAGAAACTGATTTTAATAACGAGCTAAATATTATCAAGCGTCAATAATGGATGGATCATTACTCATAGATAACATGGTAAATAAAAAACTCAAAAATTAAGCTATTTCAGAAATTTTACCGAGAACAAAAGGAAAGTTGCCTTATAAAACTTTAGCATTTTATGGTAACCCGTCAGTAGAAATAAAAAAAAATACTTAATCATCAAAATATCAACATAGCATTCAAAACAGAACGCTCAATATTAACTTTTTTAAAAAATTATAAAAAAACGAACCGATAAAAATTATAAATCAGGTGTTTATGAATTAACCTGCGGTACCTGTCCTAAAATATACATAGGAAGTGCAGGTAGAACTTTTAATACACGGATTAATGAACACTATAGAAGTTTCATAAATCGAAAAAATAACTCAACATATGCCAATCATCTATTATTTGAAAATCACTATTTGATCCAAATTTCGAAATACTACACCAAGAAAATGATGGTTATAAACTAAACTGAAGGAGGCCTTAGAAATAAACCGTATGAAAAATACAAATATTTTATTAAACGAACAAACAGAAATAAATAGGTCACCCCTTTTAAATTTATTCACATAATTGGTCCGTTAGAAATACCTATCAAGACAAATTTTTTCTGTGTAATTACCTATCATAAAATTTATTCATCATTTTGTACCTACTTTAATTTATATATACCTAATAATTCTGTATATTACTTATACTTAACAAAGCTACATGGTTAGCAAAACGCGTTGTATTGAAAAATAAAAATATTGCAGAAATTTTGTGTTTAAATAACCAGTTGTTTGTTGTATTAAAATATACTACTTTCCTCCAAATAAGATTTTAAATTGTTATTCTGAACCATGAAAACAGAAAATTTTCAAAACAAATAGGTTTTATGTTTGGCGTATAGGAAAAGTCGTCAGGGTAATCGCAGCCATTGATTGTAATAGAAATACTAAAATAGTAAACAAGTTAAATGTGAATCTTTGATTTAATATATAAAAGAAATATCGTAATTTATGAAATTGTGTGCGTGCGTCGATAAAAAAATGTAATAACTGAATAGTATTAACAGTATCTGCCATACTTTCTTAAAGATTTTACCGAGAATGTATTTATAAAACTAAGAAAAGAAAAGGAAAACTTATCGAAATAACTACTGGCTTAACACAAGGAAAAAACATTTTAAATAATAAATGGTTATAGATTTTACAAAATTTTTATTAGTAGGATTGAATTTGAGCGACATATATGGCTCGAACCCTAACTCCAAATAGATTTATTCTTTAAATATCGAAGAAAAACTTAAAATATAAAATTTTACTATTTATGATATAAATATTTAAAAAAATTCTTACAGACCTAGACTTGAAACTAAAAACTTGTAAAACCTAACCTAAGAATGCCTGTAACGTTACGTATATGACATAAGAACTTCCTTATCAAACTTCTAGGTCATTTTATCATGATAAAATAACAGCCACGATACTTTCAGTTTCATCTTATAAAGCTCCTAAAGCCTATAGCACCTTAATTAACACGATCTGTAAGCTGGAAAATTATGTTTTAAACTGATTTAAAGTAAAATTTTAGTATATTACCTACACATATGCACTTAAATGTGTTAACATATACACTTACAAATGTTTTTACCAATTAAAACAATGATAGGGTCCGAGCCACAGCTTAAAATATTTTATCAGTTCCCATATCCGTAATCACATAATTTAAAATCTTAAGAACTGTGAGAACGATTTTTATTAAGTTTTTCTTTGATAGCAGCGTTTTAAAGAATAAATGTTGATGAGACCGCACTTTACTGGATAAAAAAATGCCATCTCGAACATTCATTTCTAAGGAAGAACGTCAAGCCAGTGGTTTCACTTCAAAGCTGCGAAAGATATTTGAGTTGTGTGGCGGTTAGCTTGGTCCGAGCACACAGATGTCGTTCAAATTCAATAAAATTTGGACCAGTTTTCACGAGAAAAAATAAATATATAGAAGACGCATGGCCAGATATATGCATATATATATATTATATATATCATATATATATCCTATATATATAGAATAATCCTATATATAGTAGAAGAGAAATATCTTATACAAAATATATTTATTCAGGTTTATATGCAGAGTATAGAAATAATGATGACCGTGTCTTATGTGTCAAACAATTAAAAACAGTGTTGGGTGTTATGAACGTATTTTACAAGAACGTAAACAAAACGTTACCCAAAAGATATTGCATAAATATGATTATGATATTTTTTTGTATTATATATACTATGTTTATATACCTCGATATATTTCATTAACGCGATTTTTTTATATATATATACTGTATATATATATATATATATATATATATATATATATATATATATATATATATATATATATATATATATATATATATATATATATATATATATATATATATATATATATATATATATATATATATGTATAAATAATATGTCATCATCATCATCCAGCCCTCTGCTTCCACTGCTGGACATAGACCTCCCCTATAGAATTCCATCTCTATCCTCCTGTACATTCTACAACCAGTTAAAGGCCGTTTTAATATCATCTGACCAACGTGTCGGTGGTCTTCCTTTGCTGCGCTTGTCTGGCTTTGGTCTCCATTCCAATATTTTGCGCGTCCATCTCATGTCTCTAAATCTGGCAATGTGTCCTGTCCATTTGCGTTTTAAAGTAGCTATGCGCGTGATGACATCTGTGACTTCACTGAGTCTACGCAGATCTTCGTTACGTATTCTATCATCAAGAGTCAGTCCAAGCATTAACCTGTTCATGTGCCTTTGCGCAATCTTCAATTTGTGTGCAGATTCTATAATAACTGCACACGTCTTAGTTCCATAGGTAAAGATTAGAAGGACGCACTGATTGAATGTTTACCTCTTCAGACTAATTGGCATGCCGTTCTTAAATATATCCTTTAGAGCTTCATACACTGCCCAAGCTAGACCGATTCTTCTTCTAATTTGAAATATTGGGTTTCGGTCGAGGATGTTTATTTCGTGGCCCAGATATATATACTTGTCTATTTGGTCGATTTCTTCATCAAAAATCTTAAGAACCTCGCGTGTACAGGCAACAGATAGTTCTATATATATATATATATATATATATATATATATATATATATATATATATATATATATATATATATATATATATACAGTCGACTCTCTATATAGTGAAAGACCAAAATGTTGACCGAAATTTCACTATAGAAAGTTTTTCACTATATAAAGAGAAAATCCGTATGTAGGTCTTGAAAAAATTGCACTATATAGAGTTTTTCACTATATAGAGTTGCACTATAAACAGTGTCGACTGTATATATACATATATATATATATATATATATATATATATATATATATATATATATATATATATACATATATATATATATATATATATATATATATATATATATATATATATATATATATATATATATATATACATATATATATATATATATATATATATATATATATATATATATATATATATATATATATATATATATATATATATATATATATATATATATATATATACATACATTTTTTTTATGGATCTAGTACACGTACTGGAAAGTTCCTAAAGCGCTCCAGGAGCGACACGTGTGAGGGAAAAAAGCGATTCACATTGTTCTTGAATCGTTGTAAATTGTACTCGATGGAAAAAACACAGTCCTGGGCAAATCATTCCAAAGGGATGATGTTCTCCATATAAAAGACTGCTTGAGTAACAAGCTGAACCTCATACGGATGTGAAGTATTAGAGCGCGTATTTCTAACATGCACCGCTCTGAGAGGAATTAAGCGGGCTACATCCTTCGAACACTTTCCAATATATATAAATATATATATATATATATATATATATATATATATATATATATATATATATATATATATATATGTATATATATGTATATATATATATATATATATATATATATATATATATATATATATAGAGTTATTACAGAATAAGAGAAACTTGTAGCAAATATACTAATTACAAGCAATTCTTTAGTTCACCAAAATAAATAATAAATAAAAATAAAATAAAAAAAATAAATAACCGACCAAGTAAAAGTCGGACTTACCCACTTAGTATTCCGTACGTTGATTGTTTTTAAAATAAAAATTTTTGTTACGGAGGTACAAAATGATTAATGACTTTTCAAAACCCACCCAAATGAGGTTTCAACAAACTAATGAAAACTAATGACCTTGAAATTTTTTGTTTTTTTTTATATACCAGATAACTTATTAAAGATAATGCACTCGTGATAATTTTCGTTCAATCTAGACCCTATGGACAATATTCTAGAATTTTTTCAAAAATTTGTTTATCTATCCTTTTCGAGATAAGGGGAGGAGCAGCGATTTTTCGCAATTTTTTGAAAGTAATACTAAGAAAAATGTGCGGAAGTATTATATTATATATATTTTTGAACTTGTGTTTTTACAAGCTTTCATTTGACATTTCATTTGAGGACCTATTAACTTTTTTTTTTTTTTTTCACTTCAGATTTCACCGCCTAAAACTAACCTCTTAAGTCAAAATTTAACTTTCGAAACTACACGGCTCTAATGAGGCCATCTATTTCTATATTAATGCCAAATTTCAACTTTCTGTGTCAAACAGTTTCGGAGAAAATCAGGTGTGACAGACGGACAGACAGACAGACACCAAAGTGATCTTATAAGTGTTCCGTAAGGAATAAACAAGTAAATGTAAAAAAAAATTAGGAATTTTATAGGAATTATTGTGTGGTAACAGAAAATTTATTGCTAACATTCAAGTCTAGTTCAACATGTTTAAAGTTGAGAAAAATTCGATTTTGATATATATTAAAACTTGATTCTATCAGCAAATGTCATTATCACAATTAATATACTACTCATTCACCATACACCAAACCACAACTTTATTTTTGCACTACGCGCGTTTCGCTAACCATGTTAGCTTCATCAGGAGCGAAATATAGTATAAAAAGAATAGCTTAGAATCGGGAATAAAATAAAATTTAATGCTCATTTATTGCACATAAGCAGTATTTTGTAAAGTAAGAAGTCATTTTATTATATCAAATATCATTAATGTGAACTAAATACTCTCTTTAAGCAAAAACATAGTTTGTAAGAAATCTGTTTCTCTACAAAACCATAAGTAAAATATTGAGTAATTTTCTATTTTATAATTATCCGGTTACTTGCCGATTTTCAGAATATTCTGAGAATATATGTATTTCGATTACGAATGTGAAACGAAATTTGGCAGAGATATTTACAAAAATAATGTTTCCATCATAGAGGTCGGATTGTCACTTATTTATTTTTACTTTTTTACGGTTACACTCATACATTTTTATTCAATATTGTTATTTCACAACACCTTCTTTTTTCACAAAATCTACGAAGTTTTTATATTTTTAAAAGTTTAGTTATATAAAATCCTTGTTCTAAAAAAGCAGAATTAATAGAAAAGGCCAGCATTTTACATGTGCGTTTTATGAAATCTAGTGATTTTCGGCTTTCTTTTTAGTGTTCCGTACGGAAATTTTGAAAAAATCCTGGAATATTCTCCACGGGGTATAGATTGAACGAAAATTATCATTACCTTTAATAATTTATCTGGTATAGAAAAAAAAACAAAATTTCAAGGTCACCAGTTTTCAGTAAAGATTGGAAGCAAACTTTATTGAAAACTCATTTGGGGTGTGTTTTGTGAAGTCACTGATCATTTTATACCACCCTAACAAAATTTTCTATTTTAAAAACAATCGTATGGAACACTAATTGTGCAAGTTCAACTTGCACTTGACCGCTTTTTTTTTAGATTGGCTGTTGTTTGTTATTATTTAATTATTTTCAAATGGTACTCAAGCCCTCTTTACTCTTTGTTAATTATGCCATTAAAAAGTTTTAAAAATTCATTAAAATAATTATATTAACCTTGTTCATAACAGATTATATTTTATCAATTATTTAACTGAAAAATAAAACAGAAATAATTATTTGTGAGAAATGGCATACCATTAATTTGAATAAAAAGCATTAGAATATAGGCCCTCTTCTTGTTGTGGGATTTTTTATGTTTAATCCATTTTTAGTGTTCCATACGGAACACTTATAAGATCACTTCGGTGAGTTGAAATTTGGCACTAATCTAGGAATTGATGGCCTCATCAGAGCCGTGTAGTTTTGAAAGTTAAATTTTGACTTAAGGGATTAGTTTTGGGGAGTGAAATCGGAAGTAAAAAATTTTTTTTTACTAGGTCATCGAGTGGGGTGTCAAATGAAAGCATGTAAAAACACGAGTTCAAAAATATATATAATATAATACTTGCGCACACTTCTCTTTGTATTATTTTTAAAAAAGTGCGAAATAACACTGTCCCCCCTTATCCCAAAAAGTACTGATCAAAAAATTTTGAAAAAAATCTAGAATATTCTTAATAATTTATTTGGTATATAAAAAAAATTGTTCGAAAACTCATTTGGGATGTGTTTTATGAAGTTACTGATCATTTTATACTTCAGTAATAAGAATTTGTATTTTTAAAAGCAATCAACCTACGGAACACTAATTGCGTAAGTCCAACTTGCACCTGACCGGTTATTTGATATGGTCAAGATCCAATTTCTATATGTCAATATCATTATGTCAAAACTATTAAATTATTACAAAACATCTTTAAATTCAAAATATATGGGAGACAGTATTTTTTGAGGCCATTCAAAACCAATATTGACCATTAATGGGAAGTAAACCTTTTCTGCAACGGGAAATTTAAGAGTTTGTTAGAAATCTACAATAAGAATTTGGTCTACCTTTGAATGGTAAAATACTTTCGAATTTATATTTCTGGCAACATAAATTCGAAGCGAAGCGAAGTGATTTTTTTAAAGCAGTTGCCGGCAATTGAAATCTCAGTACTCCAATTTTGCCCGACGTGAAAGGATCTTGTCTAAGTATTTTATTATACAAAGGTCATTCAGCGATCTACTAAATTTATATTATAGTCTTCTTTTTAATAATTTTTTTAAGCAGTTATTTATATGCAGTTTTTCTTAGTTCTATAATTGGAAAGTGGCATCTACGATAATTACCTTGGAGAAAATTAAAACATGAAACACAAAATTGTTACTTTCTCCAGTAAAAAAGTCTGTAAACTATTGTTCATTTAACCGCTTCTACGCCCTGATGATATTAAAATTAAATTTCTTAAGAATATTTCCTAACCAAACAAAATCAAAATTTGGCTCATCAGTTTGTGGGGTTAAATTAGTTTACTGGGTTTAAAACTATAAATAACATTTCTTTGTCGAAAACTAAAAGAAAATTTTTTAAATTTTCTTAAGATCCATTTGACATTGTTAGTTTTTAACGAAAAAATATTTATGGTTTTTAACCTTAGTAGACCATAAACCCCACGAATTGATGGGAACGAACTTACAGTTTTTCTTATGCTTAAGAAATCTTCTAAAAGAAGATAACTTTTATACCCTTAGAGCGTGCAGTCCCCTTAATATGACATTTACTTATAATAAATTATTATGTAAATAAGTAAGTCTTTAAGCAATTTTCTTGTGTGCTTCTGTCTGGCAGATAATAAGATTTTTTTTATGACGCACGTCTTCCTACGCATCATAGGCAACGTTACCAAATTACTTATTCATTCTTTACATAAAGAAGGTATGTCAACAACGCTTTTTTTTCTTGTCGGTGTTCAGTCCGGAACACTTATGGGATCACTTCGTCATCCATCTGTCTGTCACACTGAATTTTCTCTGAAACTATTCGACATTAAAAGTTGAACTTTGATACATATATAGGAATTAAATGAAAGTTTGCGAAAATACGAGTTCAAAAATATATATGGTGTAATAGTTGCGCAGACTTTCTTTGTATTATTTTAAGAAAATTAGCAAAAATCATTGTCCTCCTCCTCCTTATCTTGAAACGTACCGATCAAAAAATTTTGAAAAAATTCACGAATATTCTCCATCAAGTGTAGATTGAGCGAAAATTATCACGACTGCATAACGCTTGATAATTTATCTGGTATAAAAAAACTATGAAAACTATGTTGCTTGACGATATGGTGGAGGTTTTTGTAATATATTTTTCAGTACACTTCTGTGACCGAGTAGCGCGTCGCTCCTGTAGAGAGACATAATTTTATTATTTTTTGTTTATAATTAAACAAATATTTAGGTAGTAAATATATATTTTATACTTTTATTACTAGTTTCTAGATTGAGCTAGATTTATTGGCTAAGGCAAAACGCCTCAGGAGACTAAAGAGAAGCTTGATAAACATTATGGTGACTCTGCACCTTCGATTAGAACAGTTTATAAGTGGTTTCAAAATTTTCGGACTGGCCATATGGGCACAAGTGACGCTGAACGTTCTGGACGGCCTGTGGAGGTTACGACTCTAGAAATCATTGATCAAATCCATGATATGGTAATGGATGACAGAAGAGTTAAGGTGCGTGAGATTGCTAGTGCTGTGGGCATCTCGACTGAACGGGTACATAATATTTTGCATAAACATTTGGACATGAGAAAGCTATCCGCAAGATGGGTGCCGCGATTGCTCACGCTTGACCAAAAACGGAATCGTGTGAAGTGTTGCAAGGATGGTTTGCAGCTGTTCCAGAAGAATCCGAAGGACTTTAAGCATCGTTTCGTCACTGTGGATGAAACATGGATACATTACTATACTCCTGAGACCAAACAACAATCTAATCAATGGGTTACCAAGGTGGAATCTGCACCAAAAAAGGCGAAGACCGTTCCTTCGGCCGGAAAGGTTATAGCGACTGTCTTTTGGGATTCGTAAGGGATAATCTTCATCGACTATCTGGAAATGGGTAAAACTATTACAGGTGAATATTATTCATCGTTATTGGACCGTTTGAAAACCGAGCTGCAAGAAAAACGCCCGCGATTGGCCCACAAGAAAGTCCTTTTCCATCACGACAACACACCAGCACACACCTCAGCAGTTGTGGTCGCAAAATTAATGGAAATAGGATTCCAACTCGTTTCACATCCCCCCTATTCTCCAGACTTGGCTCCCTCGGACTACTATTTGTTCCCCAATTTGAAGAAATGGCTGGCGGGACAAAGATTTTATTCAAATGAGGAGGTGATTGCAGACACTAATGGATATTTTGCAGACTTGGACAAATCCTATTATTCGCAAGGGATCAACAAACTAGAACATCGTTGGACGAAGTGTATAAGCCTAAAAGGAGACTATGTCGAAAAATAAAAAAGGTTTACCCCAAACACATAAGTAGTTTTTATTTTTGCACGGACTTTTCAAACCAGCCTCGTACATGTCAGGAACTTTTCGCCTTATTGAGGACTCATTTGGTGTGTTTTATAAATTCACTGATCATTTTATACCTCCTCAACACAAATTTTTATTTTAAAGGCACTGTACGGAACACTAATTGCGCAAGCCCAACTTGCACTTGACTGTTTTTTTTTTATTTTATTAGCAACTTTATACTAAAATTATATATCTTAAGGTGCTTAATTTGTATGTGATCAGAGTGTTTGCTTAATTTCTTCTTAAATTTCGTATTAGCGGATTGTTTTACTGATTTTTTGAATGCTATAATCAGACCCCCGCACGACAAGATTTGATGCTTCATAAATGGAAAAATGGATCCTAAATTCTGATCAAGCCCGAAACAAAAGTAAAATTAGAATTTTGTGTGTTTCTCTCTCATATTCTTACCTGACAAACATCTGTCGGAGAGCGCTTCTTGTCATGTATGATAATGGTAAACGTTTTAATAAAAAATCTCTGAACCATGCTCTTAAAGTAAGAAGGTACAATATAGTATTACTAGTACTTTTTTAAGGTCCTACTTATTAATTATTGCTCATTTTTACTCATATTTTTTTTTATTTTTTGTCTGAAATATTTTTTTAGTCAACCTCTATATTTAAATATATTTTACCAAAAATAAAAATAAAAAAATAAGAACAATATTAGAAAAGTTTGGCAAAGAATAAAAGGAGGTAATTCTACAATCTCCGTATAAAAGTTTTAAGCCACGAATTACCTATAGTTTTCTCCGAACACAACTGCTGACTGGAATAATTACACAAGCCAACATTTTTCAAACCCTAAGACCATACTATATTTTTTCGAAGGTTTTCGGTGCACTGAATCTAAATCCGACTTTAAAATTGCTCCATCACATCAGTTTTTGCAGATATGCAAAAAATACGGTTTTTCGCTATATTCGTTGCGGCATATGAAAGTATTACTCTTCCCCTTCAAAACGCATTTCGAATTTTTCAGGTATTTTGGCGTTTTAGTTACAACCATACCAAAAAAAGTTGATCCGGTAGGCGAGAGTAGTGTAATTATCTTTCCAACGATCATTTAAGATGAAGCGCATAAGAAAAGGAAGTAATTTCATTCTAATTTGTTCTAAAGAATAAGAAAAAATTTATAAAAAAATCATAAAAAAATAAACAAATGAAGACAACATACAAAGAAACTTGTGAAAGTTACTTACCTTACTTGAGAGAAAAAATATAGCAACTATCGAGTTTTATAGTAATTTAGACTCTTCAGAATTTCGAGCCGTCATAGCGGATCCGCCATTTTGAATTTCTTACGGTTCTTGACTCGATGGGGTTAAATCGACAACGAATTCGGATTCAGGTCCCGAAAATCATATAATTACACTACTCTCGCCTGCCGGATCAACTTTTTTTCTTAGTTTAGTTGTAACGAAACGCCAAACTAATTAATTTCAAAGGACGATTTCTCCGAGAAGAAAGAAAATATCTGAAAAATTTTGAAGGGAAGAGTAGTACTTTCAGATGCCGCAACGAGTTTTATAGAGAAAAATTAATTCGCAGTGTAACATAATCCCAAATATAGCGAAAAACCTTATTTTTTTGCGTTTTTAGGTTAGGATATCTCGAAAACCTGAAGTGAGGCAATTCTGAGGTCGAATTCGGATTGAGCGCACCAAAAATCTTTGGGAAAGTATACTCTGGTCTCAGGGTCTAGAGTTTTGTCAAACTTTGTCGGCCTGTGTTATTGTAGGGAGATATGCCAAAATATAAAATTAAATATACAAATATAATATTGGTATTCACTATTCGTTGTAAATTTGAGTAGTGTTATTAAAACACTGAAAAAATAGACAGCTTGGGAAAATTGTCGAAATGAACGAAGCAAAGTTCGAAAGATTGGTCGAAGGGCAATAAGTCTTTGGGAGTTATGAAAAGGGCCTGGAAAAGTACCTAATAAATGTATTTAAACCATCTCTCAGTTACTCTCATTCAGCATATCGCACTATTGAAGAGCCTTCAAAAGAAAGGGATTCAGATATTTAACGGTAAACCACTCGTATAACTTTACCCATCCAGAAACGAATATATTAGTTTTCTCTTGTATGAATGTCCTAAAATTTCAAAATTTGATCTTCGTGCTCATACACAAAATATTGAGTAACTGTGTAAGAAAGTAACAAGCAATGTCCCACATCTTGTAGGATATCGGTGTGAATTTTTATTTAAAAGAAAATTTATATATGAATACAGGATCTATGAGTTATGTTTGTTAAACTATGTTTTATTAATGTATATTCAAATTTAATTTATATATTTGCTTTCATTATAATTATGCTAATAATACGTTTCACTCTTCTTTCGCTGTTTAAATCACCGTATTTACCATATAAAATTCACATTTTTATATTCGTTTAAACGTATACTTCTCGTCTTCCCAACATTTAGACTAATCTCCTATTGCCTTGTAATAATTATTTATTAGCACGAAACTCCTCTTAAGAAATTACCCAACATTAAATCCCGTAAACCAGTTATATATAAAAATGAACAAATTTAAGCACGTTTTGGATAATTAAATGTATTTTTATTAAATTAAATTTATTCCCAAAATTTTTTATATATTCTGGTCCAACATTAGAGAGGCAAACAATATTTTGGCCAAGCGACAAAAGGGGTTTATTTAAAATATAATACCCGATTTAATTTTTCTCACATACGCCGTTCCTTTATATATATATATATATATATATATATATATATATATATATATATATATATATATATATATATATACACATATATATACATATATATATATATATATATATATATATATATATATATATATATATATATATATATATATATATATATATATATATATATATATATATATATACATATATATATATATATATATATATATATATATATATATATATATATATATATATATATATATATATATATATATATATATATATATATATATATATATATATATATATATATATATATATATATATATATATATATATATATATATATATATATATATATATATATATATATATATATATATATATATATATATATATATATATGTATATATATTATATATATATATATATATATATATATATATATATATGTATATATATATATATATATATATATATATATGTATATATATATATATATATATATATATATATATATATATATATATATATATATATATATATATATATATATATATATATATATATATATATATATATATATATATATATATATATATATATATATATATATATGTATATATATATATATATATATATATATATATATATATATATATATATATATATATATATATATATATATATATATATATACACAGCTGAACACGACTTTTTTAAGAACTTTTTTTACAACTCAATATGAAAATTTTTTCTAAAAAATCAATATATAATGCACCATATTATAAGGTTATCCATGCGATTTATTGAAATTAGTCGTCGTCACTCCTGATAACGTTTTCCTCCTTTATAGAATGGCCATTTTTGCTCATTTTTTGCCAATCTCTTAATCAAATTAACATCCAGTTACACTTGCATGTATGTATACCTTGGCTGTAAGACAATAATACACCATTTTTAATTTACTGCCATTTCTGACCAAAAAGTGGTTAAAATCTGGCCATAACTTGGAAACAAGATCCTAATGTTATCAAGGTATATAAAAATTCGAAGTCAGCAGGTCAAAGAACATAAGAAAAGTGTACCTGGATTTTAATTTGACTAAAAGATATAAAATGGACAAAAAATGGATAAAAATGGCCATTATATAAAAGAGGAAAATGTTATCACGATTCGCGATAAATAATTTCAACAAATCGCATTTTAGCGACTTTCTCCATTTTTCCCGTAAAAATTTGCTTATTGAGCTATAAAATAAAGGTTTTTAAAAAAAAGTCGTGTTAAAACTGTGAATAATTGTTTTTGGATCTCCAAGGAACGATTTAAATAGTCTAATTAGTGTATACTTTAAAAATATATATATATATATATATTATATGCTCATATATATATATATATATATATATATATATATATATATATATATATATATACCAGGCTGGTTTGAAAAGTCCGTGCAAAGTCCGAGAGATGGCACCACCGGCGCGTATCGAGGTCATGTTTAGTTAGTAGCATCTCTTGAATGAACGCACACCAAGTTTCAGCCATATTGGTCTATTTCTTAGTGTTTGGCATTCGTGTGAATTAAGGAAGTCGAGTGATTTTCAAGAAATGGACGAAAAAGAATTTCGTGTGGTGATTAAACATTACTTTATGAAAGGCAAAACGCCTCAGGAGGCTAAAGAGAAGCTTGATAAACATTATGGTGACTCTGCACCTTCGATTAGAACAGTTTATAAGTGGTTTCAAAATTTTCGGACTGGCCATATGGGCACAAGTGACTCTGAACGTTCTGGACGGCCTGTGGAGGTTACGACTCCAGAAATCATTGATCAAATCCATGATATGGTGATGGATGACAGAAGAGTTAAGGTGCGTGAGATTGCTAGTGCTGTGGGCATCTCGACTGAATGGGTACATAATATTTTGCATAAACATTTGGACATGAGAAAGCTATCCGCAAGATGGGTGCCGCGATTGCTCACGCATGACCAAAAACGGAATCGTGTGAAGTGTTGCAAGGATGGTTTGCAGCTGTTCCAGAAGAATCCGGAGGACTTTAGGCGTCGTTTCGTCACTGTGGATGAAACATGGATACATTACTATACTCCTGAGACCAAACAACAATCTAAACAATGGGTTGCCAAGGGGGAATCTGCACCAAAAAAGGCGAAGACCGTTCCTTCGGCCGGAAAGGTTATGGCGACTGTCTTTTGGGATTCGCAAGGATAATCCTCATCGACTATCTGGAAAAGGGTAAAACTATTACAGGTGAATATTATTCATCGTTATTGGACCGTTTGAAAACCGAGCTGCAAGAAAAAAACGCCCGCGATTGGCCCACAAGAAAGTCCTTTTCCATCACGATAACGCACCAGCACACACCTCAGCAGTTGTGGTCGCAAAATTAATGGAAATAGGATTCCAACTCGTTTCACATCCCCCCTATTCTCCAGACTTGGCTCCCACGGACTACTATTTGTTCCCCAATTTGAAGAAATGGCTGGCGGGACAAAGATTTTATTCAAACGAGGAGGTGATTGCAGACACTAATGGATATTTTGCAGACTTGGACAAATTCTATTATTCGGAAGGGATCAACAAACTAGAACATCGTTGGACGAAGTGTATAAGCCTAAAAGGAGACTATGTCGAAAAATAAAAAAGATTTACCCCAAACACATAAGTAGTTTTTATTTTGCACGGACTTTTCAAACCAGCCTCGTATATATACAAAATTGAATCTATTCAAATCAGCAGAATAAAAAAGAAATTCAAATTTCAATAATATGTCGCTAAAATCGGTCAATATAAAAGAAGAATGCCCAAAATCACTAGATTTTCCATAATACACATGTAAAATGGTTAATTCGTCATTAGCGCCCCAAAAAAGTTTAATCGTGGAGTAAGGAAAAATAAATAAAAACCAGGAAATAAAAAATTTTAATGTTTAGAAAAAATACTTAAGTTATTAACAAATTAAAATTTTTCTTAACAACGACATATTAATAGAAAATCAGAGAAATTAATGAAAGAATCGAAAAAACGAACAAACTTTACTGTGCAATAAATAATAAATTCATTAGGAAGAAAGAAGTGACGAAACGAACAAAAATAAAAGTGTTGAAAGCAATTTATAGGACAATCCTAACATATGGATGTGAATCATGGACCCTAACAGCCAGGCAGAAAAACAAGATACTTGTATCTCGAAATAAAATATCTGAGAGCAGTACAAGGAGTTACACAGAAGGACAGAATAAGGAATACAGAAATAAGGAGAAGGCTGAGAGTACAAGCTATTATGGAATATATACAACAGAGACAGCTAGGATGGTGAGAGAATGAAGGATGATAGACAGGTGAAACAAGTGTATGAAGCCCGAATACAGGGAAAACAGAAGCGAAGAAGACCTAGACAGACCTGGAATGGGAGTATTGGAGGTATACTTAAGGAGAAGGGAAAATCCTGGAAAGAAGCAGTGAAAATGACAAAGAATAGAGAAAGATGGAAGAAGTTTATACGTGGAGATTGAGAGGGAAAAAAGGAGAATGTATAACTGCCCTACACCGTACGGTAGAAGGGATATACGAGATATATATATATATATATATATATATATATATATATATATATATATATATATATATATATATATATGTATATATATATATATATATATATATATATATATATATATATATATATATATATATATATATATATATATAGAATATTTCTATAATATATATATATATATATATTAATAGAAAATTAATTATGTCCTTCAGAATGAAGGTTATTTGAATCAAACAATAGAACAAATTTTGTCAAAAATTTAATCGTGATAGTAAGAAAAATAAATCAATATCTCTAAGCACAAAAAATATAGTAATATCGTTAAAATGTGCCTTGTCGAGTTTCCGCTCATATTTTTTACTAATATTATTCTTCTTCTTCGAGTGCCATGACCGTACAACGATAGTTGGTTGTCATGTTGGCTACCATATGGATGATGATCGTTTTATTGATATCCATTCGGAAAAGTTGAATCGTACACTTCTCATATCACTGTCTCAAATTCTTTAACCACGATGTGCTACTTCTCCCTGAACCACATCTGCCTGGAATCTTTCCCTCTATAATCAGACGCAAGATTTCGTATTTTTTTGGATATCTCATAATATTCTAATTTGCTCCACTTGACGGTCATCACCACCTCCAACTCCTTGTCCATGACACTGAGAAGAATTATTGGTACATAAAATATATAATACAATTTATACTTGCATGACATCTGTGAGAAACTCCACAAAGCACATTTAGACCATCCCGTAATAGCCAACCTGCTTCGTTTTGAGGCGACGTTTTGTTCCACCCATTTATTTTTCTGTAGCGATAGCTATATTTTCTATGCTAATAGTCGGAAAAGTAAATACTTCACATTCGAACTACTGACAAATTAAGACAATTTTAGAAAGACCATGGTATTAACAATGCGTGGGACAAATAAAAATAAATAAATACCTAGAAATAACAAAAATGGAAGTGTTTTTTTTAAGTTATGTAACTAGCTATTAGGAAAAAGACCATCTACACTAACACACTTAGTCCAATATCCAACGAGATATATCATTCCACTAAAAAAAAAAAAAAAAACCGTTTTTTTTTTTTTTTTCCACCTCTAAAAACCGCAGAACGGCCACTTTCAACTCATCAACTAAGCCCCTTAGATATTTCTACAAATTTGTGAACAGACGGAAGTCACAGGGTGCTAAATTAGGGTTATAAAGTGGATCTTATAGCCTGATGCATTCCGAGCTTCCGGTAATAGCAACAGCAAAGTTCTGATTCTCCATGAATTCAAACGTCTTTCTCTGATGGTCTGCTTCAGGTCTTCGGTCACCCTTACGTAAATGCCTCCATTTATTCTGCAGCGTTATTCCATATATTCAAAGAGCAAAACTCCTCCACAGCCACAAATAACTGGTCAAGTGCAAATTTAACTTGCGCAATTAGTGTTGATTGCTTTTAAAATAAAGATTTGTGTTACGGAATGAGTTTTCAACAAAGTTTGTTTCCGATCTTTACTGAAAACTGATGACCTTGATATTTTTGTTTTTTTATATACCAGATAAATTGTTAAAGGTAATGCACTCGTGATAACTTTCGTTCAATCTATACCCGTGAAGAATATTCTAGAATTTTTTCAAAATTTTTTGAACAGTACTTTTCGACATTTTTTAAAAATAATACAAAGAAACGTGTGCGCAAGTATTACATTACATATATTTTTGAACTTTTTTTTACATTTTTCATTTGACACCCCACTCGATGACCTAGTAATTTTTTTTCACCACCCAAACTAAACCCTTTAGTCAAAATTTAATTTTCAAAACTACACGGCGCTGATGAGGCCATCAATTCCTGTATTAGTACCAAATTTCAACTTTCTATGTCAAATATTCTCGGAGAAAATCGGGTGTGAGAGACAGAGAGACGGACAGATGGACAGAGGAACGGACATACACCGAAGTGATCTTATAAGTGTTCCGTACGGAACACTAAAAACCATCGCCATCAACTTCACAAAAGACGATTGACTTTTTACTTTTTTTGAATATGGAGATAGGGCTTATGAATCCATCGCATCTACTCCTGCTTCGTAGGAGAATTTCAATAGAACAAATCTCGCTGCATTTGCAAAAAAATACTGCTCATCGTTCTCTAAAGTGGTCAAATGTTTTTGAGAATTTTTTTTTTGGGAATTCCTCATGCAGAAACTTTTTGTATCCCTAAATCTTCGTTTACAATCTTGAAAACTATAGTTAGGGATACTACAGCGTCTATACCAAGCACTGGGTTCTTCATTTGTGGATCAGTGTGATGGTTTCCTCAACTCTTAGCCCAACCAGTCTTCCTGATCTGCGGTCATCGTGAATTGAATCTCCGCCCCATCGAAACTTTCGGTTGAAAATAAGATGGACCGTCGTTGGTTCATTTCTCTCTTTAGTGAGAATTTTCATCACTACGCGATGCTCCAAATTATTTCCTCCCAAAAGAGGTGATTGATTTGTCCGTTACTTTGTGACAGTACATTTTAACAATAAAATAAAAACCGGCCAAATGTAAGTTGAACTTGCGCAATTAGTGTTCCCTACGTTGATTGCTTTTAAAATGAAAATTTTTGTTACAGAGGTATAAAATGATCAGTGACTTCACAAAACACTCCCCAAATAAGTTTTCAGCAAAGTTTGTTTCCAATCTTTACTGAAAGCTGATGACCTTGAAATTTTTGTGTCTGTCTGTCTGTACTCATTTGGGGTGTGTTTTGTGAAGTCGCTGATCATTTTATTTTTTTTATTTTATACGTACCAAGTTTAACTTGCACTTACCGGTTTTTTTTTTATTATATACCAGATAAATTATTAAATATAATGAATTTCTTCAACATTTTTTGCTCAGTACTTTTCGAGATAAGGGGGGGGCAGCGATTTTTCGCGATTTTTAAAAAATAATACAAAGAAAAGTGTGTGCAAGTATTACATTATAAATATTTTTGAGCTCGTGTTTTTACAAGCTTTCATTTGACACCCCACTCGATAACCTAGTATTTTTTTTTCACTTTCGATTTCACCCCCTAAAACTAGCCCCTTAAATCAAAATTTAACTTTCAAAACTACACGGCTCTGATGAGGCCGTCAATTTCTATATTGGTACCAAATTTCAACTTTCTACGTCAAATAGTTTCGGAGAAAATCGGATGTAACCGACGGACGAACGGACAGACGAACAGACACCAAAGTGATCTTATAAGTGTTCCATACGGAACACTAATAACTTATTTACTTTGTTAGCTGACACTAAAAATATTTTTTGAAAAGATTTACAAATGCGTTATCGCGATTTCGTAGTACAACTACATTTACAGTTTAGCGTTTGAAAATGTAGTTGTACTACGAAATCGCGATAACGCATCTGTAAATCTTTACAAAAAATATATTTAGTATCAGTGAACAAAGTAAGTAAGTTATTTTATTGTTATTTCCTCCCTTTTCGCAAAAAAAAGATCGAAAAACTGTAAAAAGCAACAAACCCGTTGTAGAAAAATCTCGTCAAAGTACTTAGAACAGTGACAATAATTTGACAACAAAGCAATTTTTTTTTATGACGTCATGTTCATGGGTATGTAGGTAGCTTAAAACAAGACCCTCTTAAATATTCAGAAATAAAAAAAATATTTAAAATATTATTAAACTATAATGTTTCTCAATTTAAAAAAATTTCTGCATAGGGCAAACCCCAAAGAAAGAGAAAATCATATAAAATAAAAATATTTTGAGATATTACCTAAATTAAAAAATAAATATTTATTCTTGAAATATTGTCGTCATTTCAACATAAAGTGAAATTATATTTGTATTTCACAAATGGAATATAAATCAAATAATTTATATTTTATTTCTTTTATTTTGTTATTTGCTATTTTCCTCTTGTCATCACTGGTAGCTGGTAATTAGGTTATTCTGTAGTGTTACATTATTTTGTTAGTGTCTCTTAGAAGTTGTACAGGGTGAGTCAATGATAGAGTAAAGTTCATTATTTCATTTGTTTCGGGAATGACGAAAAAATGTTAAATACAATAGTTTTAAGGAATGTTAAGGTGCACAGTTTAAAATTATTTTTGAGTATACAGGGTACTTTAAAAAAGTGTGGCCGATATGACATATGTTTTTTAAATGAAACATCCTATTTTCTAATTTATTTTTAAATTCTGCCTAAAATTTTATAACTTTTTTATTAATAATGTTATATACCTAAACCTAGTAGTTTTTTTAATATTTCAATTTTAAAAAAAAAAAATACTAGTTTTCAGTTTTGTAAAAAATTACCGGCAGCGCCATTGTTTCTGAAGATGAGAAAAAAAAAGATATATGTAAAGAAATTTGAGTTAGATGCTACAGGCTGTTGAAAATAGATTTACATTTACATTTCGACTATTTTAAATTGAAAAATCTCAAATTTTTTAAATTGCACATCCTGTATATTATTATTTTTTCTGATAGATTTTACAAAACCCTCCAACTTTTATTAAGTATGTCATATACCTATTTCTAATAGTTTTCGATTTATTTTGAATTTTTCAATTTTTACTCTTGTTTTTAATACACGCTATTGCGAAACCATAAACAAATAGTTAATAATAATTTTAATATAGTTTAACTTATCTAAGGATTAATTATTATGACGTAATAAATATTCAAAAATATGTCCGTCTACTTGAATACACAGGTTTAGTCTTCTTACTATATTTTCCTTCACTTTCCTTAGCATAAAGGGCGTTATTGTCCTGCACGGATCCCGTATCCTATTTCCATATCTACAGGTGTGATCTTTAATGTAGCCCCACAAAAAGAAGTCTAAAGGGGTTAAGTCGCGGGCCACTGAATGCATCCATCTTTACCGATTCATTTTTGTGGGTAACGATCTTTTAAAAGTTCCAAACTTCCCAGTAGTAATGAGCAGGAGCTCCGTCTTGTTGAATCCACATTTGTTCCCTTTCAAAGTTATCAACTTCTTCAAGAAGCTGGGGTAATTCGTTTTGCAAAAATTTAGATATCTGGGCCCGTTAAGCGGTTCGCAGAAAAAATATGGACCAATAATTCGAAAATTTAATATTCCACATCATACATTAAGCGACCAATGGTTTTGGTTTTGAACTTCCAGGACCCAAAATGGATTAACTGTTAAATCATAATGCATGTTATGGATGTTAACTGCTCCATTACTGCGAAAAGTAGCTTCATCAGAATACATTATTTTGGATAAAAAATTTGGATCGGCCTCTATTGCTCCATTCATGGTGGTATAAAAGTTTACTCGTCGTTCAAAATCACAGTCTTGAAGTTCTTGGTGTAATTCCATATGAAAGGGACGATGATAAAAAATTTGGATCGGCCTCTATTGCTCCATTCATGGTGGTACAAAAGTTTACTCGTCGTTCAAAATCACAGTCTTGAAGTTCTTGGTGTAGTTCCATATGAAAGGGATGATACTTGTATTTTCTCGTGGTGTGATTAGCCGTAGATTGGGATGTGTCAGATAAGTCAGCTAGTTGACGGCTGCAGACCTGGAGATTATCTTCAACATGAAGTTAAATCTCCATTTCTTCTTCCTCATTGGTAGCATTCTGTTATACTACTTTCCGTTTCGTATATTCAACGCTACCACTACCATCAAACCGTTCCATTAAGCACTGAAAAGATTTTCTAGATGGTATACCTCTAGTAGAGTATTTCGCTCCGTAAAGCCTTACTGCCAAAAGACTATTTTTTCCCGCCTCGCCCAGTATATAAACCATATCAATTAATTCATTTTTAGGAAAATTCATAACTATTACCTTTATACGTCACTTACTGCAACAAATTAAACTATTTTTACTTGCTTAATAAACATGTCAAAATTTGACAATGCCTACATTTTTGTTTTGTCTTGACAACGATCATGTTATAGCGTAAGTGTATTAAAAACAAGGGTAAAAATTGAAAAATTCAAAATAAATCGAAAAGTATTAAAAATATGCATATGACATACTTAATAAAAGTTGGAGGGTTTTGTAAAATCTATCAGAAAAAATAATAATTTACAGGGTGTGCCATTTAAAAAGTTTGAGATTTTTCAATTTAAAATAGTCGAAATGCATAAATTTATTTTGAACACCCTGTAGCATCTAACTCAAATTTCTTTACATATATATCTTTTTTTTATCTCTATAGAATGCTCGTACCAATTATGAGTATTCCACCTTCAGAAACAATGGCGCTACTGGCAATTTTTGACAAAACTGAAAACCAATATTTTTTTAAAAAAATTGACATATTAGAAAAACTACTAGGTTTAGGTATATAACACTATTAATAAAAAAAATAAATTAGAAAATAGGATGTTCTATTTAAAAAAAAAACATATATCGGCGACACTTTTTTCGAAGTACCCTGTATACTCAAAAATAATTTTAAACTGTTGACCTTAACATTCCCTAAAACTATTGTATTTAACATGTTTTCGTCATTCCCGATAAAAATGAGACAATGAACTTTGCTCTATCGTTACAAGACTGCCATGTTGGATGCCGTCTTCCGCTTCACATATTGTATGCATTTTATAAATAAAAATATTGTAGTTTAGTTGTTTAATAGAGGCAAATTTCTCTGAATGCGGACCTCCCCAGAACAAGACAAGAAAAATTATTTTTTAGTTATGCCAGAAATTCATTTTGAGGAGGAGTAAAATAAAAACCGGTCAAGTGCAATTAGTGCTCCGTACCGTGATTGCCTTAAAAATAAAATGTTTTTTTAAACTTCACGAAACACATCCTAAATAAGTTTTCAACAAAATTTGTTTCCGATATTTGTTGAAAACTGATGACCTTAATTTTTTTTTTAATATACCAGATAACTTATCAAAGGTAATGCATTCGTGATAATTCTCGTTCAACCTACACCTTGCGGAGCAAATTCCAGAATTTTTCCAAAATTTTTTAATCAGTACTTCTCGAAATAATAATTTTTTAAAAAATAATAAAGAGAAAAGTGTGCATAAGAATTACATCATATATATTTTTGAACTTTTTACGAGCTTTCATTTGACAGCCCACCCGATGACTTGGTAAAAAAAAATGTATTTTTCACTTCCGATTTCACCTCCCAAAACTAATCTTAAGTCAAAATTTAACTTTCAAAACTACACCGTTCTGATGGGGCCATCAATTGCTATATTATTGCCAAATTTCAACTTTCTGTGTCAAATAGTTTCGGAGAAAATTGGATATGATGGACAGACGGACAAACACCAAAGCGATATATGGAACACTAAAAAAATACCTAGTTGTGAAAAATGTATATATTTTATATTAAGAAAAAGTTCAGGCTATTTTAAAATAAAAATTCTTCGTAATTACTCAGACCTAAACAGTAAAGTAAATAGGTTTTCAGTTTTATCAAAAATTAATTGTGGAACAAAGCAAAGTAAATAAATATCTATAGCTAAGGGAAATAAATACTTAAAAATAAGATAATGTTCAAGCTATTAACAAATTATGTTGTTTTTTATTTGCTTTGTATTGTTAGAAAATTTTATACTGACGTTAATAGTGAACAAGAATTCATTTAATACAAGGATTAGGTTATACCAAAGATTTAATTTAGTACGATAAGACAGATAATATTTTTCTTAATGTCAAATAGTTTTGTGAGTAATACAGAAAAATAAATGCCTAAAAACTAAAAAAAAATGAGGTTACTAACTAAACGAAGTAACTCTGGAGAACAAGAAGGTTATAAAATCTGTACAAAGATCATTAAATAAAGGACAACTACAAACAACAAAATTAGTAGATGAGAATAACCAAATAATAACTCAAACGAATGAGCTAAGAATGAATATAGGGAGATTCTACAAGGACCTTTATGAGAGTAAAATAGAACCACCACCAGACAAAAGCGAGTCAGTTCGAATACTAGTAATGAATGAAGGATCTGAAGATATGCCCAACATTAAAATACGAAATACAATAAAATGGCAAGAGGATGAGCAGCAGGTGAAGACGGCATACTTGTCGAACTGTTGCAATAGGGCAGAGAGCCCAACATACGAATGCTAGATATATTGTATAAATGTCTCGAAACGTGCGTTGTACCTCGAGACTGGGATAATGCTGTGATGGTCCTCCTGTTCAAAAAAGGAGATAAGTCTAAATTAACCAACTATAGACCAATCAACCTACTATCCGTGAGGTACAAATTATTTATGAAAATAATAACGCTTTAATACACTGGACCACCTTCAAGTATTAAGCACTTTAATAAAAAAGTCAATTAAGTATAACTTTAAGATTTGGATGGCGTTTGTGGATTACGAGAAAGCGTTTGGCTCCCTTGAAATATAGGCAATATTAAATAGTCTAAGCAACTTTAGAATTGACAGCAGATACTCGCAGTTTATTCAAAATATATATAAGAATACAACATTTCAAATAGTAATGAAAGAAAACACCAACAAGATAGAAATGAAAAGAGGGGTGCATCAAGGGGACTCCATCTCGCCGAAATTGTTTACGTTCGCGCTAGAAGATCTTTCCAAACAACTTTCATGAACAAGTAATGATATAAATATAGGAGAAGAGCAGCTCAATCATTTGCGATTCGCGGATGATATTGTGCTTATATCTAACAACACAGAAGAATTTCATGAAATTCTGAACGAATTTAACAAAGTCCAGAGAAATTGGTCTGAACATAACCACCCCCAAAACCATGTTCATGACAAATGATAACGACTGTGATAAAGAAGCAGTACTAAACTTTGAAAACGCGAAAATCACAAGAACGAATTCATGCATATATCTTGGATATCAAGGAGAATATCATTGGCTTGGTCGGCGTTTCGCAGATTGCGGAACATTTTCCTTTCTAATGTCCCAAATACACGAAAAGCGAATACATTTGATCAATGTGTGTGGCCAGTATTGACATACGAAACGGAAACGGGGGCTTTGAATCAAGACATTATAAATCGCCCACAAGTAGCTCAACGAGCGATGAAAAGGGGGTTGTTGGGAATATCATTGAGGCTGACTAATGAAGAAATTCGAAGAATTTCAAGATAACTGATATATCTGAGAGTGTAAGCTAGCTGGTTGAAGTGGAGCTGGGCGGGTCACATCGCAAGACTCTCTGATAGTCGATGGACTCATAAAGTGATCAGTTGGAGGCCCTGGAATGAGAAAAGAATAGAAGACGCCCGCTAACCAGATGGTTTGATGACATCAAAAGACTAGCAGCATACATTAATTTACAGCGATCCAAGAATGCCGCTCCCGAAGCACTTTAGGGACTTCCCTGCAGCACGTGTGCTAGACCCATAAAAAAAAATACAGCTGGATAAACAAGACCCAAAACCAAAGAAGATAGACGTACTTAGGGGAGGCTTGAGTTCGACGATGGACGGCATAGCTAATAATGATAATGATAATGGTGAAACTGTGGAAAGGGTAAGCCATTTAATATTTAGATAAACAAATTATAAATTAAAAATAGTTTGTATGCTTCTACTCTGGAGGACAACAATAAGCATGGTTCGAGTTAAGCTAACTTTGTTGACTTAATGTAACACTAACTTACATTCTCGCCCCATCAATTCTTATTTCGCGTGTGTCTACGATCACAGTAAATATTATTTTGGTTTTTACCCAAATTTTTAATTAAAAATAAAGATAAAGTAGATGCGCTGAAATAAGGACTAAGTTAGAAGTGCAAGAAATAAAGAAATCAAAATAATTTTAATTTTTCTGAATATATTTTACTAAGATAAAAAAATATATACCATTGTATAAACACTGGAAAGCAAAATCATTTAATTCAAGTTGTTTCCAAGTTTTACTAAATATATTTTCATAGAACAAAGATAAATAAATACCTAGAATTAAGATTAGATTCTGATTACTAATAAAATTATATTTGCCTAAGTTAACGTGTATTAATATTATGCTAAAGTAAACAGTAAAAAAGAAATACAGGCAAATAAATCTTATTTTAAAATTTAAAGAGGAAAAATGTTAATAATAAGACATCGGCATACGTGCAACTTAATAACAACGTCAGATTTTTCTGAATTGTTATAGCTTTATGCTGGCCTAAATATTGAACACCAATGCCATGTAAGACAAAATATTATTATGTCAATTTCGAGAAAGCAGGAGAAAGAAGATGCGCTTTTAACATTGGCTTCTCAATTTTACTCATGTTGTGGATGAAATGAGTTAACCAGACCTGTTAGAGCCTATTTTTGATTAACATAGGCCATAAACCTGTAGGCAATCTCTCGAGCACCGAATAAAGATTTTTTCTAATTTAAAAAAAAAAAAACATTTAGCAAATATTTTATTAAATAATTTTATATATATATATATATATATATATATATATATATATATATATATATATATATATATATATATATATGTTACAATAGAGGTTTTCACGGATGGTGGAATGTAATACATTAAAATTCCGGGTTTCAATCCGTTCGTCTAACAAAGAATTTGCACGACGTTTCACCAAAATCTCATTTAGCATTTTCAAGTGCTCTTGCTGCTGCTGCTACTCGATACTATGATCTTCCTGTTGCAGCCGCTCGAAGCTAACTCAGCTTCCAGCTTAGTTTCGAGTTGGCTTCGAGCAGCTGCAGCAGCAAGATCTCAGCATCGAGTAACATCAGCAGCAAGAGCACTTGAAAAGGCCAAATGAGATTTTAGCGAAACGTTGTACAAATTCTTTGTTCAACGAACGGATTGAAACCCAGAATTTTAATGTAATATATTATATATATATATATATATATATATATATATATATATATATATATATATATATATATATAACAGCCTTTCACAGTCCACTCCACTCTGGCCCCTCCCCCCTGCTTCTATAGTTCCTTGTTTTGAGCTTGTTGGTGCCAGTTTTTTCCGACTTTTTATTTAATATCGTTGCTCAACGTTTCATTAGTCTGTCTGCGGAGTCTTCAGTGTGTTTTGTTTACCAAGCGCTGTCTTAACGAAAAACATGTCCTATCCAGGTCCATTTCAATTGGGCTATACGAGTTATTACGTCTTCGACTTTTGTTTTTTGTCTTATCTCTGTGTTTGTGATGTGATCTCTGAGAGTTGTTTCTAACATCATCCGTTCGATGGCTGTTTATGTTACCCTAAAATTATGTGCTGATTGGTTCGTTAGAGTTGTGGTTTCCATTCCATACGTCATCACCGAAAGTATAATGATATTAAACACTTTCCTCTTTAAATTAACTGAAATACTGCTGTTTTTAATTATGTGTTTTAATTTTCCCGTTGCTGCCCATGTTGATCTCAGCGGTTTGATTCTCTCTACGTAGTTTGATGGTAGGTCCTAAGTAAACATATTCCTCTACTTTCTCTACAACTTAATCACCATACTCTCTATTATCTGATTTCATGATTTTAGTTTTTCCCAGGTTCATGGACAGACCAAGTTTGCTGATTCCATTTGAAGTCCTTAAAGCATAACTTCCAGCTCGTTTATGCCTCAGATATCTTTTCTTATGCCTTTCTCGTCCCAGTTCAGGTTCTTGAATTCGTCTTCAAGTGCAAGAGTAAATAGTTTAGGAAATATACATAGCATCTCACTGTCTCACACCCCTTTTTAGTGGAATTTTGTTCGTGTTGGTATCTTCATTGATGATTACTTCAATTGTTGTATTTTCAGATATGCAGCTAGTTCGATTTTTATATCGAGATTCAATTCTTGGACTGTTTAAAGCTCTGAAGAAGGGTTACAATTCCACTCGTCAAACGCTTTGTTATAGTCAACGAAAGCGAGGTGAAAGGTTTCGTTATATTCACTATATTTTTCAGTTAGTGTGCGGATGGATTGTATACGCTCATTTTTGCTATAGCCTTTTCGAAACACGGTTTGTTCAGGAGGTTGATAGACATCTAATTTATTAGTAAGTCTGTTGGCTGTTATCTCTATGTTAATATATATATATATGTATATATATATATATATATATATATATATATATATATATATATATATATATATATATATATATATATATATATATATATATATACAGTCGACTCTCTATATAGTAAAAGACCATAATGTTGACCGAAATAGAGAGTTTTTCACTATATAAAGAAAAAATCCGTATATATTGCTATGTATGTAAGATATTCTAGGTCTTGAAAAAATTGCACTATAAAAAGTTTTTCACTATATAGAGTTTCACTATAAACAGTGTCGACTGTATATATATATATATATATATATATATATATATATATATATATATATATATATATATATATATATATATATATATATATGCGTTAGGGAGTAGGGGTTCACAGACAGAGAAATGTGTTGCCTTGTAGGTCCAGGATTACATCCGTAAATTAGTATTGTTTTGACTTAGCTTATTATTGCTTGAAACTATGTCCTGTAAAAGTGATCTGAACAATTGATGAGACATAAATGCTACCTTGACCATAATCGGTCCACTCCAAAAAAGTAAAAAATATAAAATGCTACTTAACATACGGTAATTGTAAGCAACATCATAACCAATTATCGAGTAACGAGTAGCAACAAACACGAGACCAATATATGAATAAGTGTCATTATTACTGTTATTTACGTATTTAAAACACGTAGAGAAGCCATTCTTCTATGTAAATTTAAGTAAAATTTCAGTTAAAACGGACATAGATTTTTGTTCAAATAAATGCTTCATTTAAAAAAGAAAAAGAATGTGTATAATAAATTTTAACAGTGATAAACTGTAAGGGGTTACATACACCTGGGCGCTGCAAAAAGTATATATATTTAAAAAAAATATATTTTAAAGGTTATTAAGTGAATAATACAAAAGAATGCTATTATACATTTTTCTTGTACTTTAAGTTATAAGAAAAAATAAAAATGAAAATATGTTTTAAATTTTTTATGGGATTAAATGGGCCACTGACGAAAAATATGGCACCTCCTTCTCTGCAGGATAACTTCACAAAAAAATGTTCCAATCTGCAAAAATAAAAATTAATCTTTTAAAATAATGTAGTAGTTAAAAATTGTCGAAGGAGTTCTTTTTCAAAAATAAAAAAATTACGGTGTTTTAAACTTTAGTATGTAATTCTCGACCAAAAAATTTATATTTAATTATTTATAAAATATTGTCTATTAGGAAAATTAAGAAAACCTATCGTCATTTTGTAGAAAAAGTAATTATTAAGATTTTAAAAAAAAAGTTAAAAAACATTAAAAATTGATTGAATAATATTGCAGACAGTGCATTAAGACAGGTAGCGGTCCCAGTCCGACGCCAGATCACATTTAATGCTATAACTTTGTCATGGAATGGAATTTCCTTAAAAAAATGTTTTTGAATAAATCTTAGAAGTATAGAGAATAAAAATCCGTAAAAAAAACAAAATCGAAAATTTAAAAATTTCACGTGTATGTAACTCTTTATATTTAATATTTCCTCATCGATTAAGGACATATTATAACATCTCGTTTTTCAACAGATGAGATCAAAACTAGTGGAATAGTACTATTAAATATTATGAAATTACATTACTCACTTGACTTCTATTATATTTATTTTTATTATATAAATTTATTTTTATTATATAAAAATTTTACCGCGGTTTTTTTTTTTTAAGTTAGCTAAGGAACGTTTTTCCCTAATGGTTTACGTCAGGTCTTAAATCGTCCTTATACGTTTCATGTGGATCTTTTTTTCCATATCCGCATCTCCAGGACCGCATCTCTCTGGAATAATTTGCCCGGGACTATATTTCCCATGGAGTATAATTTACAGCGCGAATCGCTTTTTTTCGCACACGCGTTGCTCCTGTAGCGCTTTAAGGATTTCCCTGTAGCACGTGTGCTATGCCCATAAAAAAATCAATGAACAAAATTCCTTTGCAGTGCTAAAAAACGATCGCCATGAACTTTCCAGAAAAGAGCTGAATTTTTCGACATCTTTAAAGGTAAAGATACCTTATAAACCCATTACATCGACTCCGTGGGATGATCCCAACAGAACACCCAAATCTACTAACTCTCTAACTCTCATCGTTCTTTAAAGTGGCCAAATGTTCTTGAGAAATTTCTTTCCCCACCAAAAAGTAATTATTAAGATTTTAAAAAAAAAGTTAAAAAACATTAAAAATTGATTGAATAATATTGCAGACAGTGCATTAAGACAGGTAGCGGTCCCAATCCGATACCAGGTCACATTTATTGCTATAAATGGAATGGAATTTAGAAGTATAGAGAATAAAAATCCGTTAAAAAAAAAACAAATTTTTAAAAATTCCTGGTGTATGTTACCCTTTAACAGTAATAAACTTTAAGTAATGATTATTACTTACCATTTTTTTAAATAAATTAAAATTTTGTTGTGTAAAGATCTTTATATAGCATATTTATAAAATGTCACTGCTGTCAGGGCATAAGAAATGCTACAGCCCCCACCTTGATTATCATATAAGTAAAAAATAAAGATGCCTTTTCTCTAAGATTAATGTGAATTATCACTAGGAGGTACTTGCAGATGAATGTAGAAGAAATCATACCAAAAGTTTATTCGTAGAACAGAAACAATAAAGGAGTAGGCACTACAAACAAGAGCATAGTCAAGTTATTCACAAATTTTATAAAATATGAATAGAATATTGTATAATATCTCGAGAAACAAAAAGAATACCTAGAAATAAAAGTAGGTTGAAATAATTAACAAATTGAGAATATGCGTAGTTATCGCGATATTTTTCTGCTGACCTAAACGACAAAAAGAACAATCAAAGTAACACATAGCTTTTAAGTGGATCAAAAGATTTATTCGCGAGGTCAGAAAGAAAGTAAGGTTAATAGATCAGAGATACTAACAAGACGATTTATAATTTTTATCTTGGCTTAAAAACGTAAAAATTAAATACTTTTCAGATTTAGACAATAGCTTTTAGATTGGTTAAAAAGTCATATTTAACTTTATTTAGAGAGTAGATTAGTATGAATTAATTTATTAAGAGCATAAAACATTTTTCACTTTTATTGCTTACCATTCGTCTTTTAGTGTATTTTTAAAATTATGTGAACTTGCAGTTTTGAGAACCGTCTCAATATATAATTTTAAATGAGTTAATGTCACCCGTTAAAAATATCCTGTTAACATCAGTACGCAGCCATTTTACCAGGAACATAATAAATACAGAGTATTTATTAAATTGGGACTTGTATTAATATACTATAGTACACACTACAATAAATCACTTTGCTAATTAAAATTTTTTTAAAATCCTACCAAGTTCAAGTCGAACTTGCGCCATTAGTGTGTGATTCCTGAAGTATTCTATGAAATTCAGATTCATCTTCTATATAAGAATTACCAAGAATACATAAAAAGCGAGTCATATAAGAAATACCAAGAATACATAAAAAGCGAGTCATCTTTGTAGGAAAAGCTTAAAGCAAATAATTTGTTTGTTGTTTAATTATAAACAAATAAAATAAAATCATTTTATCTCGGTACCTATCCGTTGGTTATTGGTGTAGGCGGGACCCATTTAGCCACATGGTGAAGAAAAACTGAATATCTTTTTGGATCTCCTCAATCAATAACATTCAAACATAAAATTTACAATGCAAACTGAATCACATTATACCTTTCGTTTTCTAGTTGTTGATATATAGGTATGCGGGAAAAGTAATGGCATATTGGGCCATTCGGTTTACAGGAAGGCAACTGATACTAATAAATATGTATCTAAATGCTAATTCACACCATTATCCTCAAAAACGATCTGTTATGGATTTAAAACATTATCGATGTTCTGTGTCTTCAGAAACAGATAAGTTGGCCAGTGTTTTACAAAATAATGGGTATGGCACTGACATTATTAAACTTTTACCTAACCTCTGTAAGTAGCAGTCAGAATCCACCAGTAGATAATACAGTTTTATTTTATATACGCGGTAGTACATATAAAATAGGCAAATTACTTAAAACAGCCCACATTCGCACGATTTTTAACACCTGTAAGAAAAGTGGGTAATACTTGAGATCACCAAAATTAAACAGTGCTTGAGATCACTAATGCTTGAGATCACTATTGCTTGAGATCATCAATGCTTGAGATCACCATCTTCAACACTTGTAAAAAAATTGGACAATGCTTGAGATCACCAACTATGAAATGAAGATGTCTATAAAATTTCCTGTTCATGTGGTGTTGTATATGTAAATGAAACGGGAAGGAACATTAAGGATATATCAAAAAGAAACAGATTGTATAATCAGGTAGTTGAACATCAACACTCTACACGTCATACCATCAATGTAAGTAAAAACAATGTTCTTGTTCCTGTCTGCAATTTCTATAAACGAAAGTTTAGGGAATCAATTCAAGTTTACAAAACATCCCAATAACGTTAATAGAAACGAGAGAGAGAAAACTATCATTATGCTGATTCACGTTTCGATACAACCTGGTCAGGAATAAATGCTTAACTTGTGCTTCTTGGAGTTTATTTGTGTTATAATCTCGAAGAGTAAAGAAAGTTATTTCGAACTCACACGATCCCGAAAATCACGATTTCTTATTTAACGAACACCATTTTTAAATGATTTCTGCTCTAGAGAAAACATCAGTTAATTAGTCTCATGAGCCATTTTCTTAAAATCTTTTTACACATGATTTACACGAGGCTGTATAAAAAATCCAAGGAAGTTAGTGGAGATAATCAATTCGGATTTAAAGGGAGTTTTGGGACGAGAGAAGCCATGTGCAGTTTCCAAATGCTGGTTCAGAATCAGAGAGTGATCTGAATGTCAATGTGGACGGATACTAGCAGATAGCATTGAACATCAATATAAACAAAACAAAATTCACGATTATTATAGAAACCCAAGACGTTCGCATTCGTATAAATAGCGAGATTGTAGAACAGATCAGAAAGTTTAGATATCTGGGATGCCTTATAAATGAAAAGTAGAATCCGGATATGGAAATTAAATCCCGAGTTAAGGAGGCAAGATCAACTTTCATCAAGTTGAGCAAATTACTTTGTAACAAAAACCTCAGCCTACAACTCAGTTACCGGATGGCTAAGTGCTATGACTGGATCATTCTATTGGATAGTGTTCAAACATGAACCATGAGAATCTCGTCTGGTAACAAACTAAAGGCATTTGAAATGTAGAGGCTGAGAAGAATGTTGAAAATGTCTTGGGTTGATAGAGTAAGAAATGAAGAAGTAGTCGAAAGAGCCAATTTAGAAGATCGTTAATGATTTGAAAACATAGAAAGGAGAAAGATTTCTTACTTGGGTCACATCGTTCGTGGTGAACGCTTTCAACGCCTGATTCTACAGAATAAAATTTAAGGTGGAAGGAAAGAGGACGAAAAAGACTGTTATGGCTACGCAATATCCGCCAGTGAACATGAATAAACGATTTTCTGGCACTTCAAAATGCGACTTTAAACAGACTCACCTAATGAGAGAAATTTGGTACAGATGCCTATGCAGGAATCTGCACGGCACCTTCAGAAGAAGACGAAAAAACTCATTACCGAAAAACAAATTTAATAAAGCGTTAAAACACCCAACCTCCATTTATACTCTTGTTATACGAAGTATTTGATACTAGGTGATTTTGATCATCTGAACCGGCATTAATTTTCACTTTTAGCGCTAGTTTTCAATAGCATAAGTAAATTATGAAACCGATTGTAATTCTGAAACTTTTCAGATCTTGCAAGTTTGTATTTTCTGGATTCTTATATACTCTTAAAAAATAATTAGTAAAATTTCATAGTAACCACATGCAATGGAAAGTCAATTTTAAAATAGCTTGCATATTGTAAATTTTATAATATATTATTCCATGAAATATTAATAATATTTATTAAAGATTAGAATAATTTTTCGGTAATGCATATACAATTCTCCCCATGATAATCATCAGCATGACTAGAAACGACGTTGATGATCGCCAACGTCCATAGAGTATATGATACTTGAAGCATATACAAAATTTTTAATTAGTGTGATTTTTAGTAAACTTGTTCTATATCTATATATCTAATAAGCCTTCTTCCATCCAGTGTTGGACATAGGCCTCCTCTTCCTTTTTCCATTCTTTTCGATTCTGCATCTTTCTGATCCATCCTAAACCAGCTGCTCTTTTCAGGTCATCTTTCCATGTTGTTTGGGGCCTTCCTCTGGATCTGTGTCCCAAACATAGCCTTCATTCTTGTATTCTTTTATTCCATCTCTCATCTTGTTGTCTCATTGTGTGACCTACCCATTTCCACCTTGAAACCTGCTACCTGTTCTCTTACGTCTATCACTTTGGTCTTTTGTCTTATACTTGCGTTTCTGATTCTGTCTTGTAATTGCTCTCTATATTTTACTCAGGTGCTCCATCATCTTCCTATTCAATGTCCATGTCTGGATCGCATAGGTGAAAACCGGTAGAATGCATTGATTGAATACCATCTTTCTCAGTTTCAGAGGAATTCTTTTGTGGGTTAGTATTTTCCTTTACGAGGCTGGTTTGAAAAGTCCGTGCAAAGTCCGAGAGATGGCACATCACCGGCGCGTATCGAGGTCATGTTTAGTTAGTAGCATCTCTTGAATGAACGCACACCAAGTTTCAGCCATATTGGTCTATTTATTTGTGTTTGGCATTCGTGTGAATCAAGGAAGTCGAGTGATTTTCAAGAAATGGACGAAAAATAATTTCGTGTGGTGATTAAACATTACTTTATAAAAGGCAAAACGCCTCAGGAGACTAAAGAGAAGCTTGATAAACATTATGGTGACTCTGCACCTTCGATTAGAACAGTTTATAAGTGGTTTCAAAATTTTCGGACTGGCCATATGGGCACAAGTGACGCTGAACGTTCTGGACGGCCTGTGGAGGTTACGACTCCAGAAATCATTGATCAAATCCATGATATGGTGATGGATGACAGGAGAGTTAAGGTGCGTGAGATTGCTAGTGCTGTGGGCATCTCGACTGAACGGGTACATAATATTTTGCATAAACATTTGGACATGAGAAAGCTATCCGCAAGACGGGTGCCGCGATTGCTCACGCTTGACCAAAAACGGAATCGTGTGAGGTGTTGCAAGGATGGTTTGCAGCTGTTCCAGAAGAATCCGGAGGACTTTAAGCGTCGTTTCGTCACTGTGGATGAAACATGGATACATTACTATACTTCTGAGACCAAACAACAATCTAAACAATGGGTTACCAAGGGGGAATCTGCACCAAAAAAGGCGAAGACCGTTCCTTCGGCCGGAAAGGTTATGGCGACTGTCTTTTGGGATTCGCAAGGTCTAATCCTCATCGACTATCTGGAAAAGGGTAAAACTATTACAGGTGAATATTATTCATCGTTATTAGACCGTTTGAAAACCGAGCTGCAAGAAAAACGCCCGCGATTGGCCCACAAGAAAGTCCTTTTCCATCACGACAACGCACCAGCACACACCTCAGCAGTTGTGGTCGCAAAATTAATGGAAATAGGATTCCAACTCGTTTCACATCCCCCCTATTCTCCAGACTTGGCTCCCTCGGACTACTATTTGTTCCCCAATTTGAAGAAATGGCTGGCGGGACAAAGATTTTATTCAAACGAGGAGGTGATTGCAGACACTAATGGATATTTTGCAGACTTGGACAAATCCTATTATTCGGAAGGGATCAACAAACTAGAACATCGTTGGACGAAGTGTATAAGCCTAAAAGGAGACTATGTCGAAAAATAAAAAAGGTTTACCCCAAACACATAAGTAGTTTTTATTTTTGCACGGACTTTTCAAACCCGCCTCGTATTTGCCAAATGCTGCCCATGCCAGTCTGATTCTTCTCTGTACTTCTGCTGTTCGATTTGCTTTTTCACACTTTATTACTTACCCTATATAGATGTATTCGTTTTTTTTTGTGGGTCTAGCACACATGCTGCAGGAAAATCCCTAAAGCGCTACAGGAGCGGCACGTGTGCGGAAAAAGCGATTCGCTTATTCTTAAATCGCTGTAAATTGTACTCGGTGGGAAACACAGTCCTGGGCAAACTATTCCAAAGGGATGATCCTCTACGTATTCAAGTCTGTGTCTTCGTTTTTCCTAGTCTTTATTTTATCTTTATTCAGCAGTAGTCCTATCCTCTCTGATTTGTTTTGTAGTTCAGTAATCATATCCTGTATGTCATCAAAATTATCTGATATTAGCACTACATCATCAGCATAACGCAGATGATTTAACTTTTGTCCATTTATACTGATCCCCTTTTTCCCATTCGAGTTCCATGAAAACTTCTTCTAATGCTGGTATAAATAGTTTTGGGCTCATGGAATCTCCCTGTCTTACTCCGCAGGTACTGGATTTATTTTACTATCCGTTTCCAATATCATCTGAGCCTTGTTGTAAATCGTTCTTATGAGCCGAGTATACCTATAGTCTATTCTGCTGTTATACAAGGTCTTTCGACGGCCTAGCTCTCAATACTATCAAAAGCCTTTTGATAATCTATAAATACCAGGTACAGTTTTAAGTTATATTCTGTTGTTTTCTCTATTAAAGTTCTGATAGTTAAGAAATTATCACAAGTACCTACTAACATTCTTCCTGAAGCCAGCCTGTTCTCCGATTGGTTTAATTCCAACTTGTTTTCCAATATATTAATTATTATTTTGGTAATCAATTTGTATATTTGTGAAAGTAATGATATTGGATGGTAATTGTCTAACTTAGTCTTGCCACCTTTTTAAAAAGTAAAATTGTTGAAGCTGTATTCCAATTTTCTGGTATCTTCTCTTCTTCTAGACCTTTAATAAATAAGAGTTTCAACATCTGTACCTCCAAGTCTCGTTCTTCTTTCATTAATTCTGTTACTAGTCCGTCGGGTCCTGGTGTTTTATTGTTTTTCATAGTTTTTAGTGTTGGTAATTCTTCATCTGTTATCTCTGGTATTTCTTCTGAGTTAACATTGATTATCTTTCTGTTTCGACGTACTTTGAGATCATTTGGTGGGCAGTTTTTTTGTTCATACAAGTTCTGATAGTATGTTTGAATCATGTGTGTTATTTTTTCTCGATCATTCACATGTTCTCGATTTTCATCCTTTAAGTTGTGTACTGTAGTTTTTCCTAAGCTTTGTCAGAGTGCTTTCATGTTTTTGGTCTGTTCTACAGTTTTTCCTGTCTTCGTCTCTAACTGTTCTCTATTATCTTCTTTAATGGACTTTTTAAGGGTTTTGTTAGTTTCTACAAACTGAATAGTATATCTCTTTCCCTGGGCTAGCAGTTTACGTCTTTCTTCAAACAGTTCTTCCGTTTTTATGCTACATATTTTTGTTTTGTTGCTCTTCTTTCTAGCTATTTGCTCTTCTGCTATCACCAAGATATTCGTCAGTGTTTCATTAATTTCGTTTATGTTTTTGTTATCAAGTTCATCGGTTTTTATTAATTCATTTCTTATTTCATTCTGTGTTCTATACAGTATGTCTTATATGATGATTACCTATTACAACCCTCATAAGATATACAAAGTTGTTTTTAACAACTTTCGTAGAATAAGTTTTTAATATGCTCTCCTACAGTATGGGTTTTTACAATAAGACCGATTACAAAGTTTAAAAGAACAATTTTATACATTTTTCAGAAATCGTAATAGACAATCAATAACATTTTCTTTTAATAAATAATGGAATATTGGAAAATGCTTCAATCTCTTCCTAATCTTAATTAATTACAGACTTTCATGACAACCAACTTAAATTTTAAAATTATGAATATATTGTAAAATATAATGACAGTAGGACAATATGATAGTGTACTTCATTGTTAATTAAAGAAGAAAATATCATCAGTAATTTCAATGAAAGAGTTTACTATTGTTTTATATACCAAGGTTTATCAACATAGAATTACTTAATTAGCTTCCGCGTAACCGAATATTTTACGACCAAGCTAAGCCCGAAGCCAAATGAAATAAGTGGAGATTGTTCTGACTTAACTATGCGCTATTCAGAAATGTTAATTCATTTGAAAATAATTCGATTTAATTTTGCTACAAAAATAGTAAATTTTAATTGCCAGGTAAATTGAAAGTTCTGTGTTAAAAAAACCGGCCAAATGCAAGTCGGACTTACGCAATTAGTGTTTCGTACGTTGGTTACTTTTAAAATAAAAAATTTTGTTACGGAGGTATAAAATTATCAATGACTTCACAAAACACACCCCAAATAAGTTGTTTTCAACGTTTTTTTTTTTCCGATCTTTACTGAAAACTGATGACCTAGAAATTTTTATTTTTTTTTATATACCAGATAAATTATTAAAGGTAATACATAATAATTTTCCTTCAATCTACACCCTGTGGAGAATATTCCAGAATTTTTTTTGAAAATTTTTGATCAGTACTTTTCGAGATAAGGGGGGACAGCGATTTTTTTTGCAATTTTTTAAAAATAATACAAAGAAAAGTATGCGCAAGTATTACATTATACATTTTTTTGAACTAGTGGTTTTACAAGATTTCATTTGACACACCACTCTCTGACCTGGTATTTTTTTTTTTCACTTCCTATTTCACCCCCAAAACTAACCCCTTAAGTGAAAAATTAACTTTCAAAACTACACGGCTCTGATAAGGCCATTAATTCCTATATTAGTGCCAAATTTCAACTTTCTATGTCAAATAGTTTGGGAGAAAATCGGGTGTGACAGACAGACAGACAAATACCGAAGTGTCTTATAAGTGTTCCGTACGGAACACTAAAAAGATCGATTTTTGATCGATCGGGAAATTATTGTAACAGCATCTTGTAGCAGCGTTAACTCTTATACTTCCTTATACCCCCTTATACCCTGTATATTTCATCCTTCTATATATTTCTTTTAAACGCTTCCCAATTGAAAGATGATGGTGCAATTGTCTTCTTTATTGGAAAGATACGACTTAAACAAGAAGCAATTTAAACAAAGATGGCATAAATCACCTACTCATTGTTTTTTTTTCCATATATGGCCTAATAGTTTTTGTGTAACGATGTTTTTGTGTTAGCGAACATTTCTTTTTATCATTTTCCAATAAATTAGGCATCATAAAGTGACTATCAAGTGGTGTATGTAAACTGCTTCTAATTACCAATCGTTTTTTTTCCTCATCCTTCGGTAAAAATCCTTAATTAAATATTAAATTTCATTTAAAATTGCTTTAATGTAATTCTTCCTAACTCCATAATACTTACTGAAAAATCAATTAATTTTATTGGGAAATATTGTGAAATTTTATATATATTTTTATACAGTGAAGGGGAATTCCCGTTATTCCAGCAAAAGCTTTGGAGTATTATTATATAGAATGTGAAAGAAGATAATATTAAATTTTATATAATTCCCCTTCGAAATTTTTCTAGGATACACAACCGTTGGATTAGGAAGAATGTGTCAATATCTGTCGTACTGTACGTACACATGCTTAAGAACCCATTTTTTTAAGGCAGAAAAATCTCTATAAAATTTCATTATATTTAAATTATCTCACCTTTTAAAAACATTATAGTTCCAAACCATTGTAATATATCAATATGGAGTATAGATCAAGAGATTATATGCTTATATTTTCTAGTTATCTTTTTGTTTTAGATTTCGAACTTAATTAGGCTTAACTGACACTCGCCAGGATAACTCTCAAACAAAATTAGATAACGAATTCAAATTTACTATACAGGGTGAGTCAACGATAGAGTAAAGTTCATTATCTCATTTGTTTCGGGAATGACGAAAAAATGTTAGATACAATAGTTTTATAGGATGTTAAGGTGCATGGTTTGAAATTATTTTCGAGTATACAGGGTACTTCAAAAAAGTGTAGCCGATATAACATATTTTTTTTTTAAATGGAACATTCTATTTTCTAATTTATTTTTAAATTCTGTGTAAAATTTTATAGCTTTTTTATTAATAATGTTATATACCTAAACCTATTAGTTTTTTCTAATATTTCAATTTTAAAAAAAAAAAAAATACTAGTTTTCAGTCTTGTAAAAAACTGCCAGTAGCGCCATTGTTTCTGAAGGTAAAATAGTCATAATTGGTACGAGCGTTCTATAGAGATGACAGAAAAAAAGATATATGTAGAGAAATTTGAGTTAGATGCTACAGGGTGTTCAAAATAAATTTATACATTTCGACTATTTTAAATTGAAAAATCTCAAATTTTTTAAACTGCACACCCTCTATATTATTATTTCTTTCTGATAGATTTTATAAAACGCTCCAACTTTTATTAAGTATGTCATATACCTATTTCTAATAGTTTTCGATTTATTTTGAATTTTTCAATTGTTACCCTTGCTTTTAATATACTTACGCTATTGTTAAAACATAAACAAATAGTTAATAATAATTTTAATATAGTTTAACTTATCTAATGATTAATTATTATGACGTAATAAATGTTAAAAAGTATGCCCGTCTACTTGAATACTCTTGTTTTGTCGTTTTACTATATTTTCCTTCACTTTCCTTAGCATAAAGGGCGTTATTGTCCTGCACGCATCCCGTATCCTATCTTCCATACCTACTGGTGTTGTAGGGGGACTCACATAAACACGATCTTTAATATAGCCCCCCACAAAAAGAAGTCTAAAGGTGTTAAGTCACATAATCGAGGGGGCCACTAAATGAATCCATCCCAACCGATCCATTTTTGTGCCTAACGATCGTTTAAAAATTCCCGAACTTCCCGGTGGTAATTAGCAGGAGCTCCGTCTTGTTGAATCCACATTTGTTCCCTTTCAAAGTTATCAACTTCTTTAAGAAGCTGGGTAATTCGTTTCGTAAAAAATTTAGATATCTAGGCCCGTTAAGCGGTTCATGAAAAAAATATGGACCAATAATTCGAAAATTTAATATTCCACACCATACATTAAGCGACCAATGATTTCGTTTTTGAACTTCCCGGACCCAAAATGGACTAACTGTTGAATAATAATGCATGTTATGGCTGTTAACTGCTCCACTGTTACGAAAAGTAGCTTCAACAGAAAACATTATTCTGGATAAAAAATTTGAATCAGCCTCTATTGCCCATTCATGGTGGTACAAAAGTTTACTCGTCGTTCAAAATCAGGATCTTGAAGTTCTTGGTGTAGTTCCATATAAAAAGGATGATATTTGTATTTTTTCGTGGTGCGATTAGCCGTAGATTGGGATGTGTCAGATAAGTCAGCTAGTTGATGGCTGCTGGCCTGGGGATTATCTTCAACATGAAATAAAATTTCAATTTATTTTTCTTCATTGGTAGTATTCTGGTTTACTACTTTCCATTTCCTATACTCAACGCTACCACTACCTTCAAATCGTTCCATTAAGCACTGAAAAGATTTTCTAGATGGTATACGTCTATTAGGGTACTTCACTCCGTAAAGCCTTACCGCCAAAAGACAATTTTTTCCCGCCTCGCCCAGTATATAAACCATATCAATTAATTCATTTTAGGAAAATCCATAACTATTACCTTTATACGTCACTTACTACAACAAATTAAACTATTTTTACTTGCTTAATAGACATGTCAAAATTTGACAATGCCTACATTTTTGTTTATTAGAAATAGGTATATGACATACTTAATAAAAGTTTGAGGGTTTTGTAAAATCTATCAGAAAAAATAATAATATACAAGGTGTGCCATTTAAAAGAGATTTTTGAATTTAAAATAGTCGAAATGTATAAATTTATTTTGAATACCCTGTAGCGTCTAACTCAAATTTCTTTACACATACCTTTTTTCATCTCTATAGAACGCTCGTACCAATTACGAGTATTCCATCTTCAGAAACAATGGCGCTACTGACAATTTTTTACAAAACTGAAAACAAGTATTTTTTAAAAAAAATTGAAATATTAGAAAAACTACTAGGTTTAGGTATATAACATTATTAATAAAAAAAAGTCATAAAGTTTTACGCAGAATTTAAAAATTAATTAGAAAATAGGATGTTCCATTTAAAAAAAAACATATTTTATATCGGCCATACTTTTTTGAAGTACCCTGTATGCTCAAAAATAATTTTAAACTGTGCACCTTAACATTCCCTAAAACTATTATATTTAACATTTTTTCGTCATTCCCGAAACAAATAACGATACGATAATGAACTTTACTCTATCGTTGACTCACTCTGTACATAATATTTTGAGTAAAAAAAGAACCTATCGTTTTTAAACGAAATCACTTCAAAGGCATAAAGTGCGGATTGATGAATTTTGTATAGGTTAAATAATATTATGAGAATTTATCGTAATGATTAGTAGAAATAATTTTAAGCATAAATATTTATGGTAAAGCATGTTATGGTTTAAAGTGAACGCTTGGGTGTTAGAGATTGCTTCGAATTTGTTGTTATATATCATTTCCAGGAGTCTTGGAGTCAAAGAATCTGAAATAAAGTACCTATCGTTTAAAATATCAAACTATAATGATTTGCTTAAGTTTTTCTTTTAGTTCAAAAAAGTAAAATTCAATATTTATTTTAAAATGCATACTTGCAAGAGAAATGCTATACTGTGGAAATGATTGTATTCATTTTCAGTGTTCCGTTATAAGATCATTTCGGTGTTTTTTTTTTATCGCTCACCTTCCCACCTCAATAGGGATTTTACCTTTTTTCCATATCCCGAGGATATCGGCTAGGATGTCGTAATACCCGTTAACGTTATCCAAGTGCCGAAACATACATTTTTGTATTTCACGGCACCTTTTAAACAATGCGGTAGTGCTGCCACGGACGATATTTGCATTTCTGCAAACAACTACTATCTATCTCTGTGTCTGTCTGTCCGTCTGTTTGTCTGTCTGCCTGTCTGTCTGTCACACCCGATTCTCTCCCAAACTATTTGACATAAAAAATTGAAATTTGGCACTAATACAGGAATTAATGACCTCATCAGAGCCGTGTAGTGTGGAAAGTTAAATTTTGACTCAAGGGGTTAGTTTTGGGGGGTGAAATCGGAAGTAAAAAAAATTTTTACCAGATCATCAAGTGGGATGTCAAATGAAAGCTTGTAAAATATATATAATGTAATACTTGTGCACACTTTTCTTTGTCCCCGCTTATCTCGAAAAGTACTGATCAAGAACCTTTGAAAAAATTCTAAAATATTCTCTACAGGGTGTAGATTGAACGAAAATTATCACGAGTGCATTACCTTTAATAATTTATCTAGTACATAAAAAATAAATCAAGATAATCAAAGTTTTCAGTAAAGACCGGAAAAAATTTTTGTTGAAAACTTATTTGAGATGTGTTTTGTGAAATCACTGATCATTTTATACCCCTGTTTTTTTTTAAAAAAAATAATATTTTCTTTAAAAAAGTTGTACTGACCTAAGGCCTAAGGTTTTTTTTTGAAAGATGAAATTATTTTTAATGGAAAAAAATACAGCACTGAATTTTGTTGAAATATTCTTGGCTATACGTTATATGACATCATTGCAAAAGTAATATATTTTCAAAACTTTTTTTTACTATGCCTGCATCAATCAATGCCAAACAAATTAAATGGCAATGGTAGTGAAAAAGAGGGTACCAACATAACTGTGCTGGGTTATGCAATGTTCACTTATTTAAGAAAATCTTAAGATTTTTGTAGCATTAAATATCCTGCTGATCTTGCCTTACGATGACTACATTGATGTTCAACATTATGGATAACACTTCTTAATCTCATAAAGTTAATATCTTCCCGCTTATAAGAAAAAATATAATTAGCAAACGAAAAGTCATAAATATGTAATTAATGTCATCAAAGTGCTCGCTTATGCATTTACTTTTAATTTCAGGCCGATCTTGCCTTGCGATGACTACATTGATGTTCAACATTATGGACAACGCTTCTTAATCTCATAAAGTTAATATCTTCCCGCTTATAAGAAAAAATATAATTAGCAAACGAAAAGTCATAAATATGTAATTAATACATAATACACGAAATATAATACGTAAATACACTTAATTAGGTAAATTTTTGATGTCATCAAAGTGCTCGCTTATGCATTTACTTTTAATTTCAGGCTGATCTTGCCTTACGATGACTACATTGATGTTCAACATTATGGATAACACTTCTTAATCTCATAAAGTTAATATCTTCCCGCTTATAAGAAAAAATATAATTAGCAAACGAAAAGTCATAAATATGTAATTAATACATAATACACGAAATATAATACGTAAATACACTTAATTAGGTAAATTTTTGATGTCATCAAAGTGCTCGCTTATGCATTTACTTTTAATTTCAGGCTGATCTTGCCTTACGATGACTACATTGATGTTCAACATTATGGATAACACTTCTTAATCTCATAAAGTTAATATCTTCCCGCTTATAAGAAAAAATATAATTAGCAAACGAAAAGTCATAAATATGTAATTAATACATAATACACAACATAAAATACGTAAATACACTTAATTAGGTAAATTTTTGATGTCATCGAAGTGCTGGCTTATGCATTTACTTGTAATTTCAGGCTGATCTTGCCTTACGAGGACTACATTGATGTTCAACATTATGAATAACACTTCTTAATCTCATAAAGTTAATATCTTCCCGCTTATAAGAAAAAATCTAATTAGCAAACGAAAAGTCATAAATATGTAATTAATACATAATACACAAAATATAATAGGTAAATACACTTAATTAGGTAAATTTTTGATGTCATCAAAGTGCTGGCTTATGCATTTACTTGTAATTTCAGGCTGATCTTGCCTTACGAGGACTACATTGATGTTCAACATTATGGATAACACTTCTTAATCTCATAAAGTTAATATCTTCCCGCTTATAAGAAAAAATATAATTACCAAACGAAAAGTCATAAATATGTAATTAATACATAATACACAAAATATAATACGTATATACACGTAATTAGGTAAATTCTTGATGTCATCAAAGTGCCCGCTTATGCATTTATTTTTAATTTCAGGCTGATCTTGCCTTACGAGGACTACATTGATGTTCAACATTATGGATAACACTTCTTAATCTCATAAAGTTAATATCTTCCAGCTTATAAGAAAAAATATAATTAACAAACGAAAAGTCATAAATATGTAATTAATACATAATACACAAAATATAATACGTATATACACATAATTAGGTAAATTCTTGATGTCATCAAAGTGGTCGCTTATGCATTTACTTTTAATTTCAGGCTGATCTTGCGTTACGATGACTACTTTGATGTTCAACATTATGGATAACACTTCTTAATCTCATAAAGTTAATATCTTCCCGCTTATAAGAAAAAATATAATTAGCAAACGAAAAGTCATAAATATGTAATTAATACATAATACACAAAATATAATACGTAAATACACTTAATTAGGTAAATTTTTGATGTCATCAAAGTGTTCGCTTATGCATTTACTTTTAATTTTAGGCTGATCTTGCCTTACGATGACGACATTGATGTGCAACATTATGGATACACTTCTTAATCTCATAAAGTTAATATCTTCCCGCTTACAAGAAAAAATATAATTAGCAAACGAAAAGTCATAAATATGTAATTAATAGATAATACACAAAATATAATACGTAAATACACTTAATTAGGTAAATTTTTGATGTCATCAAAGGGTTCGCTTATGCATTTACTTTTAATTTCAGGCTTATTTGTCGACAACTATAAAATCCATCTCGCAGTTGTGTCTTCATATAAAGTTCGATTTTGAAAGAGAGTACCTAACATATTTTATGTTATGTACTCTCCTTATAAATATGTGAATATCAATTTACCTAACTTATCTTCAACATTAAGTTTAATTTAAAAAAAAGTTTCTTCTTAAACTCGCACTGAGTTTAAAATTTTGCTTAATTTTGTGTGTTTACGTTTTATATTTTCTATAATAAGTATTACTACACAACAGTTGTCACCACTACATCAAGTACTTTAAGTTTTCACTCGACGCGCGTTTCTCTAACCATGTTAGTCAATCATCGCTCCTGATGACACTCGCTTGGTTAACGAAACTCCCGCCGAGAGTAAAAATAAAGTGATTGGTGTTGTGTCATTGTGCCAAAGATTCTAAGGTCTCAACGTAGTTAAGAGGTATTACGTACATAAGGCTTACATTTCTTGCGTTTTCTGTTTAGAGTGATAACAGCGAAGATTGCTTTTGCTAATTATTCATTTATAACCAGATGGATACTATCTTTTTAAAATTAAGAGGAGATACGAGGGTGGATTTGGCGTGATTCTTGTAACGGGTACGTTCAAAGTTTCAAATAGATGCAAATCACAGTTGTTCATGGGGAGCCTACACCAGCACCCAAGAATGTTTACTACTGGATAAATGAATTTAAACGTGATCATACGAACACTGAAGCTGCTGTACGTTCAGCCCTTCCGATTGAGTTTATTCCGAAGAAATGTTCGATATAGTCGAGATTGCTAAGGTTTTATGCATCTCATATGAACATAATATCCTGCACGAAGTTCTAAAAATGAAAAAGCTGAGTACGTGATGGGTGTAGCGTTTGTTGACTGTAGGCGAAATGGCAAATAAATAAAATTAAATATTTTAATAACACAGGCCAACGATGAAAAAACTTTTTTAATAATTTTACCTGATTCCTATGTTTTTTGGTCCGAAAATAATAATAAAAAAAAGTCGTATCACCCACCAATTTTTCACATTTTAATATCCAAAATGTGAAAAGTTTCTTTTTTATCATTCGAATGTTATTGGGTTGGCAAAATCAGAATTTTATAAGGTTGGCAGTTTCGATAAATGTCACAGCTGTTTGTTTTCTTCCAGTTAACATAACCTCGCATTGCAGTGTCTAACCCATGTGCTTTAATTCACACTCAAAGTATAGCTAATCGTGGTTGTAAAAACTCTCCCAACACTTTTTGTTATATATGTGGTGAGTTTGTAGTTAAAAAACAAACAAACATTACTGACTTTGTAAAAAAAGTATACTTTGCATATTTTGGTGTAGAAATTGGTAATCAAGAAAAATGTTGAACTCCTCACAAAGTATGTTATGCTTGTGTCGAGGATCTTAGGAAATGGTATAAGAAAGAAAAGAAAGCTTTTAGATTTGCAGTACCCATGGTATGGAGAGAGTAAGAAAACCATTCAATTGATGGTTATTTTTGCAGCGTTGATGTTTCTGGATATAACTCCAAAAATAAGAAAGTAATTGTCTATCCTAACTTTACTTCAGGTAGAACATGGACCGAGACTTCCTGTCCCTGAGCCACCTCAGTCTATTGATGAATTTAATGAAACCGACCGGATGATGATGAGTTTCACTGTTCTCTAGAAAATTTAAAACCACAGTTGTTTACAAGCTGAGGTAAATGATTTAGTGAGAAATTTGAGTTTGACTAAGGAAAAAGCAGAATTGCTTGGTTCTAGGCTGAAACAAAAACATTTATTGGAATCTGGAACATCTACCATATTTACCATTATAGAACAAGAGACCAACAGTTTGCTCAGTTTTTCAAGCAGGAAGAGGATTTTTTTTAACTATTTTGAAATTTAATGGATGTCATATTGTGAGAGAACTGTGGATGATACAAAAAAACTGATACCAGATACGGGTTCAGCACCCAAAAATGCATAACACTTAGATGTATTGGTTTAAAAAGTTCTTACAAATATTTTTTTTGGTTGGCCTGTGTAATTTAAGGAGGTAACAAAATTATAAACTAATTTTTCATTACTTCATCTGCTAGATCACAAAAAATAGTCAGTATGTCGGCCTGTTGGCACAATAACTCCAGAACGAAATGAGAGTCGATCTCGAATTTGATCCACATATAATACTTGACGTAGTTATAGTTTTTGGGCAATATCGTTAAAGGGGTAAGGGTCGATAAATTTTGTTAATTTTTTAAATCAGTGTAAGAATTTTTCTTGGTTTTTGTTGATATAATGAACAAATTTTAAACATAGCTATTTATAGCTGAACATATAAGGGGTTAAAGAAGTAACAGAGGGTGTTGGAAGGGCTTTCTCGAATATTTCGGTTACATGTCCTTGTTTTGGCCTTTCTTGCAGTCGAGAATTATAAAAATTCTGTTATTTTTTATCACTTCCAATTAATTATAATTAAACATATAAGGTACGGGAAGGTGTCAGACAGATCACTTCGTATATATTGTGTTGCACACCTTTTTAGGGTTCTTATAATCGAGAATTCTGAAAATTCTCAATTATTTTTCATCATACATATAAGAGATCAATGAGGTAGAGAGAGGGTTAGAAGGGATGTTTCGTATATATTTTTTCTTATATATCTTGTTATAAGTTCTCTTCAGGCTTCTAGGAAACAATTAATTTCAAAATTGCGTTAGTTTTTCATTATTTCCAGTTAATTAAACATGTAAGGAGTTAATGAGGTAGAAGAAGGGGTTGGAGGGTTGCTTCAAATATATTGCGTTATACGTACATTTCCCGATTACTATGAATTTCCAAACTGTGGTATTTTTAAAATATTTTTAATTGGCCATACATGTATAGCGTCAGAAAGGTTCTGAAAGTGAGGGGATCTAAAAATTGTATAATTTATTTATTATTTTCAATCGTCAAATATGTAAAGTGTTAATGAGGTAGAAGAGGGGTTTTAGGGTTTCTTCTTATATATTGTGTTAAACTTTTATTTTTGCTTTTTTTGAATTAACGAACGCAACCTTCGCGTTATTTTTTAAAGTTTTCAACTTTAACGTAAAAACTATGTAGAAAGAGAAATGTTAGATTTCAGTTATAAATATGTAAACTCTTCATTTTCGCTTTTTTTTTAATTATTATTTTTCTAAAAGTATTTAAAACGTCAAGTTGTAGTGTTTGGATTAAGTTACCTTGTATGTAAGAAAATAAAATTCAGTTCGTGTTTTAGAGCTACGTGTTGCAAGAGAAGGTAAATCACTTCAACGATTTTTTTGTTTCTATTTCGGTCACCACGATAACGGTATACTTATAAAAAGTCTTTATTAATTTTTTTCTTATTGAATTTTAATTTTTATATAATTTATTATAAATTCCAAATAAGTTGGGTACATATTTAGATTAAATCCAAGACTAAACTAAATATCAATCACAGTCTTATAACATATATGAGCAAACTGCATTCAAAAGTTACGAGGAAACCAGAAAAAGAGTATAAATGTACATTCCATAAGAGGTTATTAAACATTTCAGAAAATGGCGAATTTAAGGATGTAACAGTAACATAAATAATTTTTAATGTTCCGTATGGAATCCTTATAAGATCACTTCGGTGTCTGTCCGTCTATCTGCCTGTCTGCCTGTCCATGTGTCACACCTGATTTTCTCCGAAACTATTTGACATAGAAAGTTGAAATTTGGCACTTATATAGGAACTGATAGCCCCATCAGGGCAGTGTAGTTTTGAATGTTAAGTTTTGTACTTAAGGGGTTAGTTTTAGGGGGTGAAATCGGAAGTGAAAAAAAAATCTTTTACCGGGTCGCAGAGTAGGATGTCACATGAAACCTTGTAAAAACACTAATTCAAAAATATATATGATATAATACTTGCGCACACTTTTCTTTGTATTATTTTTAAAAAATTGCCAAAAATCTCTGTCACCCCCCTTATCTCGAAAAGTACTGATCAAAAAGTTTTGAAAAAATTCTGGAATATTCTCCACAAGTTAATTTATCTGGTATATAAAAAAAACAAAAATTTCAAGATCGTCAGTTTTCAACAAAGATCGGAAACAAACTTTGTTGAAAACTTATTTAGGGTAAGAAAATTTTTTATTTTAAGAGCAATCACCGTACGGTACACTAACTGCGCAAGTCCGACTTACACTTGGTCGGTTTTTTTCTAACAAAAATTCTTTTGAGAAATTTCAAATCGTTAGGCCCAATCAATTTTTAAATTATTAATTGAAATAAATTAAGCTATTTAAAGTTTTTATTGTTAAATGACAAATCTCAGCACTCTATAAGTAATATTTCTAATGTTGTCTATGAGTACATCAAATTATAATTTTGTAAGAAAATGAGCCCAAATATCCTTCGCCTGATTCTCTCTTTTTTTAAAAAATCCACTAGTATTAGAATTATTTACTGCAATTAAAAGCGAGTGTGTTCAAAAAATACTTATTACAATAACAGATTAACAATTTCCTTGGCAGTAGATACGAGATCTCCTGAGATCGGATTGAAAATCAGGCACTGGCTATAGATATTGTCCTGTAAACTTTAAGGGGTTATATTACCATTCCATTTTTTTACGGATTTTTATTCTCTATATTTCTAAGAATTATTCAAAAAAAAAAATGTTAAAAAAATCTTAGTAATTACTTTTTCTACAAAATATCAAGAGGTTTTTTTAAATTTTTCTAATGCACCTTTTTTATAAATAATTAAACATAAATTTTTTTAATCGAAAATTTCGTGCTTAAGTTTGAAACACCGAAAATTTTTTATTAAAAAAAAAAAAACCTTCGACTATTTTTATTACTACATTATTTTACAAAATTAATTTTTATTTTTGCAGATTGGATTATTTTTTGTCAAGTTATCCTGCAGACAAGGAAGCGTCATGGTTTTCATCAGTGGTCCATTCATCCCGATAAGAAATAATGTTAACATTTAAAACATATTTTAAAAAAAAATCCTATAATTAAAGTACAATAAAAATATATAATCGCCAGTCTTTTGTATTATTCACTTAATAACCTTTAAATATTTTTTTAAATATACATACTTTTTGCAGCGCCCAGGTGTATGTAACCCCTCGAGGTCATCGAAAAATTGGGAAGATGGGAAACTCGTCTTAAGGGGTAAGGCCACTCCAGGACCCAGGAAAAAAGGCTAATTTCGGGAAAGTATAATAAAAGCAATCCAAAATTTATTTAAAATACTTTATTAAACAAATATTTAAGTGTACAATAATGTATTTTTTATCTTTCTAGTCCAATACTACAAGGCATGTGAAGCCTGAAATGGCCGAAACGATTGCCTTCCGTAGATTTCAACCTAGAATAAAAAAAAAACAAAAAATTTTCATTGATATATGTCAAAAACTGGTGGATAACGTAAAGATTTTGCAGTAAGTTATAAACTTCTTTTTTATATATTTTTTTCAAATGTGCACCGTTTTTTGAAAATACGGTATTTTCAAATTACATACGTTATCCACTAGTTTTTGACATATATTAATGAAAATCTACGTCAGCAATAGTTTCGCCCGTTTCAGGCCTCGCATAAATGGTGCCTTGTCAACTTGGATTTTGAGGCGGCCATTTTGACTTAAAAAGATAAAAAGAAAATAGTTTTGTACAATTAAATATTTGTTTAATAAAGAACTTCAAATGAATTTTTGACCGCTTTTTTATACTCTACAAAAAAAATTTCCGAAATTAGCATTTTTTCCTGGGATCTGGAGTGCCTTACCCCTGAATATTATATATATAAATAATTCTATAAGAAAAATAATAACGATTTTTAAAAACAACTAAAATATTAGAAACACAAATAAGTCACTTCCTTGAAGTTAAGTAACAACTTTTCTACAATAGGTGTACTTCAATTTGCCAAAAATATGTTTTATCTATCGTAACAACATTAAAATTTCAAAAAACCTTTTGATCATAGGAATGAATCACTTTTTGGCACTGGTATAGGAACATTCATTTCGAAGTATTTTTTTGGCATGCATTTATAAAAAGTTTTGATTGTTCTATATAATCAGGATGTTGCAAGTTCGTCAGTTCCATGTATGATATCAGATTTTATACATTTTAAAAATAACTTCGTTGAAAATATTATTCTCAACCAAGGAAGCTTTTTATAGGTTTGACAGAACATACAACTAATAACTATGAAATATTAAAAATAGCATATTACATTTATTTATTTGAATCTCAGATTATCTATTCTTTATACTATTCTAGAAAACAAAAAGTGAAAATACTCTGAGATTACTTCAAATCAATAAACGGAAGATGCAATAACTGAAAAATTTCTCTTCTGACATAAGAAAGCAGTATTAAATTATAGTTTGCCATCGTCTTTTAGATATTATTTAATGATTTTACTTCCCTTGCTAAAAGAAAATATTATGTTCACAAAAAAAAATCACCCTCGAAGATTTTTACATTCCTTTATGTTTCAAGATTCCTAAATCACAAAAAATATGTTTTCCTATTTCCGGCAGTCTATAGATCTGTTGGTTTATCACCTTATTGGCCGAATAAACTCTCGATCGAAAGGAGCTATCGATTTTAAATGTGTTCCACATATAATACTGGAGTGGAAATTGAATCTATAGTTTTTAACTAAAGTTTGTGTAGTTTCAATAGTATCATGAACATTTCATCTGATTTTTAGTATAGATAATGAGCAAATTTTAAGTAACGTTATTTATAGTTAAACACCTAGGGGGTTAAATGAATTAGGGAGGGATTCGAGGGGTGTCTGCTAAGATATATCCCTTTTTGACTTCGTCGAAGAATATTAAAAGTTATATATTATGTATACACATGGGGTATTCTTTTTAAATTCGGACGCCCCCTCTGCCCAAAAATAGAAAGCACTTCCAGGGCTCGGGTTGGTCGCAAATTTTAGATTTTTATATCTAATTTTGAATGTCACATGTCCTTTTTACAAAACCGAGATGATTGAGTTATGGTATTGTGTCGGCATATATCCGGTAAAAAAGTGTAAAAAATCCAATTTTTTAAATTCTAGGCCAGTTTATTTACTTGTGGATTTTATGTCGGCATTGCTAAGATAATGATAGAATATTGTTAAATGATGCTATCATTGACTGACAGACACTTCCGTTCCATTTTGGACCATAGAACCCTTCAGAACAGAGAATTACTGATTCCATTACACTTTATTCAGGACTTCGCTATATAGAAACTCCTAGAAATCGATCCGAATACTTACATAATACAAAATTGAATAACCCTGGTCCATTTTGGACCATTTGTTAACCTCGCAAAAACCCCATTCACCTCCATATCGTAAAAAACATAAGTCTGTTGATGCTATTTATCTTTAACTAGGACCCACGGTTACAACACCTTTTGAAAAATCATCAGAATATGATCTAGATACAGTAGCTAAAAATTTAGAAACAATTTATACCAAACCAAAACCCTCCAGCACTTTAGTTTAGCCAATAACGTAGAAAAATTGGAATTATCGATTTTTTTATTACCTATTTGGGACTGAGGACTGAAATACCTCTTCAAATTCATATGAAATATCCATGGAATACAAAATCGTATAACTTTGACCCATTTTGAAAAAATTCAAAACCTGAACTAACCTGAATTTCCGTCATGTGGTGAAAGACACTGATCTATAGATTCAATTAATTTTTAACTCAGACTCTCGGCTAAAATACCTCTTGGAATGTGATCAGAATATTTTTTGAATACATCCGCAATCAGATAAAAAAAATGAAAAGAAATCTGAATTAATTGGCTATTTTTTATTTAGTAAAGGATACAACATACTTAAAGTATGTACATGTTTAAGAATTCATTTTATATACAGTTTTATCGCATATTTCTCAGGTTTTGAATATTTTCAAAATGGGCCAAAGTTATACGATTTTGCATTCCATCGATATTTTATAGAATTTGAAGAGGTATTTCAGTCTTTAGTCCTAAATAAGTAACAGTAATTCCAATTTTTCTACGTTATTGGTTAAGCTGAAGTATTGGCGGGTTTTGGTTTGGTCCGAATTGTTTCTAAATAGCTACTGTATTCAGACGATATTCTGTTCATTTTTCAAAAGATATTTTAACCGTGAGTCCCAATTAAAGATAAACAGCATCAACAGACCCAGGTTTTTACGATATGAATTGGATTGGGGTTTTTGCGGTCCAAAAAGGACCAAAATTTTGTATTACGTAAGTATTTGGATCGATTTTTAAGAGTTTATGTATAGCCAAGTCCTGAACAAGGTGTAATGGAATCAGTAATTCTATATTTCCAACTATATGGGGGAAATTTTGGTTCTGAAGGCTTCTAGCGATCTCTACTATGGTCCAAAATGGTACGGAAGTGTCTGTCAGTCAATGATAGCAACATTTAATAATATTCTATCATTATTTTAGCAATGCCAACATAAAATTCACAAGTTAAGTAGCATAGAATTAAAGAAATTTCGTGTGACATTCAAAATGAGATACGAGTATAAAAATCTATAATTTGCTTCCAACTCGAGCCCTGAAAGGGCTTTCTATTTTGGACAGAGAGGGGGTGTCCGAGTTTAAAAGAATGCTCCATATATATATATACACTCCTGGACAAAATTAACGCAACAATATATTATGTTAAATCATATAAATCTCTATAATGAATTAATTTTAATAATTTTTTATGAACATTGGTTACACTAAAAGTTATTCGGATACTTTAAAAGTGAATTAGCTACCAAATTTCTCTATAAGATTCGAATTAAAATTATTCTTAAGACCTAATAACAAAATCGTTGAAATTATGTAATAATGAAAAAAATAAACTGGGACACTAGTAGCAAAATTAATGGTGTAACTGGGACACTAGTAGCGTGTGTTGCCTCCTCTACTTCGGATGACAGCGTTTATGCGCCTAGGCATGCTTCTAATTAAATTTTGGATAAAATCTTGAGGAATTTGCTCCCATTCTGTGATAACTGCATTTCAAGTTCCTCAGGTTTCTAGGTACAGGTATATGACGTTTCACGTTTTTCTTAAGATGATCCCATACATGTTCTATCGGATTCAGATCCGGGCTTTTTGGTGGCCATTGCATAATCGGTATATCAACTTGATTAAGATAATCGAGTACCTCCCTAGCCACGTGAGGTCGAGCGTTGTCTTGCATAAACAGGAAATTGGGCCTCACAAAATGACCGAAAGGCATCACATGTTCTATTATAATATTCTCAAGATAGTAGTCAGCATTCATGGATCTCGTACAGACAGGCACTAACTCTGTGCGAGCACCAAAGCAGATACCACCCCAGAACATAACAGAGCCACCGCCGAATGGAATCCTTCCAGAGATATTGCAAGGAGCAAACCTCCTTCCTGGTCTTCGCCATACTCGCTCACGACCATCTCGATGTTTTAGACTAACCCTAGTTTCATCTGTGAAGAGAACTTGTTTCCAATCATCCACAGACCAGTTTTCGTGATTTCGAGCAAAACGTAACCTGGCAACTCTGTTCTCTCCAGTAAGCAAGGGCCCAGTAGCTGGTCTCCTACTGTTTAATCCAGCTTCATTTAACCGTCTTCTAACTGTTTTAGAAGAAATTGTGACATTGCGAACAGCTTCGAGTTCGTTTCTTATTATAGAACTAGTGACAGTCCTGTCTCTTAAAGCATATTGTCTTATAGAACGTTCATCTAGGTCGCTAGTGCATCGTTTTCGCCCTTGCCCTAGCCTTCTGGAATAAGTTCCTACTTCATTCAAGCGTCTTACCATACGACTTATTGTGGAACGATGTTTGTCTAACAAATTGGCATAACTCTGACAATATCCCTCGTCCAATAAAGCTGAGGCTCGCACTACCTCGTGTTCAATTAAATTCCTTGTTCGATTCATTTTTCTAATTCTTCGGGGTCAAAAATAAAACAGTCTACCACAAAAACGTATTACTTTGAAAAAGGGAACAATTTATAAGCTTACTTTTAAAGAAAATCTATCGCCTTATTACAGAAAATTGTTTATCTTCTAAAAAAATTCTTTAAAACTATAAATCTAAACGAATTGTTTTGATTTCTGTCATGAACAATGAAAACAAAATATGCATAGCCTACTATTCAAATACTATATATATATATATATATATATATATATATATATATATATATATATATATATATATATATATATATATATATTTATATATATATATATATATATTATATATATATATATATATATATATATATATATTTATATATATATATATATATATATATATATATATATATATATATATACATATATATATATATATATATATATATATATATATATATATATATATATTATATATATACCCTTTAGCTTTAAAGATGTATTTGCAAATAAAACACTGAGTAAATAAGTCCAGCAAATTTTTAATTTCTTAAATAAATGACCCTATTTCTCAAACCTAATTTATGCATACAATTATTATTATTGTTGGCATATGACCTGTTTTTATTGACATTGCCAGAGGCCGACCTACAAAGAAAAGCTTTATAAAGATTAAAAGTCTTTAATAATTTATTAGATAAAAAAAGAAAATTGTGCACTTCAGAAGGGATGAGTCTTTAATAACTAAATTTTACTTAAATAGAGCTGAGTTGAAGATTGTCAAGAGATACGGATGTTTAGTAGTTTTACTCCGTCTTCTTTTTTTAGAGAAATGGCTGGAGCGTCAGTTACCAGCCTCAACCAGGCTACTAACGTAGTTTGAATATTAATCCTCCTCCTCTGTCCTATTGCCCTTGGCAGGGCGTGGTAACTACTCAAGAGCTGGTTTTTCGTACCTTCTAGCTCTCTTGGTCTAGGGCCATTTGGTCCGACTCATGCAGAGTTTTTCCAACAAGGGGTTGCAGTTGGTCTATCCACCTTCTAGGAGATCTGCCTCTTGATCTTCGGCAGCTGACTTTTCCGTCGACCACCAGTTTCTCCATGGTGTCTCTTCTTCTGGCAATGTGACCAAGATATGTGACTATTAATAGCAAAATCTAAAATGCAATGCCTCTACGGTTATTTACTAGTTTAGGCACCTATATATACAGATATACTCACAGACCATGGTTTCACTAAAGATTACTAATGCTGCTAACGAACAGAAAGTCGGCTCTAGTTCGAATAAAGACAGGAGTCTTTTACATATACTGCTTTTAAATTATATTTACGGTTTCTTAAAAATTAACTCTTAATAAAACCTTTCAAACTGTTGAACTGTCTTTTTCAATTGTCCAACGCCGATGGTACATTACCACATGAAGTGACAAGTCCCGAAACTTTCTAGGAGATGGCAGCACAAATAAAAAAACATATGATTTTCAATTAGTGTCAACTCTCAAAAGATTCGTGTAACATTTTCATGATATTTTGTCTATTAGTTTACAAGTTACAGCTGTTTGAGTGACGCTACTTCATATGTTGAATATACATTACTTTTTTTTGGCAAAATACACAGCCCGAACCCACGAACAGCCTGAGAAGAGTTATGACACAACTGCCCGTCGAAAGCACTTATATGTCGATGGTTTAGTGAACTTAAATGTGCAAGCACTGATGATGCACCACGTTCCGGACGTCCAAATGACTTCAAAAACACAAAAAAGCACTATATTGTTCTGAATGACCCCTAAGTGAAAGTGAGAGAGATAGCTGCCATCGTGAAGATATCAACAGAGCGCGTGAGGCATATTTTGCATGAATATTTCCATATGAAAAAAGCTATGTGCCCGATGCGAATCGCGCACTTGCACGACTGATCAAAAACAGAAACGTGTCGAAGATTCAGAACTCTGTTTGCCACTGTTTCGGCGAAATCCAAAGGCGTTTTAGCATCGATCGTAACAAACAGACGACGCGTGAATCCACCACTACACGCCTGAATCCAACAGGCAGTCCGCAGAGTAGCTGAAACCGCATGAAAGCCGACCGAAGCGCCCAAAAACACATACATCAGCTGGGAAAATTTTGGCACATATTTTTTGGGATCTGCATGGAAAAATACTTATCGACTATGTTGAGAAGGGGCGAACAAGCACCGGAAACTATTATGTTGGTTTATTGGGCCGTTTGAATGATGAAACCAAGAAAAAAAAGGCGCATTTAACGAAGAAAAAAGTGCTTTTTCACTAAGATAATGCACCAGCTCACAACTAATAAAATCGGTGGTGAAATTGGACCAATTGGGCTATGAATCGTTCCTCTTCCGCCATATTCACCAGAGCTACTCCCCAGCGATTATTACCTCTTTCCAACTTTGACAAGGTGGCTCCGGGGAAGGAGATTTGGCTCAAATGAAGAAGTCCCATGAGAAACAGAGGCTTATTTTCGAGAGATCGGTGGAATAAGTGTATCGCCCTTGCAAGAAATTACCAGGTGTACAAGTATGAAATGCGATTTCAGACAACAGATGGTGCACCAATGCAGTTTGTGCTATAAAGATTTGACGCTGCGCCATTTTGTTATGTCATCAACAAGTGTCAGACGCGCACGAGTGATAAATTGGAAAAATGTGTGCATAGTGTTGTGTTCAATAAGTCGAAATTTATACCGAACAAGAGCATTTACGGACAGCATTAATTTTTTGTTTTCATTTGAAGAAAACTGCTGTTGAATCATACCGATTACTTCGAGAAGCTTATGGTGAACATGCTCCATCGCAAGATACGTGTGAACGATGGGTTCGGCGTTTCAAAAGTGGTGACTTCGATGTTGCAGACAAGGAACGTGGAAAACCGCCAAAAAATACGAAAATGTGGAATTGCAAGCATTGTTGGACGAAGATGATTCGCAAACACGAAAACAACTTGCTGAGCAATTGGTCGTTAGTCAACAAGCTGTTTCCAATCGGCTACGAGAGATGGAAAAGATTCAGAAGACCGGTAGATGGGTACCACATGAATTGAACGACAGGCAAATGGAAAAGCGCAAAAACACGTGACATTTTGATCGCTCGGTACAAAAGAAAGTCGTTTTTGCATCGTATAGTTACAGGGGATGAAAAGTGGATTTATTTTGAGAATCCCAAGCGCAAAAAATCATGGGTAGACCTAGGCGCACCATCCACATCGACCGCAAGACCGAATCGCTTGGGCAGAAAGATGATGCTCTGTGTTTTGTAGGACCAGAGGGGCGTGGTCTATTATGAGCTGTTAAAACCTGGAGAAACGGTTAATACTAAACGTTACCAACAACAATTGACCGATTTGAACCGTTCGCTGCTCGAAAAGAAGAATACCGAAAGAGGCAATACAAAGTCATTTTTCTTCATGACAATGCTCCATCACATATGGCAAAACCAGTTTGCGACACGTTGGATGCACTCAGCTGGGAAGTTCTACCCCATGCGGCTTACTCACCAGACTTGGCTCCTTCTGATTACCACTTGTTTGCATCGATGGGTCACGCACTTGCTGAGCAGCGCTTTGGTTCGTACGAAGATGTGAAAAAATGGCTCGATGAATGGTTCACAACAAAAGGGGAAGATTTTTACTGGCGTGGTATTCACAAAATTGCCCGAAAGATGGGAAAAATGTATAACAAACGATGGAGCTTGAATAAAGCACTTTTTATCATTCTTCCGAATTTAACATGTTTTTTTAAAAAACATACTTGTACACCCGGTATATTGAAGGATAAAATCGATTTTAGCCAAAAATATTGTTTTTTCTTCAAAAAATTTTTCACCCCATGTAGTTACTGGGGTGAAATCGGAAATAGGTGATGTGCAAGTGTATATAAACGCTACAAAACTGTTCTACTCTTTAGAATTCGCCTAATATCTCTTGAAACTTATAAGGCTATTGTTCACGATGCCAACTATACTCCCTTTTACAAGAATATTCCAATCTCACCAGGCAGCTCAATAACTGCTGCATTTTGAAGCTATTATTTCCAAAATTATCACACAATACGTCCAAATAATAAACATAATTTAAAGTTTCTTGTTAATGGTAATCTGTCATAAAATCAAATAAAATCTGCTATGTATGCAATCTGAAGAAATGTGAGAGTTACCACCACATCCACTTTACATACCCTTTTTATAAACAGTTACGATTGGCAATACTAAATAGCCCTGAAGACTTTATAAGCACTCTTAACAACATGACGCCGAGATTTGTTACGAACATTGGAGTTACTTTATTAATATCCTTAATCTGCGTGCATTCTTTAGGAGCATTTTTGCATTTTAAATGTAGTTAGTGTACAGGGTTGGTAATTATAAATGGACCAACCCTTTAACGCGCTTATTTCAAGAGTTAGGCTAAATTATTAATTCCAGTAGCCCTAGAAAGAATAGCGTTTTATATTTTTAACAGCTAAAGGAGACTTTATATTTTTAAATAGGACAACCTGTACATTATTTTTCGGTTTAATAAAACTCTTAATTCTAGAAACACCAATGGGGGCCTCACAACTTATTTTCAAAATAATAGACCCAAAATTTTTATATATATATATATATATATATATATATATATATATATAATATATATATATATATATACCATATATATATATATATATATATATATATATATATATATATATATATATATATATATATATATATACCATATACATATACATATATGTACATGTACATATATATATATATATATATATATATATATATATATATATATTATATATATATATATATATCAGGTTATCTCTCGTTTGTTACGTTCCTTCATATTCAACGATTTTTCCAACGATATTTAACGTTTTTGGGGTCGCTAGTTACGAATCCGATGTCACATTTTAATAATTCAAAATGGCGGATCCAATATGGCAGGCGAAAACTCAAAATAAGTTTAATTTTTTCCTATTCTGCCAAATATTCTGAAATTTAGTATCCAGGGGTTTTTTAAGTTACTAGTTATGTAGTCAAAGTTAGGTTTTAAAAATTCAAAATGGCAAATCCAATATGGCGGCCAAAAATTTTATAGTTTATAGTTAAATTGCTTTCTTTTCATTCAAATATTCTGAAAATGGGTATCAAAGGGTTTTTTGGGTTGCTAGTTACGCAAATAATAGTCAGTTTAGATAAAATTGTTCTAGTTTTGAAAGCTGGCCAGTGGCCGTTATTTCGAGGGTATATTACGCGAAACTTCTTCTTTTTAGCAGGGGATATTAATAGTCATTTTTGAAGAATTTAAACTCATAATTGTCAAAAAGAATAATTACTAACTTCCGAATATCCCATTTTTATCGAGTAATGCTATTGCTGAATGTAAAGAATAAAAGAATTTTACGCAAAAATATAATAAACTTGACTTAACTAGGCAGCCTACACAACAGAAAGGTAAATAACCTAACCTCACTATGGTAGCCTGTCCTAGCTTTATTTCCTTTCTGTGGTGAACGTTGCCTTTATCTAAAGAATGTCATCGGTATTTAAACCTATTTGAAAAACTTCAGAAAAAGCCTAAATATACCCAAGATTGGGATTTGGCCGAAGTAACTAATTTTTACATACCTAGTAACCCAAAAAAACCCGTACATTCCATCTTTCAGAATATTTGGTTGAAAAAAACAGGATTTTACTAAGTTTAAAAATGTTTGGCAACCAAATTGGATCTGTTATTTTGAATTTTTAAAACCTAACTTTGAATACATAATTAGTAACATAACATAATATTTGGTGGAATGGGAAAAATTAAACTAATTTTGAGTTTTCGCCCACCATATTGGATAAGCCATTTTGAATTTTTAAAATGTTACATCGGATTCGTAACTAGCGACTCCAAAAACGTAAAATAACGTCGAAAAAGTCGTTGAATATGAAGGAACATAAAAAACGAGGAATAACCTTATATATATATATATATATATATATATATATTATATATATATGTAATTTTAGGTTTATTATTTTCAAAATAAGCCGTAAGAGATCTCTTCCCTATTTAACCACGAAAATTTTATAAACAAAAAAAATCAAATCGAATGAAAACTGCGGCCTGTAGAGAATTTTGAAACAATGCATGTTTAAATACCCCAGTGTGGGGCACTGCAAAAAGTATGTATATTAAAAAAAAATATTTTATAGGTTATTAAGTGAATAATATGAAAGAATGACGATTATATATTTTTATTATACTTTAAATTATAAGAAAAAATTTTTTTCATTATATTTTAAATGTTAACATTATTAAATGGACCACTGATGAAGACTATGGCACCTCATTGTATGCAGGATAACTTCACAAAAAATAATCCAATATGCAAAAATAAAAAATTAATCTTTTAAAATAGTAGTTAAAAATTGTCAAAGGGTTTTTTTTCAAAAATAAAAAATTTACGGTGTTCTAAATTTTAGTATGCAATTTTTGACCAAAAAATTTATGTTTAATTATTTATAAAAAAATTGTCTATTAGAAAAATTTTAAAAAAAAAAAAAAACTTCTCGACAGTTTGTAGAAAAAGTAATTATTAAGATTTAAAAAAAAAAGTAAAAAAATATTAAAAATTGACTGAGTAATATTGCCCACAGTGTCTAAAGACAGGTAGCGGTCCCAAACCGACGCTAGGTCCCATTTAATACTATAACTTTGTAATGGAATGGAATTTTCTTAATTTTTTTTTAATACCTCTTAGAAATATAGTGATTAAAAATCCATAAAAAAAATTAATTTTTTGAAAATTCAAGGTGTATGTAATTAATGTAAGAAATTTGACAGTAGTATGATAAAACTGGGTGTTATTATAATTTGTTTTTTCGGATAGTGAAAAAAAAAATGAAACATTTATGAAAAATGGTTAGTCTAGGTATAGATCTTGTATCTTTTAATTTATTATTTTAAATAACCCCTTAAAAGGGTGTGCAACCTAATTAAATCTCAACTATTTGCTGGCTAAATTAATCTTCCAATCGATAAAAGGAAAGCTTTAAATCCATACCCCTCTAACTTTAATTGAACTTCGACTAAAATTATAGAACTATAAAAGCTTCAACATGAGCCTTAGGAAGTCAAAGATGAAGACTAGGGCCAAGAATCAACCTTTACTGACGAATCTATCACTATTGACTCCTTGTGGGACTTAAGAATCAACTTTATGGGCGAATGTTGTGCGCAGGGCGCCGTCCTGCTATTACATTACTTACCTATTATTATGTAGTGACAAGTTTTCAAAGTACCTTTAAATTTACTATTAAAAAAATATTGGTGCTATTAGTCTGTACTACACCAAACCCTAACAGATTCATGGCCAACCGTTTCATTTGTCGTGACGCTCGAACCCAAAAGTGGACATTTCTTCTATTAAGGTGAAATTTGGAAAATATCAACTTTTTTTGACGCAGACGATACTTTAGAGATTTAGAAATAAGGTACTATCACTATTGACTCCTTGTCTGACTTAAAAATCAAATTTTATGGACGAATGTTGTGCGGCAGAGCGCCGTCCTGCTATTACATTACTTACCTATTATTAGGTGGTGACAAGTTTTCAAAGTACCTTTAAATTTCTATTAAAAAAATATTGGTCCTATTAATCTGTACTACATCAAACCGGAACAGATTCATGGCCAGCCATTTTATTTCTCGTGACGCTCGAGCCCAAAAGTGGACATTTATTCTATTAAGGGGAAATTTGAAAAATATCAACATTTTTTTTGACTCAGACGATGCTTTAGAGACAAAGGTTTTTATGAGGGTAAGCGTATATTTTATCAAGTGCGCGTAATTGTCTCGCAACGCTTTCCAAACTCTCCAAGAGTCTTTATGCTTCGCGCTGCTTAAATGTCTGTACCTTTCTAAATATTAAAGAAATCTATTTATCTACAGCATTTAAGTTCATCTAGAATCTATCAACAAAACATCAATTTAGAAGGCCAGTTATATGGCGTCTCAAAACTGCATTCTACTTCTTCGAATTATCATCGATTTATTTGAAATTTTAACTGTACCTTCAAAAATTACATTATCTGTACTGTTTATAAGATGCATCTTCGTTTACTGAGTACTGGTGCCGCTATTTTGTAAAAAAAATTGTTCAAAAATTTGCAAATGGACTTTAAAGAATGTATAATAAAAGTATTTGAATAAATTTTGGATTACGTTCACTATATTTTAAAAAAAAAATGTCAAAATCAGGTTTTTTTCTTAGCTCTAGAGTGGCATTACTCCTTAACAACTTTATCTGTTGACAAAAGTGACTTATCCGTCCTAACAAATTTATTAAACAGTTGTGCATATAAACGTCACTCTTTGTTTTCCTGGGTTAATGCTGCTCTCGTAAAATTTTATATAAATAATAACCCTGGTTACGTCAAGTATCTAAAATATATTTTACCAAGTTCTTCAACAGCATCTATTGAATCTTCTAAATTTTCTAAAATGAAAAAATAGTAAATATTCGTTTTCGTTTAGTTTTGATAATCGTATCTTGGAAAGGCAAGAATTTCCAGTTCTCCAATTTGCTACTTTTATCCTATTGCAGTCTTTACTTGCTTCTATCAAAAATTCTTAACATAAACGAATGTCATTGCCAGTTTGTATTATTGTCAAACGTACGAGTACATTTCTGTTTCAACTCTATAAAAAAATCTTTGCAAAAGGTATAGTTTCTATTTAACATCTTTACGATCTAAATTTTCAAATAAACGAGAGGTAGTTCATTTATAATCAATAACCTTGTTTTGGTTCAGTATTACTTTCCGGATATCATTAGTGAGTTATGAAAAAACCTTTAAACTGAGTTGACAGTAATAGAAAGCAAACTGTAAAAGATATAGTTTTCTTTCCACTAAAACATCTTTTTGCAGTTATTTATGAATGGATTATTTCCATTTCTTTATGTAGTTTTAAGACACTAAGAATTTATAGTTTAGTAGTAGTATTGAAATCCTCAGAATATTCACACTCCCGCCACTTAATTAAGTGGGCTGAGTAGGAGACCGCCTCTTTTAATAGATTCGCGTATGAATAGTAGATAAAATGTAGAAACCCTAATCTCGTATTGTCATATATCTCAAAATTCTGCTCAAATTACTAGAAAAAATTCAGATTGAAGAGAAATAGTAAAATTACCTGCAATATTCATAGTTTCCTCTCTCGTTTTAGTTAATTTACCTGTAAAATTTGAATGTTACTCATGCTTTTCAAAGTCTAATGACCCATCAGAAATCTTTAGTTAATCGCTTTATCCTTCTTTTTCACAAATCGCGGATATCTAGGAGCAAATATCGTCCTGAATATGGGCCCTTTCCAACTGATATTTTTTAACTAAAAGTGGCAATTTGCAAATATTCTGGTTAGTATGTCTAAATGCACAAAAATGTTTTTATTCGTCCCTTAAAATATTATTTTTCGAACTTGACATGTATATTATACGGGTTTTTGGACATTCAGATAAATTAATATAAAAAATAGTAACTAAATGATTGTTTTCTTGCATCTCAATCTGCTATTACCTGGGGGAATCGTATTGAACACTGTATTTTCCGAAGTAGTTCTGACAATCAATTTTTCTAACAAAAAATAAGTTACAAATTTTCTCGTTAAACACGCAAAAAATACTGTTCTCTGATGTTTATTTCCCGGTCTCTTTCTGATAAAAATATGTTTACTGAATATTTTGTATTGTCTAAGTTACCTCTTGACTACTTATTTTAAGATATTACTTTTTTGTTAACAATTACAGGAGAATAGAATTTAAAGATTAAAAATAAATATAAATAAAAACCAATAATTATCATTTAGTTATTAATTATCTAATTTATCTGATTAAAAAAACAACTGATAAAACTTCAATAAGAGATAGATTTTTACTTCTTGAATATTTTGTTTAGGAGATACTGAAAAAAAGATATCCTTGAGACAAGCCCTAAAGTAAAATATTTTTTGCAGAATCCATGATGTTTATTTAGAAAATAAGCCGATTATTTTTCAAATATTGTACCATAGTAACTACTTCAAAGTAAACCAAAGTCCCATATGATTTATTAAAAATTGTCCCAAAATTTTCCGAATTATCTGGAATTTTGTATTCCCTTCACAATTCATTTTTTTTCTCCTTTTTTTTTAACGAAATTTCTATGACTTCAACGAAATTTTGACTTTAAAGTAGTGTATTACTTTTTAATTTGTGTAATGTATATCTCTTTAACGTAGTCCATACCCAGTCAAGTCCAAATTAATTTAATACTGTAACTTCAAATTGTCAAAACAGTTTTTTACACGAGCAAAAACATAAAAATTTTAGATGAGAATTGAAAATAGATATCCACTAAGGCTAGAAAACATTTGTTGGTTTAAATAATACATAAATACTTTTAAATTATAAATAATTTTATTAATCTGAAATTAAAAACTTCATTGATTCCACAAATTTAATCAGAAAATATTTATAGGGTATGAAAATGTATTTAAATGCGTTTCAGTTGTATTTAAAAAATACTAAATATATTGAATTGTAAAAATGAATTTCACCCCTTTAACAAATTGATTCATATATAAGAATTATATCCTTTTTTGGCTGATATTGTTTAAATACTTTTTGTGAAAAAATAAATAATAATTAAATTGGTTTTCATATTTTGGATTTAAATATATTTCAAAAAAAAAAATTAGGACTATTATAGCCTTCTAATATTTTTAGGTACGTTTCAAGTATATTCAGGAGTTCCATTAAAGTTAAAGAAAAATACTTTGGATTATTAGGATTAAAAATTGCATTAAAAAAACAATAACACTGAAGCGGATTTTGATCCACAAGTTTTTAATCAACAATTTGCTCAAGTCATTAAAAAATGGTTGATCGAATTGAAAAGGAAAGACTGTTTTACATCTTTAAAGTATATCAGCGATAAAACTACTAATTTAAGATATGTTTTCCACAATTTTTAGAATAAACAAAAACGCGGTAATCATATTAGAGCTGGACCGACCTTCGACAGTAGAATATACAAAATAATAGTATTGACAACTGCAATTTAAAAAGGTACTAAGAACTTCATAAAGATCATAATCAATTACTGAGTCTTAGAAATTGCAAGACATACATAAAATCAGCTGAAAAAATACATTTTTTAAGCAACTGATCTAAAACCTATTAACTGTATAACTTGTTTAACACTAAGCCATACGTTTTTAATATTTACAATATTTAGAGGCATAATTTTAAGAAACAATATATAGAATATTGCATTTAGCGTTATCATTTAATAAAAAATAATCGATGATTATAAAATAATTGCGTCTTTTTCTAAGGTTTTAAACTATTGACAAAATTTAATTACCAACAGTATAAGCCCAAGTAATAAAAATAAATAAAACGAGAAAACATTATTAAATTTTTAATTTTTAAAATAATTAAGTTGTACTCATAGTAAACAATATAATATATAGTCTTATTTTCATATTTAAACAATAATGACCTTCCATTCTCCCTCAAATAATTATTTAGAATAGGCTAGTCACTAAGAAAACGTATATTCAGACTTTGATTACGTAAACAAACTCGCCTTTGACGCCATGACACGCTACGTGTGCATATTCAATCGTTTTTAAAAAGAAAGTCCCCCCTCCAACGTTTTATGCTATATTTATAATAAAAAATAAAAGTGCACAGTGCTGCTAACAGTCTATGCAATGTTGAAAGGCTGAATTTGTTTCAAAAATATCCATCCGTACGTTCGATTTCATTTTACGATAAAATAAAAACAAAATAATAAAGAAATAGACCTTGAACTCGAACATTATTATATGCCTGGAAAATTAATTAATATTTATTTGCCAAGTTAAAGCGATTTATTTCAACCGCCTAGCGGCGAATTCGGAAACTAAATAAAAAATTCCTGGCTAAAGAACCACGTCCCTATCTCAACTTGACGAGTTGAAAATATATATCTAAATGTTGAGTCACCGCGTGATAGTATAATTACGCTTCGATTCTTTATTCAATTTTGCCGAAAATCGGTGGAAATTTTTAAACATTTTTACAGATTCGGTTAGCTCGTAACAAAATATAACTAAATCCGTGCGAAAATCGGCAGAAAATCGCTTTTTTCTAGTTCAAAAATCATTATTTTTATTAGCTAGTTCTGTAGTTTCTGTAGTGAACATCTGTCTCGTAAAACGGTCGGCGGCGTTCGGGCGTCCTCGCCAACGCTGATGGAGTACGTGCTTTCGTCGTAACAGAAAAGCAGGCATATCAGATAGGTGGCGTTGTGTTAAACTATTCAGGGTAAGTAATAAAACCCTACTTTTTCATGTTATTTTTAACCCCTAAATCAAAAGTTTGGCTTGTATTTTGGTAAAATACGTTTAGTTTAACCTCTTATAAAGCAAAATCCAGTGAAAAATTCGAGTTTTTATTGCTATTATACCAGTGAAAAGTGTGTTTTTAGATCGAGTTGACAGAGGAAATTTGCTAACAGGTCATTAACATTCTTTATGGTTTTTCGTATTTTACCAAAGTAACCCGAATAGTTTGCATGCATAGACGTAGAATACCTCAAGGGGCCATTGAGCACTACCTGATTTCGGCCCTAAGTCATGAAAAATTATTGAAAAATCCTTCAAAAAATCTAAAAATACTCGGCATAAAGAGAGTTAGGAACGTCGTCGGTTTTTTGGTTAGTTGGATGGCTAGTGAATAGACGATTGTTTAGATTCGGTACTGCGCTGCTTGCCGGCTTCGATAGAGACCGGAGCGCCCGATGTAGATACGGGTGCCCCCTTTTGAGATTAAGAGGGGGCTTATCGTGAACATCCTGTTGCGTTTAGTTTCCAAGCATGGATTGAAAATAGGGGGCGCTTCTTTGAAGAGATGATTGCTCAGACACTGAATTGTTTTTAAAAGCGAGGGGTTCGATTTGACATTTTTGATTTTTGACTTGTAGGAAATGTTGAAGTTATTTTTTGAAAGATCGATTCTAAGAAAATAACATGACTTATTATTGACGAAAATGTTTTAATTTTTAGTTTTAATATTGAAAAAGGTATGTTGTAATTCTCACAAGTTAGTCTTTTTTCTTTTTGTTTATTTTTGACGTTTTGATTTAGTTGGTTTTTGTAAAGGCAATAGGTATACAACTTTTTAATTATTAATTCCTAATTATTTAGTTTTAATTTCTAATTTTAAGTCAACGAAATAAGAATTATATTTGAATTTGTAAAAACTTGTCGACGAACACACCAAAATGGGAATTTTAATGCTTCTTATTTTGATTTTTCTTTTTCTTGTGTTTTTAGCTTTCATTTTTTTTTTAAATTTTTGATAATTGAATTTTTAATGTAAATATTTTAGTTTTTGTATTTGTAGTTTTTTATTTGTTTTTTCACTGTTTTATATTAAATTATTTATTCTTATGTTAGTTGTTATACATGTAAAAGAAAAAAGTACACCTATTTATTAGACTTTTCTAATATATATTTTCTAGCGGATATTATGCTGGATATGTATGTATGTCCCTTTGATCCTGCGCGTGTTATTATTTTTGATTTCTATTTTGAAACACTTAAGGCTAATTACACACTAAATATCAATTTCAGCTTAATTGATACAGGGGTCGGGAGCAAGGGTACCCGCCTACCATTGAACTACCCAAACCTTACAGTATTTATTCTAGTTTTTACCTTTGTTATGCTGTTACTTACATAAAAAAGTGCTGCTTTTTTTATTAACACATAATTCTAAATTTAATATTACAATTGTCGATCCGCCCGGCCCCTCGTTGCTTGTCTTTCAAACTCTCGTTGCACTCATGAGATCTAAGCGTTAATTACATTTAATTTATTACTTATTTCATCGAGTACTTTCAGACGTAGGAAATGACTTTTTGGAACAAATTTTGTTGATCTTTGCTGTAGATTATTTAGCACAGAACAGTAGTGAAACTTTTAGATTTCAGTGATGTTTGAAAGGAATTCTCAGTACCCACAAAGATATTAAAGTAAAGACGGAAAGGTCTTCGTACATTAATGCAACTTTTTCATGCAAATAGTTGCATGAGTTTCCTCTCATCCGGTTCTCTATATGCACCTACAAAACTTTAATCATACATAGCAAGATATCCTAATGATTCATTTGGTATTTTATGGGTGTGCCGAGATGAAAAAAAAAAAACTGCAACAACTAGTTGCTGATCTTAAGTAAATCAGCTAGCTTGGCGAATTCTGCAAACCAGTGCCATCAATTTTATGCTAGCTAACCCAAAGTGACAATAATCACAGGGACCACGAGGCCAAAATATGAAAAACCACGTGGTGCCCATTATTCCTGTAAATCTTTGGGTAATCTGGAACCTGTGTTACAAAAGAAAAAAGACCAACTTGAAGTTGATTCCTCATGAATCATTTAGGTAGGTGAGATCAAAGACGGCGACCGAAATTGACAATACCGCCACTTGTTAGACTGTAGCTAGACGTTTTATGTTTCCGGCCTTCGCCTTTAATCACGCTCACTTAAATGATTTCTGTCAGTTTTGTTTACATTTGCTTTATTTTAGTTGTAATATACTACTGTTTTGCGAGTAGGGCGTTTGCAGTTAAGATGAACACCATTTTATAACACTGTGAACAAAAGAGCGCAGGGAAGATGTTTATAGCAACTAGAATTTGGCGGGATCAGGACAGAGAGTTAATCCCGCCAAATAGTGGTTGCTATAAACATATTCTCTACGCTCTTTTAGCAGTGCAGTGTTGTAAAATGCTGGTTTCTCTTAATTACAAACGCGAATACAAACCTTATCGAAAACCATTGTAAAAATAGAGCACTTGTAATTACCAACAAGTTATAAACAAGTGTCTTACTTAATTATACAGTTTGTTTGTAACAAGTACGAAACTTATCACACTTTATGTCAACATCACAACTATTATACTGTGTGTTTTTATTGTTTTTTTACTAATATCACTCTGAAGTTTAATTACTAGTTCAGTGTTATTTTGGGTAATAAATTCATTATTTTAAAACTTAAAATTTTTCTAGCTAGCTTAGCAAAAGCGATAAAATTGAATGCTGCTCAATAAAAACGTTCAAAGCTTGGTGCTAATAGCTTAAAATAAGAATTGAGTTTATGCTCTTGATGTCTTTTGCCAAATTTGAGAAAACAACTCATTAGATTTACTCACTCACAAACCTACTCAACTTTAAATTGACTCTGGCTATAAAAACCTTTCGACGTCTTTCAATATATATTTTTGTCGTTTTCCGATAAAAAAACTAGCGAATCACATATTTTTAGCACTCTAAAATAATTTTAGTTTATTCTACTATGTACCTACCTTTCAAATTAAATAGAAAATTCCCATCTCAGTTGTTATTTCGGTAATTAAACTTGTTAGATACCAGTAAATCGATAGTTCATAGCAAGTAATTTATTTGTAAATTAAAAAATTTACGTATTATTACAACCTCATATTTTGCCAAACTTAAAAAATAATTGTTGCTTACAAACTTATAGTTTTGTAAAATGGGTCTCTGATTAGAGTTCTTCCCTGGTGAAAAACCTGAATCCACCCTAAAAGTAAATATGAAGTTGTGAATTAGCGATGGTAATGGTCAATCCTCAAATTAACCAGAAAATTGTCTGTGCGCTAAGTTTTATAATACTAGGCCAAATAAAAAAATGTTTAGCAAATATTATGTATTTTCCCTCTTCGCTCCAATCTTTCAACAACAGTTAAGGGTTATGTGTCCCATCCTTGAAGGTAACCAAAAGAATTATTAGGAGGTGATTTACAACCCCTCGATTTCTATACTGTAATTAATAATTTAGAAGGGGAGGGTGAGCTAGGGCTAAAGAATAGTAACATATCTGGTTTGTATTTTTACTTGCGTTAAAAAAAAAGATCAGTTCTAGGAATATTTATTTTAAATTGTTATGCTGTACTTAATAGGTAGTGAATTATTAATATATATATATATATATATATATATATATATATATTATATATTATATATATATATATATATATATATATATATAAACATAATTTTATTAACCTTTTCTAAAAGGCATTAGTTTCATTTATAAATAAGTGTAGGTATCAGGGCAACTTACCTACCAAAGCTCTCATTATCGAATATTAATTGATATTTTGATCCTAATTACGACTAATAAACCCACTTTATGAGTACATGTTCTGGACCTTCAGAACAGTGACACGCAAAATTTTGTTTTTCAGTTTTGTAGCAAATTCTTAAAGAAGTTAAAACGTTATACTATTACCATGTTACCTTGGAAATGTAGAAGCCCTACCTGCCTGTGCACAAATTTTGAATATAAAGGGACAAATAACACATGTACAAAATAACATTTGCATTACAACATTGTCCAATTTTTTTTAAGGGGTTACATACACCTGGGCGCTGCAAAAACTATGTATATTTAAAAAAAATATATATTTTAAAGCTTATTAAGAGAATAATACAAAAGAATGGCGATTATATATTTTTATTGTACTTTAAATTATAAGAAAAAAAATTTAAATATGTCTTAAATGTTAACATTATTTTTTATCGGCTAAATGGACCACTGATGAAAACTATAGCGCCTTCTCGTCTGCAGGATAACTTCACAAAAAATAATCCAATCTTCAAAAATAAAAATTAATCTTCTAAAATAATGTAGTTGTTAAATATTTGTCAAAGGGTTTTTTTTTTTCAAAAAATTTACAGTGTTTCAAACTTTAGTGCAATTTTTTACCAAAAAATATATGTTTAATTATTTCTAAAAAATTGTCTATTAGAAAAATTTAAAAAACTCTCTAGATATTTTGTAAAAAAAGTCATTATTGAGATTTAAAAAAAAGTTAAAGAATGTTAAAAATTGACTGAGTAATATTGCAGAGAGTGTCTGAAAATAGAGAGCGCTCCCAATCCGACGCAAGGTCACATTTATTTCTATAACTTTGTAATGGAATGGAATTTTCTTAAAAAAAATTTTTGAATAATTCTTAGAAGTATAGAGAATAAAAATCAAAAAAAAAATCAATTTTTGAAAATTCGAGGTGTATTTAACCCCTTAACATTCCCCAATCCTCTTTAAATGTATCCAAGAATATTTGTTAATATTATTACAAATAATAATTATTTCCTTCAAGGCATAAAAGTTTCCTAAAACTACGTTTCCACTACTTCAGAAATATTTCCTATATTCTTTAAATATTTAATAAACTTCTGAAATATATTTTTTTTATTTTCATAGATTCTCGAGAACATTTCTTCTTGACTTTCTAAATTTTACAACACAGGGTTTTAAAATCAAAAATTGCTAAAACTACGTTTCCACTCCTTCAGAAATATTTCCTATATTCTTTAATATTTAATAAACTTCTGAAATATATTTTTTTTATTTTCATAGATTCTCGAGAACATTTCTTCTTGACTTTCTAAATTTTACAACACAGGGTTTTAAAATCAAAAATTGCTAAAACTACGTTTCCACTCCTTCAGAAATATTTCCTATATTCTTTAAATATTTAATAAACTTCTGAAATATATTTTTTTATTTTCATAGATTCTCGAAAACATTTCTGCTTGACTTTCTAAATTTTACAGCGCAGGGTTTTAAAATCAAAAATTGCTAAAACTACGTTTCCACTCCTTCAGAAATATTTCCTATATTTTTTAAATATTTAATAAACTTCTGAAATATATTTTTTTATTTTCATAGATTCTCGAGAACATTTCTGCTTGACTTTCTAAATTTTACAACGCAGGGTTTTAAAATCAAAAATTGCTAAAACTACGTTTCCACTCCTTCAGAAATATTTCCTATATTCTTTAAATATTTAATAAACTTCTGAAATATATTTTTTTTATTTTCATAGATTCTCGAGAACATTTCTTCTTGACTTTCTAAATTTTACAACACAGGGTTTTAAAATCAAAAATTGCTAAAACTACGTTTCCACTCCTTCAGAAATATTTCCTATATTCTTTAAATATTTAATAAACTTCTGAAATATATTTTTTTATTTTCATAGATTCTCGAGAACATTTCTGCTTGACTTTTTAAATTTTACAACGCAGGGTTTTAAAATCAAAAATTACTAAAACTACGTTTCCACTCCTTCAGAAATATTTCCTATATTCTTTAAATATTTAATAAACTTCTGAAATATATTTTTTTATTTTCATAGATTCTCGAGAACATTTCTGCTTGACTTTCTAAATTTTACAACGCAGGGTTTTAAAATCAAAAATTGCTAAAACTACGTTTCCACTCCTTCAGAAATATTTCCTATATTCTTTAAATATTTTAATAAACTTCTGAAATATATTTTTTTATTTTCATAGATTCTCGAGAACATTTCTGCTTGACTTTCTAAATTTTTACAACGCAGGGTTTTAAAATCAAAAATTGCTAAAACTACGTTTCCACTCCTTCAGAAATATTTCCTATATTCTTTAAATATTTAATAAACTTCTGAAATATATTTTTTTATTTTCATAGATTCTCGAGAACATTTCTGCTTGACTTTCTAAATTTTACAACGCAGGGTTTTAAAATCAAAAATTGCTAAAACTACGTTTCCACTCCTTCAGAAATATTTCCTATATTCTTTAAATATTTAATAAACTTCTAAAATATATTTTTTTATTTTCATAGATTCTCGAGAACATTTCTGCTTGACTTTCTAAATTTTACAACGCAGGGTTTTAAAATCAAAAATTGCTAAAACTACGTTTCCACTCCTTCAGAAATATTTCCTATATTCTTTAAATATTTAATAAACTTTTGAAATATATTTTTTTATTGTCATAAATTCTCAAGAAGATTTCTGATTGACTTTCTAAATTTTACAAGGCAGAGTTTTAAAAGCACCTGAAAAATTAGCATTTTATCGATAAATTATATAATAATATACATAATTATCGGTAATTTTACAAATTTTTAATTTTGTTTTTTTTTCGTGATAATTTAAACATAATTCTATGATTTATGACAATGCGTCCCACTGTGCTAAGGGTAGTTGCATCATTCCAGTTTATTTACTTTTTCTAAGAGAATTTACCTAAAGGAGCTTATATGTCTACACAGATTATGATATAAAACTTTAACGGTATAGTCTTTGGCACGATCTAGCGAGAGTGTAAATGTAAAATTTTGTTTTCCATAGATTTAATTTTTTTATATTTTTTATTGGATCTACGGCCTAAAGACTGACTAGTCTTTTAAATTTTATTATTCTCATCTAGTCCCTTGCGTTGGAACTCAAGTCAGAGAATATCTTCAGTTTTTTAATAAGGAACGAGAAATGTTTTATTTTAAGATAAATTTTATTTAGATCAATTTATTGTCATTTCTGTATAATTATGTGTCTTTCCGGTGGTCTCCATTTTACCTCAAAAACAAAGCCCACTGTTAAATTATTCTTTGAATTATTATATGCCATTACTTGTGTGGACAATAGTTAAAAATAAAAAAACTGGGAAAGTGATGTACCCAGTACTTTCCTTGCAGACATTCAGTTCTAAAATAAACACTAAATTTTGAATATCTCACACTAAAAAAAAAATAACTTAATACAATCCATTTTATGATGAAATGAATGAAAATTTGGAAGTAACGAAAAAATAACTTGATTTGTAGATTCCTCGACTTCAAAACCTTTAGTATATATAACACAATACATAAACTCCAACCTCCTTTCCCATCTCTTTAACCGCGTATTTATTTTAATATAAATAATATTTATTAAAATTTGTTCATTATCTTAACTAAAAATCTGGACAAATGGTCGTGGTATCCTTGAAACTATACAATATTCAACAACCCCTACCCCTTTCATCCCCTTCTTCATCATCATCATTAGCTTATTCCATCCATAGTCGGATGTAAACCTCCCCAAGTTGTCTCCACTAAACTCTATTGTTTGCCTTTTGCATCCAATCGGGTCTCGCTAATTTTTTATGTCATCCGGCCAACTTGTCTGTGGTCTACCTCTCCATCTTTTATGATCTCTAGGCCTCCATTCAACCATATATCCAACTATTATCAATCATCCCAACACAATTCCACTTTAATATATTCGTTGTATTAAACTTGGAGTCTCATATTTAGCATTCTTCTCTGGATTGCTCTTTGGGCAACCTGGAGTTTATTTATTATACTTTTATTTAAAGCCCACGTTTCAGTGGGATATGTTAATACCGACAGTACATACTGATAAAAAAACTCTGGCTTTTATTGTACGAGTATTTGGGAGGTCCAATTTAAATATGGATTGTAACCTTCCGAACGCAGACCAAGCTAACGAGACTCTTCTGTCAAAGTCAGCTTTTATATTATTTTTTGATATTTCGATTTTTTGTCCTAAATATATGAATGTTTGTACCTTTCCTATTCTTTCACCTTCTATTAACAGTTCCTGGCTGTT